>CM060256.1:6326731-6681731 GCA_030684275.1 Acipenser oxyrinchus oxyrinchus | reverse complement strand
TCATAGTGAATAATAATTTCATAATATGGTGTAAATATAGAATTCTGTTTATTAATGGCTCGTATAAAAGTTGGCCAAAGTTTAAAATGCATGATAAAGAACAGAGAAGTCTAGCTGAATTATTGGGACACTATTGGAACACAGGTGTATTTGTACTTGAGGGTATGTATATATTCATATAGACTTGCACATCAATTGGACATCTGTCTAAATTACCTCTTCATCACAACATCATTTTATACATGAAGTTTTCAGTAGCATTGTTATTAGGTATAGGCAATATCTAAAATGAGTTGACCTTGGAATATATTGTCAGCCGCGGTCAATGTTAAAAAAAACCCTGTGCTTGTTTGTGTGTTAATTTATGTATGTAACTTTCTTGTTTTTTAGGAGTGGGAACTGGTGGTCTTAGGAAAATTGAAGTGGAACCTTGCGGCGGTGACTCCACATGATTTCATTGAACACATTGTGAAAAAGCTGCCCCTACCCAGCGATAAGCTGCCTTTGATCCGCAAGCACGCGCAGACATTTATTGCCCTTTGTGCCACAGGTATGAGAAGCCTTGTGCCACTGCCAAGTTCAGTTAAGAGTTGTTTTTGAAACCCATGGGCGTGTTGCTAGGGGAATCTTTTTCCATTTGTTTTCTTTCTTTCTTTCTTTCTTCTTTATATTTTTGTTTCTCCAGAAAAGAACTTGCTGGAGGCACCAAAGAACTCTGTGCTTTGTGAGTTCTTTTCAAGAGAGCTCAACATGTTTAGCAGGCATTTGTTTATGGTGTCACTCGATGGCACAGTGGAAGGAATCATCTTTCGTATAGTTCTCTTTTTGGATGTTGTAGAACAGCCAACAAACAGAATGAATGTGAAAAAAGCAAAAGCAACATACAATATCTCACAGTGTGGGTAATAAAGCTGATACCCATTATTCATAAAGGTGTCATTCTGGTTACACCGTTTAAGAACCTCTCAATTGAAGCAGCAATAGTTTAAAGTTGCCTAGACAGCAAATACAGTCAGCCCAACTTGGCCGGGTGGGGGTGCTTTGTAGAGTTAGCTGTCTTCTTTTTGATGTGCCTAGTGGGAAGGTTGTATGCTAGTTCTGTTGACCTACACAACAGAAGTTCTGATAATATTAAAACAAAGACCTTCCAGTAGTATTTAAAGAGATGTTTGCAAGTTTCACATGCCAAGCCTCCTTTTTTTTCCTTTTTTTTAGTTTTCAAGGCATATCTATAATGGAATTTAATACAAGGACACTTCAAAGGATTGTGCTGCGCTCTTGAGCAAGGTTAGGGCATTTTTTCAAGGATCAATGACAGAACTCCAAACACTGAGAAGAAAGCATGATCTACTTTCACAAGGGGGATGACATCTTGGGAGCTCAAACGGTTTTAAAAAAAGAGGAAGGGAGGCTTTAAATATGATATAACGTATTGAGATAAAAAGGAGTATGTTGTTCTTGTAAAACAGTACAAGGACGAGGATGTCCTGTTTTCTTAGCTGTCAATTCTCAAGCCTCTCTGCAGTGCTGGGTGCAGTTGGGTTTCCCATGCTGAGCCTCTGCTTGTAATGCTGGTTTCACCTGCAGTAGAGTGTCACTGGAGACATGCCTGCCCCCCAGCACTCCTGTTTGACAAGTCAAACCTGGCTCCTAGTTGAAACAGTGGCCTTCAATTGAAACAGTGGCATGCCAATTATTGTCAAACTCTTTTCATCCAGACTGCCCTGGAGAAGTCTGGTAAGCCAGACTTTTGGAGAAAGAAGAGTTGGTACAGTTGACCACTTGGGATAAGAGGGTAGTTTTGATCAATTGGGTTCTGCTGTATATAGATAAAACAAACTGCACAATGTAAAAATCCCAATAGAATACAAAAAATGAAAGGTGTAGTTACTCATTTTCCAAAAATCTATTTGTTTAGTTAATTTCTCATTCCACTAGATTTTGTTCACATTGAAGTATCTCTGAAGGTATGACACATTTGAGCAGCCCTCTCCTCCTCTGTGTTGTCCTTTGGTCTTTTGAGTCCTTCCATGCTCCCTGTGCTGGGCAGAGTGTCCCTTTCAGAAAAAAATATTTAACTGAACTACAGTTTCAGTAAAACTGGATGACACAGCGTGTCACGAGGGATCACCATTAAATCTCATTCTGCCCATAACATGCGGACTTGTTACCCACAACCAAATCACTATAACATGATTTGGAAGACTATAAGGTTCTAAGTTAAAGGTCTCAATAGGAACAGCCTTATGGATAACCATGCATACAACCGCCTATTGAATATTAGCTTGAATATGGGGCACTTTTGCTAATGCAATGGCATGGTTAGTTTGGAAGTTTGATTAACTAGAGTTTAACAGTGAAATAAAATGGATGAAAGGGTTTCTCTGTGCAGTACTTGGTTGCAGTACAGAATTGGAGAGTTGCATTTCATAGGTTTACAGTATTATGATTGGCAGTGTTTTTGGGCTCAGTGGTCTTTGGTATTTTCAATATAGTGAAGGATGAAGGTGTCTGGAGTATGGATGCAGATTGTAAACTCATATCTTAATTCACAACAGAATGGACTGATTGACCAGTAGAATTCTGCTCTGGCAGATTTTCCACGGAAGTTGCAGGAAACTGGAATTTCCTGTGGAAATGGGACTTCCCTGGTGGATTTCTAAGTATTTCATTAACAAAAAGAAAATGATATCCACTCAGTCTTATGTGCACTGCGAATGCTAAACATCCTCTGCAGCACGTGCAGTGTGCATGTGGGTTTCATCAAAGGCCAAGACCACAGGATAACATTTTAATTACAGATATATCTAACTCAACTAGACCAGAAAAAAATAGTTAGACTTTTGGAAGTTTTCATCAGATTTGGGTAAATTACAGTGGTTTTCCCTGGGCTAGAGGTACGTGTCTCTATTTTGACTGTACCAGAGCTCTCTGTGGATTTCTTTCTATTGGCCTTAGCAACAAAGCAAGCAATGAAATAATTGCTTCATAATTGTGTTGCCCGGTAGGGTTATTTCAAAGGAAGACGTTAGGCCCTTTTGTGTTTCGTAATGGATCAGTGTTGAAAAGTGTGTTCATTTTACTGTCTATTCTAACAGAAAATAGTCCAATTTTTAAATGCCAGTTTGAATTATATTCTTTCAAATAAGCTGTTATGATGTTTCATATTATATAGAAGTTATTATCACCAAACATCTCAGATTGACTGTTTTGTTGATTCAAAACATACAAAGAATGTGGTTTTCTTTTTATCTCCCAAGAGAAAAGTAGGAATCAGAGAACCAGGCAGGGCTTGGCAGTGCTTCACTGTAGGTTAGCTTTGTCTTCATTGAAATACAATTTTGAGCCTTTTTGAAAGTCTTTCTTTGCAAATAAACCTTCGGTAGTAAAAAAATAGTTTTTCTTGATTCCTTGCCTTTGATAACACAGTTCCATTTGGTAATTCTCAGATACTGGAAGGCGGTGAAAGCCAATTCAGTATTAATTAATAACTCAGGGTGTCTTTCATGGCTATGCAAATTGTCTGAGGCTTGGATAAAAAAAAGGATGAAGGAGACAAAGGGCGGCCCTGCATTTTAAATGCAGAGACATGTAAGGATCAGAATAGGGGGAGTGCTTAATAGGGACCATCGCCGTTTTTCTGGCAGCTGGAGAATAATAGAGAGGAACAGGCTCATTAAGGGAGATTATGTGGAGCTCTCAAGGAAGGAGATCAGGGCCTGATTGTTTTCTTTTTGCAGATCTCAGGGAGGTAAACAGTGAATGCAGGACAGATTTAAATTCACCACAGGCTGAGTCATTAATGAAATGAGTTGGGTGGTCTCAGGTTAGTCCCCGGTGGACTTTTTAGTCCACTTCAGAAATACACCCTGCAGTTTGGTGTAACTCAGCACAGTCTCCGCTTGAGAGAGGCCCAGGGCTGATTGGCAGAGGGGGTGCTCAGGTCAGGATTGAGGTGTGCTCGCAGAGCTGTGAGGGGAATCTTGCATGACTTATCCTGGCACTGTGCCTGACTCAGAATTTGACCCTCAGTCTTAAACGGTGGTGCAGTTGCAGCTGGGCTGTAGTGTTGTGTTTGTTGACTGAGAAATACCGAGGTTAGATTATTCAAGGTTTACACAAAAAATGTAGCTGCTGAATAGTTCTTTGACATGGTCATACTTGCATTAATGTCTAAATAACTTTTAATTGCTGGAGGTGGGTTACATATTTCATGTAGGTCAATCCCATCGGTTCAGCCTTGCATTTCCCTTATGAACATTGAGTCAAAAGTGTTTGACCTGGGTGCAGCAGCGATAAACCTAGTCTCCAGAAACTGTGGCTTCAGTTAGTAAATTATTTCATATTCTAAGTACACATCTGTCCTAATTGATCTGCATATGCCATGAGCAACCAAACCCACTTCAAGTTTGCGAAGCAGAAGTTGCTGCGATAAATTTTACTATCAAAATGGCTGCCACCAAATTTGCCAAAACACACCCAAATATCAAACTGCTTCTGTTTGCAAACCGTTTAACCAACTAACTCCTAACTTGGTAGGCATCATCCTGGGGACAATGGAATTCAAATATGACAAAATTGTGTTATTTTGTAAAACAAAATGGCGGTCAGACCTATGTTTTGTTCTTAAATTTAAAACCGCTTCAGTTGAACACGGTTTAGTTGATTAACTCCAAAGATGACAAGCATCATCCCTGTGTCAATACAACTGACTTTTTCAAAAATTGTGCGTAAACCAAGATGGCCGTCTGGCGCATTTCTTTAAAAACATTTTCAAAATCTTCTTCTTGGGAACCGGTGAACCGATTGCTCTGAAACATTGCATATGTCTTCAACAACCAAACCCGCTTCAAGTTGCGAAGTATAGGTTGCAGCAGTACATTTTAATATCAAAATGGCTGCCAGCACATTCACTGAAACGTGCCCCAAATATCAAACTGCTTCTGTCTGAAAACCATTTAACCAACCAACTCTGAACTTGGTAGGCATCATCTTGGGGACAATGGAATTCAAATACAGCAAAATGGTGCTCTTTGGTGTTTGTGCGTAAACCAATATGGCTGCATAACACATTTCTTTAAAACCTTTTAAAATCCTCTCCTTAAGGTCAAATGCAAAACTAGCTTGTAACTCCTTACAGTGTGCAGGTAGAGTAATGGCTACTATGGAACACATATAGGAGCCCATATATGCACTAAAATTGCCTTGACCGTGACCTTTGACCTCTCCTTAAGGTCAAATGCAAAACTAGCTTATAACTCCTTACAGTGTGTAGATAGGGTCATGGTTACTATGGTGTTTAAAGTTATAAAGTACCGTGAGATAATTAACTAATGCAGTACTTTGAATTGAAACTGCTCCACAAAACTGATCTGTTGCTGACCCTTGTGCTGCAATGCTACAGCTTGCCAAAATGTCCAACTGATACTGAGCTTGGAAACTGTAAAACTGCCTGGCAGTTCGAATTATTATTATTATTATTATTATTATTATTATTATTATTATTATTATTATTATTAAGTAGAGATGGAAAATGATGAAATATGTTGAATAAGGAAAAAGAAGACCCCATTGAGTTATAAGTGAAACATGAGCATGTAAAAAAGATTGCACGATTTCACTAGAGCAACGGCAATTTCGTTGTAAAGCTAAACCAGTTATTGTGCCTGGCAGGGTTCTGAACTATTTGTTTTGGGTTGCTGCTACAGAAGAACACATGTATTAGAAATGGTGGCATACAACTTGCACAGCTAATGTTTTGGTTCCCCAAGAGTAGTTTTAACTGTCTGTAGGGACACAGGCTCCCTCACTCCTTGAAGTCTACCTGCAGCAAAGTCACTACGTGAGCCAAATAAGTATGCTTCTTGTGTTACTTGCAGCAGTAGGAGGTTATAGACATGCAAGCTCGGGTTTAACGTAGAAAGCAAAAAAGAAAAGAAAGGGAATCGGCTTGTTTTTAGTGTAAATGTAGTCAAATTGAGTGTATATTTAATAAAAAAAGATCTAAAAGTTAAATAAAATGGATGTTTAAAAGAATGACATCACACTTGTGCTGTATGTCTTTTTTTTTCATTCCACCCAGGCATGTATTTAATAAAATACTGCCCTGGCCCGGCCCCAGCCGTGATGCAGGGGTGTATCATTAGTTCCTTCACTTGTCAATGTAACTCTTGAAAAAAGAGGACTGATTGAATCCTGAATTTTAAAGAGCTGAATTTTAATGAGCTCATACAGGTCTCCACACCTATCAAAAGTTTGGGTAATTTAGTTTTAAAAATCCCTTTTACACCATTTCACACAGTTTGCTCTGCAATTGAATATAGCAATATGTTAACTATGGGCAGTTTTATTCTATGGTTTGTTCTTGTTTTCAATCCCATAGGTGACCCAGCAAAAGCAAGGCTTATTTTCTTTACCAAAACAAAAAAAGTAAAAATGTTCCCCTCTTGCTGATAGGGTCTAGAAGCAAGCTGGAAAAGCATGTGTACAAAATGGACGTCCCGCCTCCTCTCCTATTCTTTTGTGGGCCCGTCAGGTTGAATTCATATCAGCAGAAAGGTCACTGCCATGATTTTCAATAGTGCAAGATGAGGTGATGACTTCATACAATGGTGCCACACTCTTCTGAGCGAGACACTTGCTCCACCAGTTGTAGCACTTAATTAATATGCTAAAAATCAGAGCCACTGATACAAATCACTGCCTGTTGTACAACAAAGAGTGGGCATGTGCAGCTTTGATAAGCCGTCCGTGGAGCTCGTTACGAAGGGAAGTTAGAAGCAAGAGGAGAGGGGATGTCAGACTTTGTGGAAAGCTGAGCTTTTCTTTTTTTTTCTTCTCCCCCCTGGGACCCCAGCCTATTCGCAAGCTGTCTTATTTGCATTATGAATGACAGTGAGGGGAGCTAACAAGGTTATTGGGCTTTCAAACACACTTCTGTGACCACATGTGGAAAATAGACCTACAGCGGTGCTTGCTGGCAGGGGGACTGTGGCTCTTTATTCATCCTACCAAGGTCAGGTTTTTTCAGGGAGCTCATAATTTATGCAGGAGAAGGGAGGTGGGGGGGAGGAGGAGGTGAACTTGTATACAAGCAATGTGGGTTCTCATTAGCCAAGGCCATTGGTATTCAGTGTGGCCGCATTCTTCTAGAGCTGTAAAGCAGTGCAGATTAATAAGAATATTAGTTATAAAAACCTTGCTCTGTTACGGCCAGTACCCAATCCAGGACACAGTGTTGTTGGTAAACCTCAGAGGCATATATTGGCTAATATATTTGCTAACCTTATTTTGAAGATTCATTGAGTGATTTTATTTTTCTAAGCAGTCTTTATGGAGTAATATGCCCCACCTTATTGATTCAAAGGGCTCCTCTGTTTAATGATATCAGTGCCGTTGACTCTTGTTCTTGCTTTGCCTAAAGACTTCAACTTCGCCATGTACCCCCCTTCGATGATAGCAACTGGAAGCGTTGGGGCTGCTATCTGCGGGCTTCAGCTGGATGATGGAGAACGGACGCTTTGGGGGGACAACCTGACTGATCTGCTGGCCAAGATCACCAACACAGAAGTGGTAAGTGCCCCCTTACTTCAGTCCTCAGAGCATGTTAAAGCAACGTTTTACCTGAAACAGCCTTAGAAGCCCTTCTTCCAATGAAGCTCCCCAGTGCAGATAGGACTAACATCTGCAGCTGAGAACTCCCCCTCATCATGACTTGCATGAACTCTATAGGACCCACTTACAGTAATTAGATTTATAAATCCACTCATGGCACTTTTATTTTTTTACCTACCATAATAGACCAACTCTGTAGTTTTCTAGATTTCTGGTTACACTAATGAAGGCTATATCTAATGAACCGTTTGCCTGAATGTTATCAAACTGTGTGTGGATGTGAGTTACAATAAGTTACTGAACAAGTAGATCATACCTTAGGAGAGAAGTGTTGAGGGATACCTCTTTTTACCTATATATTTTGCAGGGAATGTGTATGTTAACTTCTATCAATTTCCTGGTGGACACAGCATTTTATAAGGGGGTAGCATATTCTTAGCATAGATTCCCCTGGACCTGCCTTCCACTGTTCCAGCTCAAGTGATCCATGAACGCCACATGATCTCGATGCAGAATCAAAAAACTCAGAAGTACTTCAGTGTGGAAGTTGCAGTGCACCGTAAGGTCGGGGTCATTCTGGGAATGAGTGTTGTGGAGATGTTTGCAGACTTGTGTTGTTACAGGGAAGCACTGGTCCTGTGCTGCTCTTTGGCTATAAGTTATGTTCGGGGATGATAAAGAAAGCCTGTTTGTGAGGAAAGGAAACGATGACCATGTGTGAAAGTAAACAAAAGCTTAGCGAGTGTTGTGCTGCCTGACCCTACTGCTGCCCCCTACCAGATGCCTGGTTACACATCACTGCCTAATCCTTTTAAGAGGGCCTGAAGCAGGAAGGATCACTTGCAATTGGCTGTCAAATGAGACATGCACATAAACGGAAATCCCCTCCAGGGGTAAGGTATTGTTTCAGGAGCAAAGTCTAAAGTAATGGGCTTAACTAATGTCCTTTAGATCAACTTAGCTGGGTATTAACATACTGTGTCATGAGTAGAGGAGCCCCTTGAAATTAAAACCTGCAAGTATCGAGGGATAACACAGTTAAAGGGCACCTCCACGCACCCAAGTTCACGAAACAGTGTTTGAAAATGGGTTTTGAAGCAGGCGAATGAATGGAAACCTTTTTAGGAAAAGTTGAGAAGGGCTTACTGAACATCAAACCGTATCTGATTCGTTCATAAATCAATTGACAACCTGTGAATGAAAGGAGATACTTTTTACTAAATTGGTAGCTTTGGCTATCTCTCAGATTTCATCACTGGGTATAATTTTTAATACATACTGAACATGCCTGGAATCAGTTTAGCAACCCAGGAGATAAATAAAGCATTCTGTCCACCCAGTTCTCTCCATCCCTGCCATATTTGTGTCATGACTAAAAATAGATCCTGGGAACCTGAATATGATTAGCAATAGAAAAAAAAGAAAATGTGGGAAACGAGCAGGAGGAACACGGAGTAGTTCGCTCTTCCCCCCCAAGGCATCATCTCAGTTTCTGTGGTGTAAAATATCTGTGATTTGGAAGCATGTGACAGGACTCACTGTCCCCTCATCCTGTGGTGTGAAATGCCTGTGATTTGGAAGCATGTGACAGGGCTCGCTGTCCCCTCATCCTGTGTTATTTGTTGCAGGCAGCCGCATTTCTTATGCAAGGAAGCGGCAGACAAAACAGCCTCAAAGGGAAGGAGAAGAATGAGACGGTTTCCTACTTGGTCTTTGCTTGCTTGAGTTGGCAGAGGCTAGCAAGCTCATTCATCTTTTTCAAGCACCCCTGTCGTCCCCCCCCGTCCCAACACCACCACCTCCCTGTTCCCCAATCAGTGTAATGCATGAGTAGCAACAATGAGGGGATGCAGCTCACAACATAGGCTTCTGATGGTGAGCCCTGAGTTCCATTCACAAATAGAAGGAAGCTCTCCAGCACCATTGAGGGCGAGCCAGCTAGCACAGGAAGTTCAGGCAGCAGATTTTAAGTGAATGAGAACTGAGGCTGAGGGCTTTGTGTGTATGTGTGTGTATGTGCATTTTGTTTTTTGTTTTGTTTTTTTAATTTACAGTCTTCTTTAGCTTCCTTGTCACAGGACTTTATCCAACACTGCTTGTCTTCTAGTGACACGTGTTGGGGAAGGTGAGGTTGGTTAAGCTTCCTGTTTTAGACCACACAAACTGGTCAGATATTTTTTACATTTGGTTATTAGTGAAATTCTCCTGGGTCCTAGACACCTGCCATATAGTCCCAGCAATGACAACCCTTGCAAAATAATCTTCAGTGACATCGCAGTGGCACTACCATGGCAATGGTTCTTTACTTGTGGGAGTACAGTGGTATAAGCCATTGGTTGTGTTAGCATGGTATCAAAGTTAGCAAAAGTGCTGCTGCAGTGGTAATATCACAGTGGCTTTACCAATAAACACTTGTACTCAATTGCACTACCCTAGTATTACCACCGGGTAAGCATAGTAGATCACAGTAAATATATAATACACGCATTTGATGATAAATTGACAGTTTTTTTCAAATTTTCCATGGTTAACTTTTTAATGGATCAGACCAAAGAAATGCTGTGACTGTGTAGGTGGCCCATGAGGGCTGTGGTTGAGGCCTACAGGATAAAGCATTGGCATGACAGCATGATGAGTCAGCAAAATGTTGTGTTCACACATATTTCCTGCAGTATTAACTTCTTCCATCGGTTTGTCAGCGTTTCAGTAGCTTCCTCTTTGGGGTTTGACAACTGTCTGAGTTTAAGGAGGCTTTTTCTTCACAGTGCACATAATGTGGCATCAGAGCTGGTGAACCAAACCTTTTGAAGCTTTGTTGACTACAGGCAGGGACAAGTGATAAGGACACAGAGCCTGTACTTGCCTGCTGGCTTCTAAACTTTGCCAGTATCTGAACATGAAGAGTTCCTTTTTAATGTTCTTCATGTTTCCAGTAGTCACATATTGAAACATTTAAAGTTTCTTTGAATTAGGCCTCTGGGCTTTGGCCCGGGATGCAAACTATTTCTATAAAAGAGCGGCTGAGGGAAAGTCTTTTAAGAAATAAAATGCTGACATTCTTGTGGTAAGACACAGGCAGTTCCTTTACATGTTTTATACTTTAGTTCATTTTCTTGGAGGAATGTATTTTTTTATGACTAATGGACCGCATATTGTTGGGAAGTGGGAAGCTATGGTACAGTTTAGGCATTGCTCTTGGTTTTCCTGATGGTTAAAGACTTGGCTTGAATTTTACTGCTGAAATGGTTTAGTCAACACCCTACGTATGTCTTCCTCCTTACAGTATTTAATTGAAAAATATATATTTTATTGTTCATAAGTAGCAACAATAGATTAGCAGGATTATACTGCTTTCCAGAACCCAGGATTGAATGAAATTGTATACTTTCATTGAAATAAAATATTGTTCTTTGTAAACCTGTTGGTAACCCTTATTAACAGCATTCTTTTACAGAGCTAAACCATTTGGTAGGGGTTTTGAGTGCTTAAGTAATTTAGCTTGCTTCTCTCCCCCTGGGAGAGGATACATTTATTGTAGGGCTACGGCCATACTGATTCTCAATCCTCAGTTAGGACCACATGGCCTGTGAACATATCTCACCACTAGGTCACACTGCCTTCCAGTACTCAACTACAACCATGAGACCAAACCGCCTGCATTTATGCAGTTCTAACCACTAGACCACCCAGTCTACACCTAACCTGATGCCTACACTGCCACCCAGTTCCTAGCCCTGACCACAAGTCCACACTGCATCCCACTGCATCCCAGACTCTTCCCACTAGTGCAAACTGCCCACCTCAGCTCTCACCCATTGCCCCTACATGTCCATGCTACAGTGCCTCCTCATCACCCATAATGGATTGATAATGGGTTTTGGATATAAATTGTACAAAGTGTTTTGGTTGCCTTTCCTACCTTTTGATGCTGCAACATGAGCATAAATGGGCTCATGTGGTCCCTGCAGACTGTCCCCTTGTTAAAAGTCTTTCATGTATTGAATAGACGTGAGTGTAATTAACATGGGTTTTAGTACTCCTTAGTTTTTCATCACAAGATAGATGTGTTAGTGCTTCCAGTTCTTTTGTTGTTGTATAATATTTTGCCTGTAGCGGGTAAGTTGTTGTATAATATTTTGCCTGTAGCGGGTAAGTAAACCTGATGGCAGTGGTAACTTTCCAAACAAAGCTCTCAAACAGCAACAATTGACTTTCACTGCTAATATTCACTGTAACATCTGGAATTTGAGTCCAAATTCGATTTCCGTGTTTTGTAAATGAAGACATTGCTGAATACATCTTATCAAACTGTTTGTCTTAAGATTTTACTAAGATTATTTTTAGCGGTAGTACTTTCATATATTTTATGATTTGAGTGTTTCAAGTTTTGGATAGACTAGCCTTAGCTTGGATATGTTGATTTGTACCAGTTTTGAATGCAGCTCTGTCTGGAGAAAGAACCAAACAGTAGCCAGACTGTCTGCCTCCGTGTACGACACATACTTCTGGTTGATAGCATTTTCACATGAACAGACAAAAACACGATGAAGAATTCCTGAACTGGCATTCCAAAAGCATGCTTTAGTAGCCACCAATAAGTCTACCCAGAGGGAGTTTCTGAAGCCAAGTACCAATACTTTGTTTTGGGCAATTGCCTCTGGGCTCTTTTTCTGGATGTCAATTGTTTCTATAAAGCCTTTTTTGTCACAAGCCACAACCTGTTACATTCCTGGCATTTTTTCCAAGGCGATTAAGCAGAGTGAAAAAAGAGAGTGTATCTGATTCGCTCAAATGTTTTCGGTGCATGAATGCCGAACCCATCTCTTGGTGTCAGCCTGGGGGGAGTCAGGAGCCCAGCACTAAAAAAAGGGCCTTTTTTCACTCATAAATGTTGTAGCCGGGGAATTTGCAGTTGATTTAAGGTGTGCATATTTTTTATATGTTTGTGCGCTTTTTCACTACAAAAAATAAATAAATAAATAAAAGAAAACTTTACTTGTCACCAGGGAACTGCTGAAATTGAGGTCCTAGTTGGAATAAAAATGTGGACTGGAATGGCCCTTGAGGGCAGAGTTGTGCACCACTGGGTCACAGTCAGGTATGGTGCCGATATAACAAGCACAATGGGAGCCTCCCTTCATAGCACAGGGAACAAACCTGAACACCCCGTGAAGTGTAGTCCTAGGCCTCTCCCCAGAGGACAGCCGTTTGTGACGTATTGACAGGTAGTTTTGTGACTAAGCATTTCATGTTGAGACCTGCAAACTCCCTTGTGACATCTGTAATGGGAACCATTACCATTGCATTTTCAGCAATGGAACAAATACCAGTGCTGCTGAAAAGGATTACCAGTGGATTCTGGTTCATGCCACCATGGTACCATTCTGCCAACAGGAGCCTGTTACCATTGTAGCTGCCCCTGTGCTTGGTACTAAAATTGTAATGCCAAGGTCATTTTAGTAAGGGTGAACTGATCATGGGCATTGCTCAGTTGAAAACAAGGTGGCCTCTTAGTATTCCTAGATATATAAATGAATGAACTTTCCCCTTGTGTTCCACTCAGGATTGCCTGAAGGCTTGCCAGGAGCAGATTGAGTCAGTGCTGGTGAGCAACCTGAGGCAGGTCCGTCAACAGCAGCAGCAGCAACAGCAGCAGCAGCAGCTGCAGGGGGGAGGCAGCAAGGCAGTGGAGGAACTAGACCAGGCCGCCACCCCGACAGACGTCCGAGACATCAACCTGTGAGAAGGAGGAGGAGGAGGAGGAGGAGGAGGAGGGCAGCAAAGCAAGCAAACCAGAAGAGAATGAGCATCCACTGTTCTTTTTCCCCATATATACAGTAGAACACGGCTAAAGCTATTTTAGATACAAAAAAAGAAGAAAAACTGAATTAAAAAAAAACGCTCTTTGGTGCATCATACGTTCTTCAGAAGGGAACCCCACCATAACTGTTTTGCATAGTCGCTGTTTTCGATTGTATATCCATTATAAAATTATATTGCAAAATAAATTCTTTTTTTTATTTTTAAAAAAAGGTAACGCGTACAGAAGCAAAAATAATAATAATTAGTTGAAGAAATATGTGGGATCAAATTATTAGCTCCTGTGTGTGTGTGTGTGTGTGTGTGTGTGTTTGTAGGTGTGCCTGTGTGTTTGTAGGTATGTGTGTGTTTGTTTGTAGATGTGCCTGTGTGTGTGTGTGTTTGTAGGTGTGTGTGTGTGTGTGTGTGTGTGTGTTTGTAGGTGTGCCTGTGTGTTTGTAGGTATGTGTGTGTTTGTAGGTATGCCTGTGTGTGTGTGTTTGTAGGTGTGCCTGTGTGTGTGTGTGTTTGTATGTGTGTGTGTGTGTGTGTGTGTGTGTGTTTGTAGGTATACGTGTTTGTAGGTGTGCCTGTGTGTTTGTAGGTATGTGTGTGTTTGTTTGTAGATGTGCCTGTGTGTGTGTGTGTGTGTTTGTAGGTGTGCCTGTTAGGGGAGGTCCCAGAGAAAGGGGAGTGCCCCAGGGCAGGTTGAACCATTTTTCGATGCAGAAGAAATGCAAGTGGTGTTTGAGTACAGTATGTGAAATCTGGTATTATTATTGTTATAATTATTATTGTTATTATAATTATTATTGTTATAATTATTTTAAGCAACTACTTCTGTCACAGTGAAGGCATTTGTCATTAATAGAGACTTCAGTAAGCTTTTTTTTTATTTTGGTGTCAGGAAATAGCTGCTTTATGGTGGGAGGGTGCTTACTTTGCCAGCTTTTTATGTTACACTGACGTGCTTCTCTTGAAAATGGTTCAGAGGGATTCTGGCAGCGCCTTAGGCTTTTGAGGGGGCTGAGCCTTCTTGTTTGACAGTGGGGTGACCCAAGTGGATAGTGTGTTTTGGATCTGAAAGGTGAGGAGTCGGGTGAGGGGGTTGGACTGGCTGCTGTGCATTCATGCATTGAAGCCACTTCACCCTAGTGTGGCTGGAGGCACGCGCTGTACAAGGCGACAGAATCTTGAAAGGCTTAGAATGTGCAGAGTTTCTGGATCTTTTATTGTATAAAGTGAAGGCTTCAGGGTGGATTTCATCATTGGGAAAGAACCCCAAAGCATGATATCTCACACCGGTTATGCCGGAGAATGCTGCTGATTGGGGGAGGAGTATTGACAGATGGCAGCTGTGTGGGGGAGCCCTGCTGCTGCTGCTTCTGCCCCACTTTTCCCAGCAACAAAGTGACTCTGATTACCTTTTTGTTTTGTTTGTATTTTACTGGACCATTTTCATCACTATATTGCACAGTTAAATTGGCAGTGGAAGCAAACGGGACTAAACACTGCCATGATAAAACAAATGTTTTTGTATATACCGTATATACAGTAGTGACAGACAGACAGACAGACAGACAGACAGACATACAAGGATGTTTATAATGTCACTTCAATAACTGCCGTGAGAAAAATCCTAACCAAATTAAAGTGTTGTTCGTCAAGAAATGTTCCCTGTAAAAACAGTACATTCTGCTGTTATGTTATTGAGGGAGGCCCTTCTTTAGACAAGTGCAGTCTAAGCAGTTAATGCAATACAATAGACATGAGCTGCCGAACCATCTCGGCTCAATGGTGGTTTTTGCCCCAACATGTTCATGCCCAATGTTTGCTGTGCAGTGAATGTTGTTTTTTGTTGTTGTTGTTGTTGTTTTTCACAACAGTAGCACAGTGTGACTTTATAACCAGACTTGTACAAGAGGCAGTGTGGGATTGTGGGACACTTTTCATCTAGTCCATAGTGTGGATCTGTAGTTAGGATTAATGTAGATCATTTCATTAGCAAAGCACTTTGAACCGTACTCCCAAGGGATGAATGGAATGGTTAATGAAAGTCTGCCGAGGGAGAAGTAGAGATGGAGGGGTTTTTTTTTTGTGTTTGTTTGTTTGTTTTTGTTTTTTTGTTTTTTATTTTATTATTTTTGTTTTTTTGTAGGGCTGGTTTCCCATGTCAGACGTTCCCATAGAGAAAATTTTTTAAAAAATACCATTATAATACAAGTGTTTTCCCCAGAAGAAACTCTTTCAGAACCATTAGCAGACCACTGCAACACCATCAGTGGTAACACAATGGATTTGGGGACAAATATAGTATGGTCCTGATGTAGTATAGTGGTTCTGATATAGCTCACAGGTTCTAACAGGATACTGCAATGGATTACCAGCAGTGTGTATAGGTTCATAGTAGTGATACTATTAATATTTCAAAGTATGAGAATGTTGCCACTGTGGTATCACTCTACCAATGGTGCATACCCTTGTATTACTGTTGCCTCTTAGTACAGAACCATTGCATTGTAGTTTCACTGCATTGCCATTGAAGAGCATGTGGAAAGGGTTAACATTGGGAAAGGTGTTTCATTACATTCAACACCTGCTTCAGAAGACATTCCAGTCGCAACATTCCCAAAACGTGACGCAGAATAAAAACCTGTCGATTTCATTGTTATAAATTGTGAAAATAAAAGCAAATTCAGTGCTAATGCTAAAAAAATATGAGGTTACCAACAAGGTTCGCAAGGTTTTTGTTATTATTGTTATTTAAAATTTTTATTTTTTTTATTGATCAAAATTTTTTATTCGTTTTTACTTGAATTTTTTTTTGTCTGCTCCATTGTTAAGGCATTTAGATGGTTAAAGCCGTGGCAACTTTTATGTTTGGTTTTGCACATGTGCTGATAACAGTTAAAAAAAAAAAACTGAAGCTGTTCTTTAAGTTGCTACGAGAAGATAAAGATGGATGAGCAGTTTTTTTGTTTTGTTTTGTTTTTTTGGGGGGAAAGGGAGGTGGGAGGGTGGAGGTTCTCTGGGTTTAGATATTCCAAAGCATACAGTGCAGAGGGGTAGAAAGTGGATTACGAATCTGTATTTTGTTTTTATTTTTTACTATTATTTTTTTTTTTTTTTTTGCGCTGCTAAGAAGCTATTATTTGTTTCATTCTTATACACATTAACAGTACTTAGCTGTAATGTTTCACTGTGTGAGCTGCTATTTTATAAACATTTGTATAATATAATTATTTTACTGCTTAAAAAGTTTTAGAATTCGGAAGTAGGTGGTTGAGAAGAATATACAATTGAGTGCATTGATTGACTGGAAATGCTCTTTGTACATTTAGTTTTAATAGCATGTTTCTTTTCCTTATCACATTCTGCAAAGATGGCATACTTACCTCAGGTTTTCTGGACAAAAAAAAAATGAGAATCATTTCCATTATCACAATACCTCACAACATTACAGTTTTTCAGGGAGCCTAGCGGTGTGGTTAAAGCAAGTTAGCTGGTACTATTACTTCAGCTTAAAGACAGATGCACAGGGATGCATAGAGATTGAAAGAATATACGGCTCCCATCTGGACTCAGAACTTTGAACATTGCAGGGGTGGGATAACCGGGCCATAAACTTTGGAATGCAATTTCTGGTCATTAAAACTCATTGTAGTGCCCAGGGGTTCAAGCAATATTTTTGGGGGTTTCAATAAAATGTGAATCTTTATTCAGAGCAGAGAGTTACTTGAACCTGTTAATGTCTGTTAATGCCCTGTTAAAAGCTTGTGGAGCCACTTCTAAAATGTAGGCATGATAGCCATTTGATTACAAATAGCAAAATTGCCTCGATTTTTGTATCAAAAGGCTATAAATAAAGTGATTTTACATGCTTTATAATGGGTTGGTTCAAACTTTTTCATTACAAAAAGAGTGTTTTTGACTACACACAAAGAGATTACTGTATCTTCCTGTTAATATCAAATTTCTGCCACCAACTAAAAAGCCCACAAAATGGCACAGAATGTGGTGCCAACTTAAAGTAATGCATTTTCTGTGGCCTCGTCAGTGTGGGTGTCTTGCCCCAGATGCCTGTCCTGTGGAAATTGCTAGCAAGGTAACAGAGTTTATCCCCCCACACCCCCGCAATCATTACCATGTACCTCAGTCACTGTCAGTTGCACAATCTGTGTTCAATAAACGTTTGCTTTAATGAGTGTGATGCCATATCAGTTCAATGTTACTCTCTTTACATTTTTTTGCTCTTAAGTGAAGTCAACAAAAAAAAGCATAAAATAAAATGGTGCAGATGTAAATAAGGTAAAGGGTAGGTTGAGAAAGTTGTAGCTATGAACGAAGTGAGTTTTTGGGAGAGAGGGAGGGGGCGAGGGTGGTGTTTGAGACCAGTGGAATGGATAATATCTCAGACTAATAATATTCTAAAAATAATACAGGGCACCCGTCGAATAGAGAATGGTGAGGGAAGCATTGTGTATAATGAGATTAGGTCTTCCTAATATCCCTTTATGCTCTTGAATGCATTTGTCCCTGTGAATCGCAGTGTTTAAGGTTTTGTTGGTCTGAGGTAAGACTGGCGCTAGTAGAATAACAATTTCTTGTCGGAGATCGTTTCTGTTCAGTATTGAAAAAGCTCTTATTAATCTGTTCTTTTTTGATTTGTTAAAAAATGGGATTTCTTTAAAAGCGTTGTGATGGGTATAGACTTGATGTATGGACAATAAACTCACCATGAACAAGGTTGTTTTTTTATTCATTCTTCTTTTCATTATTTCTTAAAACATTGATGTCCTTTTATACAGTATGATATGATAGCCCAAGGCATCCGTTTGCTTTCTTCAAAGGGGCTGACGACATTTGCACTGTGGGGTTACAGTTAAGACTACATATCTTCACATTAACAAGGCATGGGCTAAGCCATGAATGACAACCATGTTCAGTTTTCTACTAAAATAAGATTAATGGTTAACTGTTTAGTACACTGTTCCTTAGTTTATCCTTACATGCGCCCCTGTCCATTGAGAAGAGACCTTGTTGGCTGTTCAGTTTGTGTACACTCCCTGCAAACACAGAGGCTTCTTCCCTCTGGGAATGTCGCCTGCACCTCAGGGACACATTATCTAAATGTAAACAAATAAAAGAGGTCAAATGTTACAGCAAATACTCATTGACCCTTATTGTTTAAAATACAATCTTGTGATGTTAATAGTTAATTATACAATTTCAGTAGTCACTGTTTTCTTTTGACTATTTAGCAGGTTACTGTTAGAGTCAGGATTCAGTTTTCACAAAACGCCCCGCTGTAAATTCCATCACCCCTGGGTTTGCTGGAGAAATAGTTGAGAATATTTTCACTGACATATTTACAGGTTCCATGCTGGTTAGTGAGCTAGCTTATTGGAACCTAGCACACGTTTACAACATACATACCATTTAAAGAAGCTGTGTCCTACAGTCATGTCCAATTTTATACTAAAATATATTTTCTTGGTGTTTGTTTGCTACATTTTTTAAAAGCTTAGCCTTCTGTGCTCTAAAGCAGACATTGTTGTTTTCCCTGATATAGTTAGAGCTGTTGCAACACAATAGCTTTCACTTGTAACCTGAGCCACGTTGAAATCCCAGCAGTCCAGAGGAGAAAAAGTGCAGTAGCCCACTGGAGATTTACAGCATAACCCCTTTATATCCATCGATAGCCCTTAAAACTACATTAGAAGTGAATGGTCCAAGTGCACATCAGATAAAAAGCAAGGGAGTTATATCAATAAACTATTAGCATACCTGTAGATTAATAATAACCCTTACAAAAATGTACAGAAGTAGCCTGCTAATATAGCTTTAATTTGGACTCAGTTATGCTGCAGTAATTGTGGAAAATTATCATTGTGTTTATGCTCAAAACAGGACTTATAAGGGCTGGCAATTTAATTAGTGGTAAACTGATGCTTTCTGAGTCAAGCACATGGTTTAAACCGACTGTTGTCGGTCACAAAAGCTTGGACAAACCCAGCATTTGCCCTATTTTTTTTAAATTAAATGCAACTGATGTATCAACATTTGGTACAGCCAACATATTGGAAATACCTAATACCTAATTTTGAAACATTTGTTTTTAGAAAAAAATAAGTAAATCCATTACAAGAAGAATAACCTATAAACTAAATGTTGCACTATTGAATGTTTAATTGTTATGGAATTGATAGAAACTTTAACAAAAGTTTTTAGAAGATAATAAAACACAAACTTGCAAACTTTGCAATACTTAAATAAGAATTACATTGCTCTGCAATAAACATGATTTTTTTTTAAACACTCCTATCAAGATTAATTAATACATTGTATAATCAATATTTGTAATTGGAGTCTCAAGTTCTAATTTAATTCGTGAGTATTGTATTGCTATTCCTCATTTATCCACTGGGTGGCATCATAACACTTTCTACAGCTAACACAAACACGTGAATCTCACGGAGACGTTTTCTGGTACAAATTATATATATAAGTTTAAGGCCATGGGTTCGCCTCCTCGGCTTCCATGTGTAGAAAGTCTGGGTTTAGTTTGTTTGGATAGAGTTTCAGTGATTAACATCAAGGTTAAATACGTTGTAATATTTATATTTCACGAGCCTTAGCCTTGGAGAAAGGGAAACGATACGGTATATTAACAATTCATAAGACACGGATCTGTGTATGCATAAATGCGTTGCATGTAAACATTGTCGGAGTCGGGTATGTAACCGGAGCGTTTTTCAGGACAAGTAAGTGCCCGGACAAAGCATCCACACTGTACCTTTAAAATGATACAGTGGATTTACAGTGTGCCAAGCCGCGATTGGTGTATTTTTTCTATGTCATGAAACGCTCAACCAATCATTGAACAGTTGAGTTACCGGTACCCTGGAAGTTCCTCTTCTGAAGTGAACTGCTACAGTGCAGGAGAATAAACTGGGCGGGTTTGGATTTGGTGTGTCAGTCAAGGGCGATCTCCACGAAGCGAACCTTGTGCAATGTTTACTTTTGCCTTTACGATGGTCAGACAGTAAGTGTATTATACAGTGATATTGCTTTCTGTGCATGTACGAAGACAATGCATGAACAGTGTTGCCGGCTTTGGCGCAACAGCCAAGATATTGTTGGGCATTTGTGTGAATGAAGGCAGGTTTGGAAACAGAAGCAAGCTGTACACGTAGCTTTGACATTATGCGAATGGGATGGCAGTATAGTACGTTATAAAAGGATATCGCCAGAGCGAGGCTTGAGAAATTACTATGTCATTGAAATTGTTGTCGTGTCTGTATTTGTATCGTTATCTGTCTGGGTTTGGTATTATATTATTAAGCTGTATCTCAGTGTGGTGCTGGAGGGGACGGAGGGAGGGACGGAGGGAGGGAGGGAGGTAGATGGGAGAGAGGGTTATCGTTCTCCAGTGGACAAGGCCACTGACCAAATTATATTACGTTTCATGTGGGCGTGGTCATTTGTCAAATGCAATAAAGAATTGTTCATTTCAAATCTTGTGGATGTCTCCTTTCTGAGTAAGCTGAAGTGGCAAATGCGCCAGGGGTTTAGTTTGTACTGCACTTGTGTAATTTCTTCTATTACTATGACGAGTGCTTTTGACCGTTTGTTCCAAGGCCGCACTTTGCAATGTATTTATCCCTCAAAAGCATGTATTCACTATACTGTATAGAAATTACAAAAAGGACAGAGAAAATGTAAACAGGAGGGATTCACCACCACTTTTTTTATTTCACTGACTGAAAATAAAGCTGTTATTTTGGTATTCAGTTATTTTATATTCTAGTTATATTACAATTGTTACAGTAAGTTGTTGTTTATGGAATCGTTTGTTTGGTGGTCATTCCTCTGGTCTGCACTCTCAACTTTCTTTCTTGCTTCACAGTGGAGAAACTAGATACAACAAAGAGAAACTACTCCAAGGTACAGTATTTCTAGTGATTCACATATTTACTTATTTTTAATCACTGATCACATTTTGAAGTGAATGCAGAGTTTGCTCCCATACTGTATTGCGAGAAATTCATCAATTTATACAATTCAAGAAACAACTCAAAACAAGCTTCTCTTTTATAATACACCGAGCATCAAAAGAAACTTATCACTATTATAACACATTTATTTTCGAAAAAAATAAGGTATATAAATGATGGACATTGACAAAATGTTTTTGGTTTCTTTTTAATCACTCGATCATTCATCCTTGACCATGACACGCTTGAGTGACTATGACTGAAGCATTTGCACTTAATCACCTAATTAGTGAGACAATTGATTGGACACTGGATATGGAGTCATTTCAGCTGTTGAATTGCAAGCTTAAGTAAAAACAATAAAGAAAATCACAGAAAAAAAAAAAAAATCTGCCACGTCTGTCAAGAGAGCAGCGCTTCGTGCAATTGGCATGTTGGAGGCTGGACTAGCGCAGTGTACGGTGGCTCGCCGTCTTGGGTGCTCACAGCCAGCAATTTCAAACCTGGTGAGACAGTAAAACCAGACACACTCTGTCAATGACAGACCACAAACTGGGAGACCCAAGAGTCACAACACCTGCCCAAGATCTACAGATCATTTTGCAGCATCTTCGTGATGTAAATTGTTAATCAGCACAATAAAAAGTCACAGCACCAGCTCTAAAACAGAGTTTGTCATTCTTCGATCAGATCTAGTGAATTTTATCCAAATATAAGTGATAAGTTTCTTTTGATGCTCAGTATATATTTGACACAACCTGTCGTCTTGCAAAGCTGCACTCATGGCTGATCACCATTCATGGGGAGGTCAGGTTTACGTGATTCTAAAGTTTTGTAGACAGTCGTTATGGTGGTCAAAACTGTAAGGAGAAGCATCTCTTTTTCTTACAACTCACCCATGATATGTTACAGTATCTTAGATGTAAAGTACCTTGAGGTTCATGCCTAAAAAGTAATGTACAGTATTTGCTTTTGAAATTATTGTTTAATTTCAAAGCAGCAAACTCTCACAAAGGTTGATCAAATTGTCAATGGTTCATTTAGGCCAGGGTGTGGACGCACCTTTGTCTGAAAACGGGCTGAGGCAGGCAGAAGCTGCAGGGGTTTATCTACGAGACGTGCGCTTCACAAATGTGTTCTCAAGTGATCTCCAGCGTGCAAAGCAGGTGAGTGCTAGTGTTCTACATGATATAGCAAATGTATTTGAGTATTTTGGGGCTTTTTTGAAAGTTTCCTATTGTTTACCTTGTGAAAAAATAAATATCACATCCTGTGTTTATTTAAAGTATATCCCATTTTCTTATCTCTTGTTAGCATTAGCATCATGCTTGCTGATCCCCTTATTGTTAAGAAGATTTGTTTTGTTGTTTTATTGGAGGTTTTTCAAACACCACACTGTAGCTTTGGAAAGTTTAAACTGCTACTTCCTGCTACCCCATCACTTCCTGCTTCAGCCTCACTCCCATGGTCTACCAGAGTGAGAGTGAGGTTAGCCCATGGAACACCTGTGATAGGAAATGGAACAGTGGAACAGGAGGTGATAGGTGACATTATGTTGGGACCTAAGTTGGATTCGAAGCCATGTCTTCAAAGGTGAAAGACTAATCTATAATATTGTAATTGTCTCTTTCAGACTGCTTCCGTAATTGTTGCACACAACAATCATTGCCCGGGAATAAAAGTAGTCTGTGATCCAAAACTGCGTGAGAGAGTAAGTAAGCATTGCCTTTTGAACTGTATTATTCTCCAGGAAAACTCAGTTGCTGCTTGCTTGCTTGCATTATTGCATCTTTTGTTGTGTGCATTCTGCACAATACAGTAAATATATCATACATTGGTACCAAATTACATATGTCTACAGATTTCTTTCAGCCACATGAAAAAGTTCAGCATACAAACTACAGCATATATGGCAACATAGAAACTATAAACATTTGTAATATATATGTTTTGGACAAGAAAATCCTGGATTGCTAAGCACTAAAGCTCAGCTCATGCAGATAGATATTCAACCTATACGTCCTGAACACAAGGCATAACTATGTATATGAGTTCTACAGGACCTTTTGCACACCTGTTATGCTCTTGATTGCGCTGAAAATGCCAAATGCATATTTTGCAGAGTTTTGGGATTGCAGAAGGGAAACCTGTGAAGGATATGAAGAACATGGCAAAGGCTGCAGGCCAGCAGTGTCCTCGTTTTACTCCTCCAGGGGGAGAGACTGAAGAACAGGTAGCTAACCAATGACATGATAGAATCAGACATCCATGGAGTGAATTGTGTGTGGTAATGCAAATAAACAAGAGAAACACATGCTTGAAGTCCCAAGCATTCAGTTGTTGTAACCTCTTCTTGCTCTAACCAGGTACCATAAATACTGCTCTGAAAGGGTTATACCTGTAAGTTCAGTTCAGTGTCTACTGTTAAGTTCACATGCTTCCATGATATTGTAATTTGAGATGTACTTGCACTGATGATTTCAAAAACTATATAGGCTGTCATTAAAGAGATCCATCACTAGAGGGCCCTGTTTGACAGTAAATGATCAACTGTGGGCTTATTTCAGAGAAAACACTGATAAGCAGATCAGTCAAAATGTTGGTCTTAATGTGTACTGTAAGTTCAAGAGCCTTATGAGCACATTATAAAGTGAAGACATGCCTTGCCAAACCTTTTGTGAAACTGCCTCATTAGGACAAAACAGTGCTAAATTAATATAATGAGTTGGATCAGAATGATGAAGGTCTTTATAACAAAGTACACCAAAGAGAACTGAAAATGAAACCCTTAATGTATAAAACTACTGCTTTCTGTAGTACCAGGCACACTTTCTATAGACATCATTTAAGGTGATTGTTACCAACTACAGTCGTTCTATTACCCGTTTCACACACAGTACGCTTTCACCTTCATTAAGCTGTGTTTTGGAATTTTCTTCAATGCAGTTTGTATTAGGTTGTATTTAAAAATGGTGTTGAGAATATTTGGAAAATTAGTTTTTTGATGCAGATTCTCAAGCAGTAAAATCCCATTGAATCTGTGATGGTGCTTCAAACAACACAACCAATTAATAATGACAGGCGGACAGTAATAGTTTACATGTGTTACTAGAATTCGGATATGTGCAATAGATGCATAACATAACTGGTATAGATATGTAACTACAGAGTGGTTTAAGCATTGGTCATGTGTTTGTGCTTTCTGCTAGGTACAGTCTCGAGTGAAAGATTTCATGGATTCACTCTGCCAGCAGATTGTGGCCCAGCACGCTTCGCAATGCAGCCAAGGAAAGGAAGGATTAGAGACGGCCCACAATAGTTTGGGGGATACTTGTGGAAGTTCGTCCTCAGCCGCAAACTGCTCTGAGTTACATGAAGCCTTTGCAGACGCTGTAGATGGAGCTGTGGACCTGCAGGTGCATGTTCTGGTGGTCAGCCACGGCACCTACATGAGGAACGTGGTGAAGTATTTGGTGGAAGAGCTCCAGTGTACATTGCCTCAGAGCTTGAAGATGTCTCACATATTCTCAGCCTGTCCTAACACAGGGATGTGTCGATTTCGCATTGCTGTCGATCACAGTACCGGACTCTCCCCATGTGTTGATTGCATTTTTATTAACAGAAATGACCACGTTGGATCCCTGGATACGCATGAGTAGCTAGATGGGTTTGTGTTATAAAGTGTCTCAGAGCCCTGTGTCCAAAGAGCCACTCAGTCAGAGTATCTGGTAGTGAAAGTGTTTGGAATTAAACTTCCTTTCCACACCCCACCCCCCTCTAATCCTCCTAACAGAGGCCTGTCAATCCCAATGCCCATTCACCTGCCACCTGGTCGCAGCCTAACATTGATATTGCATTAGGTTTAAACTGCCTTAATTGGCTGAGATTAACAACTAGTTTTGGGCCATTCCAGAAAATGTAACGTTTGTTTTATATGAGCAAGTCACAAGTAATTAAAGACATTGATAGAGACTTCTGTCAAATAGTTGTCCTAGTTTCATTTAATATTGCTACATCAATATTTAACGCGGGCTCCTCACCACACACATATTCGGAATTTCATTACTATGATATCAAAGACTACCATGGAAAGTTTAACAAAAGTACTATTTTGTGGAATAGCCCTAACTCCAGATGACCAATTCCCGGTATGCCAGTGTCTGATTTTATTTCTGTTTGATAAACTGAAACGCGGGTATGGGTTAGGGTAGTTTAGTTCAAAGACAGTCTTTACCAGACTTCAATCTTCTAGGAATGGCTTGTTTGAAAATAACTATTTGAATTTGCATAGGTTACAAACATTATACAGTATTTATTCTGATGTGTACTGAAGGATTTAAGCCTGTTCTCAGCCTGTTTCATTAGGCATGATTATTTGAGTTGGTTTATCAGTTCACTGTTTATTTTTTTACTAGATTGTTGTTTGTGTTTTCATTGTTTGAAACATACCGTCCTCACAGGGAAAAGTGATTGCTTGCTTAAAAAATATAAACACAATTACAGTGTTTGACCACTAGGTAGCAGTAGAATCAAAAGTAAACTGAATATTTAAAAAAAAAAAACACTTTTTGCACTTATTTAGGATGTGTCATGCATTGATACATTTTTATTACAAGTTATTACATTTTTAGGCATATTAAATACAAAACAAAATACCAGAACAAATCTCTACAGACAATAGTATTATCAATTAGTATTAAAAAGGGCAGTGTCCCTTCTGTCTTTGCTCAGAACAGTAATTTAAACATGTAAACAACATTGCATTACTGAAGAAGGGTTACTGATTTATTAAAAACTTGCATTGTTACTATCTTTTTAAGGTGGTAATAAAAACTGGAGTTATTTATATTTAATACACTATCCTGGAATCATTTGTATTCAATACACTGTACACTGCTGGTACTTTACCTGATTCTTCAGTTTATGAAAGAAATTGGAAAACTCAGTTCTACAGGTTTTTTAGTTCTGTGTAGGTGCTGTTCTTTAATAGCCCTGTAGGTGGTGTCATTAATCTACTTAAAAGCACCGTAAGCAATACAGTAGTAAGACACTGTAGTACAGTACGGGCTTCCCATAATGCATTTGTTTTTAAATCACAAACCAGAAGATTTTCTTTTCTTAATACAAGTGAATGACAGCGGCACCGTGAATTACACCCACTTGGAAAGAAAATGTATATTTTTTACAATACAAATATATTGAAAGTAGATTTTGAATGATTTCAAGGTAGATTTCAGTAGCTAGAACTCTGTCAAAAATACGCTGTTGTATACATTTCTTTTCTGCATGGGCGTTCTTTCCCTCTGGTGTGTGGTTCATTTAGGTTTCATTGTAAATCTAGTCAGAAATATGTGAAAATCTAAGTAATTTGTGAAACCAAATCTTTTTTTTTTCATCTTGACTATTCACATGCAACTCATTGAATGTTGTTGAGGTGTAGTTGTTAAAACGCATCCCATGATGGGAGCATGTATGAATTTACAAAGCCTCCTCCACTGGCACTCTCAAACTATTTAAGCTGGCTACTTCACTCCCAAACCAGCAATCTGCTACAGTTCAACCAATTTTGTTATCGATGACCATGGAGTTTTCAAACTGTGTTTTGGCATTCTCTCATTCTCCCATTTCAGAGAGACCCACCTTGTGGGGTTACCTGAGCAAATCAGACACCGAGGTTAGAGGTTTTCTTTTTTTGGGGTTTTTTTTTAAAGTGTATCACTAGTAACAATGTTAATTCCAAAAAAGTTTGTTATAAACATTTGCAAATTATTAAGAGATTAATTTTCAAGACCCAGGTTCTGACTGACCACAGCCTATAAATATAGGCAAAATGTCAAAATAATAATATAAAAAAGAAAAGACAAATGCTGTCCAGTTTTAATTCTTGCTGCCACAATATAAATAAACATACTTTTAGGGTCATTGGAGTTGATATTATAATAATTCAAAATGTGCGCTTCTAAAGCCTTTTTTCTATTATTTCAGTAAAGTTATCGTAACATAAAAAAAATGAATAAACACACAAACTCTGGGCCAATTCCACCAGCAAATGATCTTACTACACAGTCTAAGACTGCCTGTGTATTATGGAGCTGTGAATCCACCCCTTGGAAGCACAATGAGATCCATGCGACCTCTAATGCGGTGCCTCCCCACACCAAAATAATCCCTTACAAAACGGTCATGCAGTATTCAGCAATGTTGAACTGAACAAATTGTTCTCCTCGGGCTCCTCATTAGTGGACAGATGAAATATGATTCATCAGTGAACAAAACAGGTGCCCAATGATGCTGACTCCAGTTGCTGTCCTGACATGAATATTGATCCCATGTGCAATGGCATGGTGATTCCTGAGTGCCAATTTGTGTAGCTGTCGGCTGTGATGTGGTTGACCTCCCACAACCTTCTCCAGGGCCTCTAGAGATAATGTTTCCAGTTTGGAAAAAACAGATTGGATCACACCGAACTGACCAGCTACTCATCTTTGTGTAACCCAAGATTCCAGCATTTGAACAGCCTTGGCAGTCTGGACTTCAAAAATCTTTGTCAGCCTTATCTAGCAACATTAGAAGCTATAATTCTCAAACCAACAACAACAAGCTATGTTATCACCTGATCAGCTACTTAACTGATGATAAAATCTGAAATGGGGTACCTTTTTTTAAGGAGCAGGGGAAGCCGGTGCAAAATGTATCTGAACAGATGGCACAATTTATCCACGTCTAAATCAAAAGAGCCACATTGGGGAGCTCAGGGAGTCGTCTTTTGGGTAGTGCAGTATACCCCACATTGACACTCAACAAACCAGCTCTGAGCCTCCTAACATGTATCGTAGCACCTTTCTTCACCCATTTATTCCATAGGTTATGAAATATGTTTCATGTGAGGATTAAGTAATCATTTCTAACATGTAGCCTGGATATGCCATCCTTGGACCACATGGAGACTGGGATGAGCCAGTGTGGAGATCAACACCTTTTAAAAGCATTCAGCAACACAAATTCAGGTGAAGGCTTTTAAAAAAATGTATTTTTTTCATAACATGCTTTTTTTTTTAAAAACACCCACATCGGACACACACTGCAATCATATTCAGTGATAATGGTCAGGCACCCACAGATAACGGTGAGTAAAGGGTGCCCACACTAAGGGTGAATAGGCAGGGTTTAAAATAAAGGTGTACACATTGACACTTTATATATAACTGGTTATAACTGGTTAGCTCCATCTAGTCATTTTTACCCAACAGATGATTTTTGCGTAATACAATGAAATAATAAATTTACTTTGATTTTCAAAAACAATACCATATTTTATTCATAAAATATTATTATTATACTAGTACATGTTTATTAATTTTCTGTTAGTACAGTATAAATTCATTCAGCCCTCATTTTAGCCCACTTTAAAAGTCCACATATTCCTATCAAACTCATGTAAACCAACAGTATGTTTGTGTGAACTGTGGAGTTCTGTATTGTGACTCTTAAATAAGAAGAATATTCACCTGTTTTTCCTGATAAACACTCTTGCCTCGGTCTAAATCCTTACAATGAGTTAAATGTATAAGTTAGTATATATATGCCAAAGCATCCAGGGGGTTAGTTTCTAAAGTGTGTTATGCAAGTTCCATTATGTTACATGGTTAAGTGTTTTATTTACACATCAATCAAATACTGGTAAAGTAAATTTCCACATATCTTTTGTTGCATTAAAGTAATGTTTCCCATGTTAATGTATCTGTTGTACCAATGTGTAGTGTATCCACAATTCTTTGTGTGGATTACGTTGTTGCTGTAGCTGCTTTTTGACCTGTGTGAGGTTAACCTGAAAGGCTATGAACTGGTGTGGAAATTCTTGCCAGAAAGGAAGCTGTCCAGAATTTCCACACAAACCTCTAATAGATATTCCAGTTTTGAACCCTAGAGTGCAGAGCAAATGGATCCAAGATTGTAATCACATTGAACTTCAAGGGTTTGTATGTGCGATGGCAATTGCGTGACGTTGAAAATTACGTCAGCAACTAGCGGCTAAATAAAGTGCTGAAACAACAATGTCCTAAAAATAACTTCATTGATTGTGAATGAGTGTTTATATTATGCAAGATTGCCAATTGACCTGCACTAATGTCAAGCTGTGACGAGCACAGTGACGCTACATCGAAAGCAAGAAGCAGTCCCTGTTATAATAAAGTAATACAAATGTTTGAAATGAGTGAGCGTTTACATCCGACTGAATATGTGATACACATACACTGCGCTCTTGAGTTATTCATACTATAACTGAGCAATGAGTTACTATTTAACACAAGCAATGATATTGAGGCGTTACATGAGAAATAAGTAGCAGAGTGTGCATACTTGAGTAGTTTTGACGTGCTAAATATAAATTATTTTCCACTGATAGTCTTTCTTACAGCCATGATAATGTTGTGACATGTAGAAGATTTGGGTTCTGATACGGTTTCACACAATTAACTATGCATAAGCTTAATCTGAACCTCAAAAGTAAGCTAGGTGAACCACCAAACCAACAGACACTCATTGTTAGATGTTTTCATTTGGGGCAAGATGACACTAAATGATGGTTTTCTCACTGAAAATGCCATAGGTCCTAAAACTGTTGACCAACAGTGATGGCCAAATACTTCTGAACAATGGCTGTGAGTTGGGGAAGTGTGGCAGATATCTTCCATGCATCAGTCACAAGACCAGCTTGCTCATTGTGCTTTTGAGACACTTGTGATTTTTGTTTTTAGTACCTGATATTGAACAGAAAAGCGATCAAAGCACTTTATATACCCTAGCAATTCTTCCATGTGAGTTACAGTGGATACATTCATGGATGGTTTCAGTACTTATTGTATTGGTCAATTTGTATGATATTTACATTGCACATTTAAGAAAGTTTACAAACGAGAGGAGGCCATTCGGCCCATCTTGCTCGTTTGGTTCTTATAGCTTATTGTTCCCAAAATCTCATCAAGCAGCTTCTTGAAGGATCCCAGGGTGTCAGCTTCAACAACATTACTGGGGAGTTGTTTCGAGACCCTCACAATTCTCTGTGTAAAAAGGTGCCTCCTATTTTCTGTTCTGAATGCCCCTTTATCTAATCTCCATTTGTGACCCCAGTTCTGAATTCTGTCTAGATCATTTTAAATGACCTTTGCTTCTGCAACAGTGTTTGCCACTCCTCCTATTTTTGTGTCGTCTTAAGTTTGATTACTATACCAGAATCTAAATCATTAATGTAGATTAGGAATAGCAGAGGACCTAATACTGATCCCTGTGGTACACCACTGGTTACCTCGCTCCATTTTGAGGTTTCTCCTCTAATCAGTACTTTCTGTTTTCTACATGTTAACCACTAATCCGTGTGCATGCATTTCCTTGAATCCCTACTGCGTTCAGTTTGAGAATGAATCTTTTATGCAGGACTTTGTTAAAAGCTTTCTAGAACTCTAAATAAACCATGTCATATGCTTTGCAATTATCCATTGTCGATGTTGCATCCTCAAAAAAATCAAGCAGGTTAGTTAGACACGATCTCCCTTTCCTAAAACCATGCTGACTGTCTCCCAGGATACTGTTACCATATAGGTAATTTTCCATTTTGGAAAATTACCATTCTTATTATAGTTTCCATAAGTTTACATATAATAGAGGTCAGGCTTATTGGTCTGTAGTTACCTGGTTCGGTTTTTGTCTACCTTTTTGTGGATTGGTATTACGTTTGCAATTCTCCAGTCTGTCGGTACAACCCCTGTGTCAAGAGCCTGTTGCATGATCTTGGTTAGCGGTTTGTAAATAACATCTTTCATTTCTTTGTTTACTAAAACGAGAGCCAGTTGTGTACTACAGTATATACAAAAGGAACCAATTAAAAGAAGACAAGTTTGATCTTTTAGTTGGTTTCAACCTATTTTTGTAAACTTTGTGCTATATTTCCATTGAAGAGGGTGCATTCTTAAAAGCTTGGCTTGCAGAATCATAAAGTTAAAGAAGATTAGAGCATTGCTTTTTAAACATCCATTTAAATATAAATTAGTTGAAATTGGAAAATTAAGCATTCACAATTAGCATCAGGTAGTTTAATAATTGCATAATAATGTGGGGATATTAACATTTAAGAGATGGCAGTAAATGCAAGATTTAAAACACGAACAGCAGTAAAATTGTATATTCATGAAGCATCCAACACTTACTATTGAGTAAATATGGCTACAACTCTTACAGCAGTAGGTGTGTTTCATATCGGTTACCCAGTTGCATTATTTTATTTTTGACAGTTGGTAGTTTAGTAGTTTCGTGTATTTCTTATATATTAATTTACCATATTTAACATTATAAACATGAGGCTGTGACCTGTGATTTATTGAACCAGAGAGTGTAACACTCTTGAAAAGAGACCTCCACTCTCTCTGTGGTTTCCTGTAATAGGTGTTTCAATATTAACCTATGGAGCTGTGCAGAAGGTTATGTGAATTAGGTGTGTAGTCGTGTCAATTATAGTAACATAAGGCGGCAACTTTCAGTACCAAACAACAATATTCCAAAAACAGCCCATGTGAAAAGAGAAGTGGGGTTATTTTTGTTTTATATGCATGAAGTTCACCGAACTGTTGACTGAAAATGGAAAGTAAGCTGCAACTAAGTAAGTCATTTAATGGAAAAGCAGCACATCAAATGAGAGAACCAGTCAACCATGTTCATCCTGCAGTATTAAGAGCGTCAAAGTGTAAACTTTATTACCCATTGAATAATTCATTAAAAATCAATGTGTACAAGGAGACATTTGATCCAAAATAACTAAATAAAAGGTCTTCTTTAACGTTAAACTGTCCCAGTGCTGTTTTTATACCCATGTCGTGACTAGTGAAACTGGTACGTTTACAATGACAGGGCACCTTTATTGTTCAACAACAAAATAAAAATGTTTCTCACACCAAATGAACAGAACATGTTTAGCTTTTGAATAATTTCAAGCAAGGTGGCAAAATTATATCATAATTGGTAATAGTGTAATTTTTCTACCAGAGTCAAGAGTTAATAAATAGACACTGCATTTGAAACAGAAACACACAAAATAATTTATGGTGATGGTACCAAAGAAGGTGAGGCAACACCCTGGCATCGTTTAATAACATTTGCCTTTGTTCTTTGCTTTGTAAAAAGCTCACTGCGGTATACTGTGGATTATACTGCTATCGCTATGTGTTCCTCAGATAGGTTGTTTCCTCATATCTGCAGCCTCAATTCCAGCATACATTTGAGGCTTGAGACGTCACCTCTGAGGTACTTGCTTATCAATTGCCAGGTGTGTTGTATTGGATTAATTGCCAGTGAATTTCAGGGTGGGCTGTCCCACAGTATGTATAAATATGGTGGAGGGAGGTTTGGTTCTGAACCCAACTGCCCCTGTGAAATAGTATCCTGTCTTTTCATGAATAGCTCATCACTGAGGTGTGAGGTAAAGATGTCAACCTGCATGTGGATGATATTATGTTGTACAGATAGAATAGTGCAATCATATAACTGCAGCATGATGGATTGTAGGATTGGTTTAAGAGCAATAGACAGTTTTTCAAATGTGTGTTCATGAAATCCTCATGAGAACAAACATTAGGACTGCCTCCGTGCATCCTAATAGTTTCTAGAATTGTTCTTTTTTTTGTGTCATGTCAGATGAGATATACAAAACTTCATTATATTAAGTCTTTTTCATAAATTTGTCCAATTATATACTGTACAGTATATTTCCATATTGAGGTATATTATTGGAAAGTGCTGGCGATGACTTTCCAGAATCTAATGAGTATGGTATTATGGTAATGTTTGAGTGTTAATGTAGGAATATGTGTGATAATGATCTGTTGTAGGAGATTACAACTATATTAGGTGCATGAAGTATGTTGATTTAGTTACTCTGACAGCATTCCTAATTATCGTTTATTCTTTGAAAAAATAAGAATATTGCATATCCTAGACATTTTTCAATATGTTGAACTGTTAAAATTCCAAAACACACTGAACTAAAAAGCATTGTGAGAAGTACCCATTTATTTAAAAATAATGCAAAACAGTGTGAATAATGTGAATAATTACCTTGTATAAAAACCACATTAAACACTATTCGAGAAATGTTTCAAATGGATCACAGTTCTTTTTCAGTGGACCACCAAATGCTTCAGGAGTCTTGGTGCTTCAGAGTCCCTCAGCCCTGATTACTGGCTTGGCTTGGAGGTCATTTTTGCTTTTATATTGTGTTCATGATCTCATGCTCCTAGAACATCTTACCAGGTAAAAGTTCAATAATATATAGACGATTACATTTGTAAACATGCAGGTAAAAATGCAAAATTGTGAAAGAACTCTTAGTAAAATAAAAAAAACAACAATGCAATACGCTGAAAACAAAACTCTACCACAAAACTCTTAAAAACTACATTTGTTTTTTTTATTCAGAAAGGTATACAAAAGCAAAACATGATATCTAACATTATTTAAAACGACACCATGAAGTATCAATATAAATATTATAAATATAAGGAATACAAGTAGACATTTAAATAAATAAATAAATACCAGATTTTCTTTGCTGGTGGTGTCCAACACCTATGCAATACAAGTCCTAATTCTTTTTCTAAGGCTTGCCACAATAAAACACTAAGAACATTGGTACCCAAGATAAGTTGCCCAGCAATTTTGATCATGTCATTCCACGGAAAACCACCAGAGAGCTGAAGTTCATTAGATGAGCGTGCATATGAGAAAACATTATATCATTGTCCATATTTCTGGTTTGCTTATTTTTTTCCTTCAGCACAAAATTGTCATCACTTTTTCCAAATTGAAAAAAAGGCCCGGTAATGTAACTAATGTAATGTAACAAATAAATTGAAGTCTTCCACTTTGTTTATTCTTGTTTACAGTGTAACATTTCCATTTTGTATTTGCTTGGATAATATATGGAGCATTTTTTTGCACTTTTTTCAGTATGATATAAAATAATATGCTCCCAGTATTGTTTTAAATAATCAGATTAATCTGAGCATAAAAAAATACCATACCACATATTGCCATTGTCCTTTAGCACTGAAATGTACCACCAAAAACATGCTGATTTATTTAATGTATTGGATTAATTAAATGTATTCGTTAAGCTTTTCTAGACTGTACATGGTTTTCTTTAACAACAGTCCAAGTAAACTTTAAAGATATGAATGCGCTGTGAATATGGTCCGCTGTCCCCAGTATAGCACATTCATGTGTATTTGCAGAGCGTTCTTATATTCTGTAAAACACTGAACTGAACTGCAAGCAAAGATGCGTTGCAAGTCTGAGCTGGGGGCGTGTCTTACTTAAAGTGGCATGTATCCTTCAAGAGGCAACTTGAGAACACCACTTAAGAATATTACCAGTCACATTAAATAAGTACATTGTAATGGACGGCCCCTGCAAGTTTCTCGGTTCATTTCATGTTAAACAGATACCATGATAGTTCTTATTATTCTTGTAATATCGGATTTATCTTTGTAGGCCTAAAATGGTCCTAAATGTTCTTTGCAACCGAATAGCAGAGCTTTGTTACAAGGAACTGCTGTTCATGTCGTCTACCCCACCTCCACCCCTGAAAGCTGAAATTTTTCAAGATGTAGAACTTTAATTCTCCAAATCTTTGGACTGTAAAAGCCAGAAACAACTCCCTACCAGCTCTGAGAAGCTCTGAATAATATCCTAGTACTAAACCATTGGTTTTGCAGACCACTGTATGATGTCACTAAGTACCCCCCCCCCTTACGATATATCTAATTTTGTAAAAGACTAGCCCCTCTGGTCTATTAACTCACTGAGTAGCGGGGGCTGCTATTGGTTTTATGATCTAGCAGTCTCCAAGGATCATCGGGGTCCACCTCATCGTGGTACGTTGATCTTGTGCGCTCTCTGGACAGGGCTGGGACTTCCCTGGAGGCCTGACTTTCCACAGAGTCCTCTCCTGTGGCAGGTTGGCTGTTGGCGGTAAACATCCCGAAGGGGTCTGAAGGGTCTACATGGATACTGGTGCTCCGCCTGCGCACAAAATGTTCTAGTTCGACTGTGTTCACCAGAGATATGAACTGGGAATAAGGAGGCAGGTTCCCGCCAGGAAGGTAGGTGTGAGCCCTGCCACCAAGGTTCAGCACCAGGTTGCTCTTAGATGAATGATACACATCGTATCCATTTTCCAAGCGCTCTTGCTGGAACAAGCAGTACTCTATGTTGAAGACAGCCTCCAAAGAGAGAAAAAATATATATTATGCAATATAACTGCAATACTAAATGACGTATTCAACTCTTGTTTCTAGACTGGACTTGTTTGGCAGATAAAGTGAAATTACATTTAAATAACCAGGCAATAGTAATGAATATTATAGCATATTATATAAGTGAAGCATTGACATTATTACTAACTATGCATTCACTGGGTAGCAGTGTGGAGTAGTGGTTAGGGTTCTGGACTCTTGACTGGAGAGTCATGGGTTCAATCCCAGGTGGGGGACACTGCTGCTGTACTTTAACTAGATTGCTCCAGTTAAAACCCAACTGTATAAATGGGTAATTGTTTGTAAAAATAATGTGATATCTTGTAACAATTATAAGTTGCCCTGGATAAGGGTGTCTGCTAAGAAATAAATAATAATAACACACAGTATTACTGTTGTATTATTTAGTATGTCTGACTAATTTTTATTTGTTTTGCTGTTGTTGTTGTTGTTGTTGTTGTTGTTGTTGTTGTTGTTGTTGTTGTTGCTTAGGTGTGTTTGAAATTCCAAATATGTTTCAGATAAAAAAAAAAGCATTTTAGAATTAAGATGCAAGGATGCCGTTTACACACTGCTAGTCTACACTACAACATGCTGGGAGCTATCGGGATTGAGAACTTCAGCTACCAAAAATCTTGGGAGTAGTGAAAAAAGCACTAGAACTATGGAGGTATGTTTGCACCATGTGTCTTACTCATTAAAAACAATGTGCTGTACAAAGAGAAGGAAGGAAGGAAATGCTACAATCTGTGGTAGTGACGAAAGGGAAAATAATATACTTACTGAGCTAAAAGCCTTTCCGTTTGCATCCATACACAGGTAACGTTCGCTCTTCACACCCATGATCGCCACAAGACCGATTCCATCCGACTTTAATAGCATTGCACCTTGAAAGACATGAAAGTAAGTTAATAACATACCTTTACTTACCCCTGTGCACGTACACGTGCTGTATTTCTCAATGTCTCTAGACTGCGCTATACTCTACTATGCGCTATGGGAAAGTGTATAAAGCATGGTCAAATAACAGGGAATGAGTATGCAACAGGGACAAAAACAAACCATGGTAAATGCACGGTAAACTGAAAAAACAATGGTGCGGTGTCCTTGGTTTTGCTAATTTGTGCCACATTTGTCTTTTGGTTGTTTAGTAGAAAAATATTTATTAAATCTATTAAAAAATATATCTCTGATATCTTAACACGTTTTTTGGCAACGTATAATAAATACATTGCTAACGATATAGCTATATAGTAAAATAATTCGAATAGTCTAGAATACGCCCCGTATACATTTGCTGTAGAAGTTCCAAAAAGTAACCTAAACTTTGCTGCTGCGTTAAATTTGAATAGTGTAGGTTAATAAAAACGATCAGAATCATACTTACTGCTGGGAGTCTGGATAGGTGTTCTGTCCACTTGCCCGTCCGGGTTGATAGCCAAGTGAAAGCTTCTCTTGTCTGAAGAAGTGTACAGGTGCACCAGTCTCTTCGGGTCCCCCCAGGTGGGATTCAGCAGTGGAGAGGGGATGGGGAAAGTACTTCCAATCTGAAAACCGCGCAACACAGCCAGGAAAAGAATAAGGAGAACCGAGTGCATGTTCAAGCAAGTTGGAGAGGTTCTAATTAAATGCCACAAGCTGTCTGTCCCAATAAAATGCCCAGCGTTGTATCTGCAGCTGTATCCTACACAGGGGGAAGAGTTGGCTCGCTCTGATGCCTTCAGGTTTTGGTAGCGGCTATTTAAAGGCTCCTTGTCCACATCCTCTGCAGTAATCGCACCCCCTTGTACAGCTGTTGAGATCCCCGAGGAGCAGTGAGAGAGGAAGGAGGCAGCCACTCTGACCAGTGCCTGTTTACCTGGTATATGGCGTATGATCCAATCACTCACTCGCATTTCTCTGGGGGCGCTTTGTTGAGAAATCATTTCTCCCACACAAAACCAAAGGCTGTGTGCCCTCCCGTGGGCTGTTTTACGCGTAACGCTACTTTACTTTCATATAGTATTTCTTTTTATTCTATGGTTCAAGGTATATCAACCCATTCTAGAATTTTGCAAAAGATGCATTATTTCATAGCGTAGCTTTGTGTGTGCTTTATTAGAAAACAGATCTCGTTGACCGTTCGGTTTCTGACAGTTCAGCTCTGACAGAAATATATATATATATATATATATATATATATATATATATATATATATATATATATATATATATATATATATATATATATATAAAGCGGTGTAATACTTTTTTCAGCCTTTGAAGTCGCATCCCATCACATTTTGAGTTATGATGCGTTGAGGTATGCTATGAACTTAATAAAATCACCTTACAGATTTGCAGTGTTATCCCGTTTGAACCATTTTACCAAAAGGAAGTTGTTTGTTTAGGCTGGAAGCCTCATAAATGTGCGCAGTTATTCTTTATTTTTGTAAAGTTAACAGCCAGCTCGCTGGTTTTTGCCTATTTAGCACTGCCATTTATCTCTAAAGTTCCGCGACTAGTCGAGGAAAATCCAATGAAGAACCACTGTGAAATCCACAGAATTATTATTCTTATGATTATGTTTAAATTAAATAATTATCTTTTTTTAATGAAAAATTGTATCATGTTATAAAATTACTAAGAAATGACTTAATAGGCTGCTTCAAAGCCATTGTCTCATTTGTGGGTTATACACTCTTTGCACAGTTTTGTTTTGTGTTTTTGGGCGTTGTTTTTATAGTTAGGCACATAAAAATCCTCTCTGATATCCCATTCCCGCTTTAACGCGAAGAACGTTAGAATAATCGAGTAATGCCTTTGTCTTTATGTGATGTTGAAGGGAAAGACGTCATAGCGAGTGCCTTTTTTAAAAATAAATTAGATGGGAATACGTCACGTTTACCTTTATCAATAGGCTCTTTCAATACATTGATCACAATAGAAAAGGAAATGCTTGCAATTAAAATACATTGTGCCGGTTGCCGGAGTTCAATCCATAGGCAGGTCTTCCAAGTGCAATTTACCTTGATCCGTGTAGAATTTCCTTTTTTACTTTGTCATCGGTTTACTGTTTGTATCTAGTTATCTGTCATTATTTCAAATATATGCAGTGCTATGCCATTCTATGTCATAATTTCAATATATGGTGGATGTGTAGCCATGTAATTAGAAACACCTGCCACCGGTACAGCAACTTTATGGATACTGGCAGTGCTTCTCATAATCGTATTGGCCCTGTCTCGGATCAGAATTCCGAACTGAGGAATACCAGTTGCCATATTCATGTTTGTCCAGCAGAGAGCACTAGTTGACCTTCATTAATCAAATTCAATGACATTTTTGCTGATTTAGTGGTTTTCAGAGTAGATAATCAGGCAGGTTATGAATTTATGGTGAGGCAATTACAGAAGCACATCCACGTGTGAGCCACATTTGTTCTATGCAGTATTTCTTACTGAAGAATTGTTTACATCCATTTGGGGCACAGTGTTGTAGGGTGACGGTATATGGTTAAACCCAGATGTACCAACATTACTGAGAGATGTTTGAGAGTCCGTTTTAGGCCACAAGGGGGAATTAAACTACTGTTTTATAAGGTCACCATGATGTGATGACTGGAACTGGTATAGAATGTGATTCTAAACGAGAAGAATACATTAGTTGCACCTCAAGATTCTGCAGTTTTTTTAAAATTATTATTTATATTCAAGGTTATGCGTTTCAAATCCAACAGTGCAAGTGTGTCTTTAGCGTGTTTTTCTCTGTAAAAGAGGGCCTTATTTTAATGCAGTAAACGCTGTTTAAATAAATTCAGTAGATCCCCGGGTCTTTATATGAAGCAGATTTTTAGTTATTTAAAGTGTTACAGAGCACCCTACAAAGTTTACAAGTAACGCATAGCACTGTGGCCCATGCTGTCTGAATTACAGCATTACTTTTCAAAAAATATTGTCAACTCTTTTCAAATTTTTCATCACACGTTATGGGTCATCGTGTGTGAATCAGCTGGCAAGACATTTATCAATATTTACTCGAGAGCATTCGCCAGGAGAAAAAGAAAAGAAAAAAAACAACTTCCAAGGATCGCAGTGAATCCATATCAACCATCGTGTCAACACATCAGCGTGGTTGCAGGAGAGAATCTTTCTCCTGGCGAACGTTGCTGAGTAAAAATTGAAAAGGGTTATATCATAATTTATTTACCTGTGGTGTGTGACTAAAAATATCAGAACTGAGGAATATGTACAAACAAAGTGTGATACGAACAACACGATACAGCAGAGCTAAGGTTTCTTTTAAACACAGCACGGGGTTCTGCAACACTTTAGATGGAGTGGTATAAAAAATAATAATTCATACAAAAAAAACTTTTACATTTTATTTCAGGAATACATTAAACTGCTGTGCACAGCACATAAGTAAAAAAATAAAAGGAAAACATTTTTTATTTTATTTTTTAGAAACAAGTGATTGGATAATTTCTGTGTTTACTACAAATTTACAATCATAATTACAAATCAGTACTAATGCAGAAGGTGAGGTATATCTTAGCAACAAACCAAAAAAAAGTACATTTGAAATCGCACACTTTCACTGTGCAGGAATATAACACACAAATGAGGTATACAAAGGCTGCTCTGGATTGCACAGGACCCTGCTCGCTTGAAGCAAAAGCATGCACAATTTATTCAGGAATAATCCCTAGGGGTCTAACAAATCAAGTTGAAAGGTTTCCTGGTGATAACAATACAGCTTTAACAGTTCATTCAGTCTTTAGAATTGAATTGTGGAAATTCAGTAATTGTTTGCTCATGACCTTTAATGGCAATGCAGTGATTTTGTACAAAGGGGCAATAGTAGCAGACAAGCAGCGACAGTGGTATGCCATTTTCAGATTTTCACATACCAATGAAATCAAGTACCAATGGACCACTGTACAATATTAGCTCAAAACCATTGTGTTGCCATTGCTGGTAATACTGTAGTGCGCTTACTGTTCTGCAAAGGTTTCGTCAGGGTAATACACCGGTTCTTCTCTGCAATGGAATAGTCTTTCAGCAAGGGTAGGTTTTTAAATTTCAGCATCATTTGTTTGAGTCTTTAATGGTGTGGTATAATGTGATGACGAAACAGAAGCTAAAAACCTTTATGCAAATTTCCAGTTCCAAAGCTACGTATTTTGGCGCTCTGTGAATCATACTTGGCTTGAGTGCCATCAATTTGGACATTAAGAACTAAAATGATTGGTATTCAAAAAACTGTAAAAGCCTGTAGGAAGAATCTACATACACAAATAGTTATTTAATTGAAGAAAACAGACTAAAAATAGACTTACCTTTATAAAAAGGGCCCGGAGTTTTGTAAGCATATTTGCAATTGTAAAACAATCTCAATTAAATCTTACCTAATATGTATTGCCATTCTGTAGGTCTTACATTTTCCTCTATGAAATTACACACACATTTTGGTAAAGGTGAATTTGATTTTTAATAGTAACTTATTTGCAGCTGTTAGTGTAGAACAGTTATCAAATCTCCTTGCAGGTGCATCAATGCTACACTGCTGGTCAGCACTGAAAACATGTCTGTTATAGAAAAGCAGTGATTGCTACTCAAAGGCGAGCCATTGTGACTTGCTTCTGAGGGTCTGAGTTCTCAGGAAGAGTCATTGTCTAAAAATACCCAAAACATTCTGAATTGTTTTTCCTACAAGAACTCAAACTCCCACCAGCAACTAACTTATGTTGGATAATGGTAATATACTGTATATAACTAATTATTTTATTAGATATATTTACTTTAAGCGCCAAGATGTCACCAATTCTCAAGGCTCAATGGGGGCTGAGACAACAAACTCTCTTCTGGAAAATGAGGCCTCATGTAAACCCCACCTGGCTGTTTTACATAGCAGTCATTCAGCCTCTTAAATTGTACAGAACGTCATCTCACATTCAGCATGCTATCATTTCTGCACCACCTATACAAATCCGCACGTTCCCTTATCTCTTTACCCTAAATCAGTATTATCTCGCAACTAGTTGCATGGGCTCATATTGTTTTGAGAAAATGCCGTTAATCCTTTGTGTATAGTTTTTATCACGCATAGTTTAACAGCAGAAAACACCTATCAGGCATTACCTTGGTAGCTGACCTTGTATTGCCCTCCAATCGTGGTTCTGTTGCTTAATCACGTATGTAACATGTATTTTTTGCTGTTTCCGTAAACATGGTGTTCATACAGTAGAAGCAAAAAAGCCCTCATAATACAACAATCTATAGCAACACTTGTCCACACAACTCATTCCACACTCCATCTATTTGAACCCACAACATTATTACTATAAAAATAAACAGGACTAGTAATACTAGTATAATCCAGCTGTTAAAACTCCTGGGTTTATCCCATTTGTCCACTGACTTCTATATAGTTAAAATCAGTTTATATATATATATATATATATATATATATATATATATATATATATATATATATATATAAACATTCAACTGACAATTAAATGGTGATTGAGCGCAAGTTACAGTAAAAGCTACCATTTCAAAATTACAATATATACGTATTCCTTAAGCAACGTCTACCTGCTCTTGGCACACGAGTTGCTTAAAGAAGGCACTCCAGGTAACATTTGGTGATTAATAAAACATGTTCATGCAGGAGTTTCAACTGCTTTCTACTAAAAGTGCTTAAGCTACTCATGTTTAAATGTCAAGATATCAGGGCCCTATTTTAAAGCAATAAATCATTTTACCAAAATAAACCCATCAACAAACTACTAGGAACTGTAATTCGACTGCACCTTCTTGTAAATAGCAGTTATTGTTTTTATTGCACTTGTTGTATTCCTCTGAGAAAATCTACCTTTGCTTTAGAGCTTGCTCAGAAATAGGGCCACAGGTAGCAATGTGTTTGCCCTACAAGCTTGCACAGGCTTCAGTCATCAATTCAGACACTGCAATGCCTAGTAATCTTAACTTTGGAACCAGAAGTGCTAATGCTCTACCAAAGAACACATTTCATAACCTTCTACTAAAAATGGTTTCAATGGGGCGTGCTGCAGGAATTTAAAGGCTCCAATCGACAGACATTTTATAGGGACTTCTTAGATATTTGGGAAGGAGCCTATACCCCTGCATCATTGGCATTCCTACAGGGTTATAAAAACAATATGTTGTACATATGTTGTCCCATCAGTCTTTTCTAGATTTTTGAGTAACAAAAGGACGTATATTTCAAGGTAAAGCAAAGAGCAGCCTTTGCATGTAATTATACACTATAAAAGTAATGCATACATTTATATTTAACCCTGTGAGGACAGTTTGTTTATATTTCATGCTATTATTCCCTGCAAGACCCCTTGCATCTTAGGCTTCTGATTTATTAATGGCTATATCTTGGGAAGTGCTTGTCTGGATTTGGTGGAACTTTGCATAGGTGAACGTGTAACTCATGTGTAGCTCGTAGTCTGAGCTATGAAAGCTATATCTTGGGAACCACTTTGACTGTTTTAATGAAACCATGAATAGGATTTTGCTATGATATGCTGGATCACAGTGACCAATGCTTTCATGGAATCGAGACCTGTAATATGTTATTCATATCCTTGACAAGGGGGGTGTATATTACTGTCATTTGCTATTCTGTTGTTCCAGTTTACTGTATTGTAGTATTTGTCCATCATCTATACTTCTGCAGTGTTAAAAACCTAAGAAGTAGATGATGTATCAGGCTACTTTCTATGGAACTTTGCTTTGCTGCTGCAGTATTAAAATGCACTTTTAAAGACAGCCTGCAGTTTCTGCACAGTCAATGAAGTTTTCGGTTTTCTTGGGTTTCTTCCCTGTGGTATGGGAAGAAAACCGAGTCTTCTTAAATGACTAGACATAAATGGACATTCCATTCATCGTATCTTCATGTATCCTTGTAAGTCAGAAGGGTACTATTTGAGGTAATAAAAAGTATCCATTGCACTTCTAAAAGCTAAGGATATTTGTCATCCTTGTGACAGGGTTAAATCTATTTACCAGTCATGGTGAGCACACATATAGAAAGTGAAGAGACCAACGTTAAGTCCCTTAGGCATTAATAATAATATTAACATACAATAAGCAGCAAAATATGACATATACAAAGTCTAATACCAATTGAACTAACCAAATATACATATATAAATGACAAAATAAATACTATGAATATATATTATTTGCTTTACCTGGGATAATATAACATGTGCAAGTTACGGAGAATCAAATTGCTGATGGTTTCTTTCTTCATATTCTTGGAAGGAAGTGTGTCACTGTCATGGAAGGCGAGGCTTTGCTTCCTTTCTTGACTCTCCCATGCTTGCTGAGCGCAATGTAGGAGCCGCTGTAGGCTGAGGACTCGTATGCATTGTAATTGTTGGGAAGCAGGGACTCCCTGAACTTGCACTCCTCATGAAAAACAGCCTAAATAAAAAGAATCAGGGTGAACAATACAAGCAATGCATCTCATTGAAACGTTAGCCTTTTAAAGCAACGTTCCTTTTAGTTTTACTGATGGACTCATTTACGGAGTAGATGTTGGGTGTCAATAAAGAATTTCTGCTATGTACGTAGGAGGCTGTGTGGTCTGGTGGTTAAAGAAAAGGGCTTGTAACCAGGAGGTCCCCGGTTCAAATCCTGTCTCACTCACTGTGTGATCTTCAGCAAATCACTTGTGCTCCATCTTTCGGGTGAGACGTTAGTCTCTGTAAGTCACCTTGGATAAAGGTGTCTGCTAAATAAACAAATAATAATACTATACTTCAAACTATACAAGTATAGCCCTTTTAATAATGTATCTGCAACTGCTATTTCATTTGTATAGTTGAAACAGGGAGATCTGTTACATTTTAGCAAGTCATTAATGATCTTTGTGTAGTAGAGGGACACATATAAAGCACTGTAGCATGCTAAGTTAATGTCTGGGACATCCATTTTGCCATTTTTAGGGGGGTTCTGTTGAGAAAAGGGATGAGGGCTTCTTTTAAAAAAAAAAACTTTTGAGATTTGTTATTGGCTAACAAAGTGTCAGCACAGATGACAGGTGGTGCCTTTCTGTCACCATCTCCAATAATAAACCACTTCTCTTCTAACAAAGGCCCATGCCACCTGTTTAAGTAATGTATTGGCTGACCCGTCATCCGGTTTTAAGCTAGGTTATATGGATATATTTAATCCTCTGCTGAGTTTTTAAAGCATCCCAACATCGTCATTAACAGCTTATTTTGAAGAGCACACCCATGGGATGTTGTTTTACAACAACAGGGTTATTGTCTAGGTCTGACACAACAACAGCAGTTTTTTATTTAAAAAATAATAAACAGCTCCTTAAATTGAAAATCAAAAACACAGTTACGGCCTGACTTTAAAGAGAAAGCAATATTTTATAAAGGGATGGGACTCAGCAATATTATCTAAATAGTAAGAGTTAAATAATTAGAGTTATTTATTGTTGTTTCATTCCTTTCAGAAAAATGGAGGAAAGCTTTTCAGTTGCTCGATATATATATATATATATATATATATATATATATATATATATATATATATATATATATATATATATATAAACAACAGGGGTGACATTAAACGTTAAATGTGTATTGCAAACGTAACAATTTGCATATCACGTTTGGTCCCGATTTTTTAATTACATATTTATAATTTTAAGGCAGTTTGTGTGAACACTGTAGATTGAAAAGTTGCCTTGCGAAAAATTTTTTAAAAACATATATGCATTATAAAATAGATACATGGATAGGAAACTTAACATGGTACAATTATGCACACAGTCCCAAAAAAAACAGAAAACAAAAATGATCAAAGTTCCATTCGAGAAATCCGTTTCAAAGATGTTCCAAAAATGACCAGGATCCCAAATTCTCGTCCCTATTCTAATTACGATACACGCCCACCGCCTTTCTTGCAAGTTGTAAATAAATGTCACTTAAAATGCAGGATATGTGAATAAATTGCATATATCATTGAAGTATTGTAGACTACCTACCGTTCCATATAACCGTCCTTTGGTATTCATTGCCACAAACAGTTCACTCTTCACCCCGAACAAGCTAACAACTCCACGCTCTACTGTTGAGATTTCTATTAGACCTAATTAAACAAAACATGACATATTACACAGTGTATATGTTTTATCATTAAAATGTGTTTCTGATAAAGCAGTCAAACATAAGACAGCCCCAATGCGCCTATCATGTTCCAATCATTACAATATAATGAAGTACAGTTTCAAATTGTACAATGATTCATTGTAATGAAGATCCACATTATTATGACAACTCTGCACTGCATGCTTTTTAGAAACAGAAATAAACAATACAGTAAATGCATTAACTCCCACCTTTATTGTTTTATACAGTATATATATATAGATAGGTAGATATTAAATAGAACATAAGAAGTAATATTAACTCCCTTCAGCAGTGTTGTGTCTGTAATTTACTTGCTTTGAGACGTGCATTAATTACTACCCCTTTCTAGGCCATTGAAGAAGGCAGGGTAAAAATAAGTTGGCATCTAAATTTGTCCAAGCATTCATGTCATGTTTGAGCGCCTGCAAAGTTATTTAGCACTGATTTGAAGCTGGGTTTTTAATAGATTTATCTTTGGTTTAGAAGACATCCCTGAAGAGTAAATGTCGCGCAGTAATAAGACTGTGCTGTTCAAGAGGCACAAGGGTTACAGTGACTGATCAAATTAAGTGTCATATATAGCATTCCATTTCTAGATGTAACTCACTGTACTGGTTTTCAGTATGGATTCCGTTTATCTTTCCATCTGGAAGGACCTGAAGGTGAAACCCGATGCCTACATTGCAGTAAAGCCTCCGGACTCTCTTAATCCCCAGTAAATAGTCACTCTCCCAGTTCAGTTCTGAGTTCTCCCCTGAGATCCCAAGAATAGACCGGGAAAACATAGTTTCCCATCTCCTCTCCAACGATGCATCGTTAGTCCTGCTTGGAATTGGATATGATGACACAATCCCCACCACAAACCCCAAGAGAACAATCGCAGAAAGCGTCCAGTGAGTGCTGGCCTCGTAGGACATAGTGATGAGCCACCTTTGTGCAATAGCCATCCGGTTCACCTCCTGGGCACGTGGTCCCAATTAATGACCCTAAAAATACCGCCCTTCTTGTTTTGCTTCCTTCAGCATGGCGGCAGCTTATTTTTGGAAGGCAGATCAGGATTTCTGACATGAAACTGAAGCCCGACAGCAGCGTTCCTGAAAATGGAGATCGACCAGCAGAGCTTGAGGTGGCGGTGGTGAAGACCATGTTTTGCAGCTCCGGGCTCTCTCTGAACGGGCAACGCTGGCCTCAGAGTATAAAATCTGAATTATCTTTATACACTGCCAGCTATCTGCACCTTTATGACATCATTCTGACCAGCATCCCACCAAAAGCAAATTTACAACCCAGCAAGAACTGTAGCACTGACCCGCAATGCCAAGTCTTCTGGGAGTTTGGACGAACAGACGAGATGGGGAATGCGGTCTCATTGGATGGCTTTGTGTGATCATGGGATGTGATGGAGACCTTGGCAGAACCCAAATTGGTCTGATGGTCATATGTCTGACAGGCTGCTTCCTTATTTAGAAGGGGTAAAAACAGTGCAGCAGTCAGCAGAGAGCAATGACAGTTATGTAAAGATATTTCCTGGGCTGTTTATTCAGTAAGTTTACATTAGGATACTTCGTGCATGCAAACATACACTTCGTTTTAAAGCGTAATGGTTAACTTGACAACACTTGTTGCATAGTTGTGTTTGGGATTTGGGAAACAAATAGACTGGTTGCATTTTAAACTCAGCATGTTTGCGTAAAGTGTTTTGTCCCTTGCAAACCACAGCAGGTACATCATATTGTGCAACACTCATCTCTGAACCCATTAACTTCCAGATGTTCCCAGTTAAATGAAACAAAGTAGCCTATCTTTACAGCAATGGTGTAGAAACTGATGTAGGTGTTTGAGGAAATGCCCTGTTAATCAAGGGTGTATGTTCATGCGGGAATCATGGGATTAAATTGTCTGATGCTGTCATCGTCCTAATCTTATCGACCTCCGGGCTTAGCGCTGCCAATAGGAAACATGATTGCAAACTAAATGCCGCTATCTGCTATTATAATCGATATTTTAGCAACATTACTCTTTGATTCTACAATCAATGACACTTGGTCATAACGCAAACTATGTATATTGAAATCAAAGTTCCCCAAAATAATTTTGCATTATTTTATGCAAAATGGTATTGTGTGTGCGGGTATTCCTGAGAAAAAAAATCTTTCTACTGCATGTCTCTGGGTAAATAGCAGGAAAAAATCACATAATGGACAGATTTTATAAGAAATATTTTCACATGTTCAGTAAGAATTTAGCTTGTTCTTTTAACAAGAACAAGCTAAATACAGTAATGATGGTGATGTTACGTTATGTTAAAAATACCCCTTTAAGTTAGATATCGAAGTTTAGACACATGCAAAATGAAAATGAACACAAAGCAGGTATAATTGCAGAAAATGAGTATAGCACTATTTTATATGCTAATAGTAATCAGTAAAATACAGAAAGCGTTAAAAGAGTTTTCACTTAAGCAGGTAGTTAGTTACCAATGAGTTTTCTTGCCATATTGCACAACCAATTGGAAAGAATATACAAAGAATATATAATTTTCTGAGAATTCCACCTGTCAGTTTTACTGACACACTGTGTCTATTAAACCAATGCCGTGCAAATTAAAGCAATTAAAGGCAATACAATGACATGTTATTCAGAGTGTGTTAACATCAGTAGTTCCAAGTGGAAAGGATCATACAATATGTAGACCACTGCCTCGTATATAAGGCCCATTTGTTTACTATTTACACAGCAGTTATGTAATTAATTAATATTTACTCACTGTACTTAGAAATGGCCCGTTTTTTTCTTTTTTTTAATTTTTTTTATATGGAGCCAATAGGCTAGTATATCTCCTTCTGTATGTTGAATTTTTATATGGAAATATAACAATATGTAATTCAATTAAAGGGTCACACTTTGGCCAGTAGTTGTTCCTTAAATAATATTTTTTCATGTTCTTCTTGTGGTGCATAGGGTTAGGGTTACTTCCAATTTGATTCGGTGATGAGGTATCAAATAGGAATTCCTGGCGACTAAGGACCTTTTTTTTTATAATAAAAGTTTTAAGCAATGATTATCCAAGGATAAGAAGTATTTCTTGCATGCTTTGCACAAAACATACAAAACACAAAGCATACTCCATGCAGTTATTTCAAGTTCAAATCTTGTACATTTCTTTGTCAACTCTTGCATCATCCCTGGCATTTATTGTGCAAGGCATTCATGAAACCCTTCCCTATTCTTGATTCATCCTTGCAACTTTCAAGTATGGTGTTTCATGATTTGCTTGATCCTACCATGACCCTTGCCTTCCCTCTACAACGCCACCCTTACTCAGATCAGAGACACAGTTGCCCCGCTTACAACCAGAACAGTGAAGAAACATCGCAACTGTCCATGGTATACCCTTGAACTTTGACTGCTTAAGTCTGCCTGCTGCAAGTCTAAGAGCAATGGGGGTCATATGGACTAACAGTTCACAGAGAGATTTGGACCGATCACAACAATGCTGCCAGAGTGAAGTACTTCTCTGAAATCATATCCATGGGAAAAGGTAAACCAAATATTCTCTTCAAAACCATTGATCAAATCCTGCATCCAGCCATTGATAAACCAATCTCCAATTCCTCCTCCTCTCTTACCTGCCATGATTTCTCCTCTTTCTTTTGGAACAAAATGCATTGTTTTTACTGTTTGTATTTAATGTACTATGCCCTGTATTTCACTGTATTTAATGTATTATGCATTGTTCCTCACTATCTTGTAAAGTGCTTTGTGATGGTGGTCCACTATGAAAGGCGCTATATAAAATAAAGATTGATTGATTGATTTTATTGGTATAGTTAGATTCTTCACCCTGGTCAATAAAGGAAAACTTTAAAGTATGAAATAATAGAATATGGTTCCACTACCTTATGATATATTTCAAAATATTTATTGCTTGTATAAAAAAAAAAGAACAGGGAGAATGCATAATCATACATACAACCAAATGAAATATTAACAAGCTACATTATGACAATATTTGTGCTTTTAAAGTATATTTCCACAAGATGCTTCAGAACATTTGACAACAAGTAGGTTTTACAGATTTGAGAGTACACTCAGGATTATAGCTCACATGATAGTATTTCACAAGCAACTAACATTAACTCGCCAGTAGACAAAAGTAATTTTATTTGTGAGATAAGCAATTAAAACCTCACAGATTCAAGCATAACTGAAGGCCATTGAGGCTGAATAACTTTGTTCTTGGTTTATTTTTATAGTAGTGCAGTTCCTTTAAATCACTGACCGAAAAAGGGTGAATTGATAAAAAACAGTCCTGTAAACAGTTCAGGTTTAAATTAAGTTTTAATACAGTCAGAAATGACTGTACAATACTCATAGAGCTTGTTATTGGTTACATACTTCCTTAATAGCAATGTATCTAACTGTTTGGATTGTTATAGTTTTTAATACCCAATGACTATTTTATGTTATAAAAAATAATAGATTTTGCATAGACTTTTAACTTGTTTCAAACAGTATTTGAATCACTGCCTCTTTTTCCACTTCAGGATAGACATTGGCTTTCAACACTGCACTGATGAAATGGTTTAGTGGTAGGCCTACTACATGTTATCTTTGGTGCAACACGCTTACTGGAACAGACGGTGTCTATACATGTTGGTTGAAAAACATAAACTTTACAGCTCAAGACATTCCAACACTTACAGCACAGATGATCTGTACATTATCTGAACCCGAAGCATGTTTTCATGATTATGTTTCAAGTCCTTCGCTTTTCTGAAGTCTGATGTGGACAGTTTCCAGGGCTTCAGTGAATGGTGTATTCCTGGATCACATCATTCTAAAAGCCAATTTGATTGGCAATGAGTCCACAGTCTTATTTTTGGAAGGAAATTGTTTTTATTAACACATATCTGTTTGCAGTTTTAACTGGCCTATTATATATTATTAACTAACAGTTAACAGAAAATAAATAATGTACATTAACATGTTTATTAGCTGTTTGTTAACACACAAAAAAACATCCCTTAAAATAGTGTGACTCAACAGAGACTATCAAAATGTATGCAAAATAGTTTACAATATGTGCTTAAGAACAATAAATAAATACGTATTTACAAAAATAATGTTCTGCCTCTCCTACTCATAAAAATCCAGCGATTTATTTGTACCAAAACAAGTACTCAATGCAACTGGGCAAGTCACATTTTCTGTGATAAAAGGTATCCTATGGCAGTAGTATAAATCTTATACTGTGTTTACAGAATGCAGTTACCTTGCAAATATCTGAAGTAAAAAATATAAAAGGTTTAAAAACACTGAGGTGAAAGGCCCACGTTAACCAGGATTTTTTTTAAAAATGAAGAGACACCTGGAAGGTTAAATGTTGTCAAACATTTAAAGCAAGAGGTAAAACTGCTCTTAATAATGCTGGGGTCAAGTAGACAAAACAAACAAACAAACAAACATCATTTTCAGAGGCCTATACAGTAAGTGTTTGAGGAGAGCTGATATTCCGGTATCTATTAAGTAAATAGAGGTTATAAAAATCAACCGGTTTCTTGGCGCTTCTTCCGCTGTAGAAAAACCTTTCCGAACGGAATTGAAGGACACTGCCATCGAAGTGCATAGCTTTCCCCATGAAAATCATCCAGCTCTGCTTGAGATAAATGCTGGCTACATGAAGCAGTTACTGGTGTTGACTACAGTACATTCCATAACCATCAATTCTGATAGAAACAGTACCTAGATTACCCATGGTATTAGTCCTAGAATGTGGATGCCTCAAGAAATACATAGAAAAAATAGTTTTTCTATACAGCAGGGCAAAGAGGCCAAGATAATTTATAACCATCCTGTATTGTATGATACTTTTTTTGGCGAGTACCGTCTATACTTTCACAAACACACACATTTATATATATATATATATATATATATATATATATATATATATATATATATATATATATATATATATATGTGTGTGTGTGTGTGTGTGTGTATTTTAAGGGCGATTCATAAGCAATGTACCATATTAAAAAACAGAAGATGTTTCACTGGCCTGGCACATGATAATATGTGCAACAATCTGGACACTTTTCAATGAAGGCCTCTTGCTGCACTATGAGCACTTTTAAGTTCCTGTCCAACATGACTGTCTACTTGTAAACCTGAAACGAAACGAAAAAGACATGCTCTTTAATAATATTCTTGTTGTCTAGAAATCACCCTGTACTGTTTATGAAAGAAAGCTTTATCAGGTAGGCAGGTAAATAGAGAGACACACTCCGATAAATAAAGAGCTCCTCTAACAATACCTCAAGCAGTTTTACACCCAAACTGGTTCATTCCTGAGAATTTGCTAAAAACACGGCAAGATGCCAGAGAGGGGTTTAGTCCTGGTATTATTAATCTGAGCACAAAAACTAAACAAGCTTGGATGTGTGTAGTTCTGAAGACACTTAGAAACAACATATATCTATATACACACACAAGGGCGATTAGAAAGTAAGTTTACCACATCAATGATATGGTGATGCGTTGATGCGGTAAACTTATTTTCTAATCACCCTGTATATATACACACACACACACACACACACATAGTACATAATACATAATAATATAAGTTACATTTCCAAAACGCTTTTTCTTCATATATATATATTTTATATTGGAGCTTAAAACTTCCCAGGTGTTATGATACATGGCCTTCAAGACGCTAGATGGCGCACTAGGTGTAAGGAGTAAAATACTTTCCTGCTGTAATCATTAGCCAGCAAGACACTCTATGTTAAGACACACTCTGTGTTAGCAACTACATGTTAGAGACACAGTAAAAAAGCAAGCTGCTTTAGGACAAGCCTCTTGATAATAAAGCTTATCGATTCAACAAAGAAGTTGTCTTCATTGTTCCCGATTGACAGCGAAACACCAGGTTGGAAGTCTGGCCTGGTCTAAAAGTGGGATAAATGTATACAGAGACATTCATTCACACACACACACACACACACACACACACACACACACACACACACAAACATACATATTTTGCATTGACACACAATTCTGTCTGCAACACAAGACTTCTCTAGGCCCCCACAAACTGGCAATGCCCTGCCCTACAGTCCTGAGGAGGACTCCATTTTCATATCCATTACAGCTGTATGAGGTGCTCTAGCTTAATTCTGGTGATGATAAATTTAGAGTGTATGTATGTATATATATATATATATATATATATATATATTTCTAGACATTATACATTTCCATTGGGGTATGTAAATGTTTGATTACAACTGTATGTGTGTGTGTGTGTGTCATATATATATATATATATATATATATATATATATATATATATATATATATATATATATATATATATATATATATATATATATATATATATATATATATATATATATATATATATATATATATATATATATATATATATATATATATACATATACAGTACTGTGCAAAAGTTTTAGGCAGGTGTGAAAAAATGCTGTAAAGTAAGAATGCTTTCAAAAATAGACATGTTAATAGTTTATATTTATCAATTAACAAAATGCAAAGTGAGTGAACAGAAGAAAAATCTACATCAAATCAATATTTGGTGTGACCACCCTTGCCTTCAAAACAGCATCAATTCTTCTAGGTACACTTGCACACAGTTTTTGAAGGAACTTCGGCAGGTAGGTTGGCCCAAACATCTTGGAGAACTAACCACAGTTCTTCTGTGGATTTAGGCAGCCTCAGTTGCTTCTCTCTCTTCATGTAATCCCAGACAGACTCGATGATGTTGAGATCAGGGCTCTGTGGGGCCATACCATCACTTCCAGGACTCCTTGTTCTTCTTTAAGCTGAAGATAGTTCTTAATGACTTTCGCTGTATGTTTGGGGTCATTGTCATGCTGCAGAATAAATTTGGGGCCAATCAGATGTCTCCCTGATGGTATTGCATGATGGATAAGTATCTGCCTGTACTTCTCAGCATTGAGGAGACCATTAATTCTGACCAAATCCCACTTCACTGTTGCCTGCAGACACTCATTCGTGTACCGCTCTCCAGCCCTTCGGCGAACAAACTGCCTTCTGCTACAGCCAAATATTTCAAATTTTGACTCATCAGTCCAGAGCACCTGCTGCCATTTTTCTGCACCCCAGTTCCTGTGTTTTCGTGCATAGTTGAGTCGCTTGGCCTTGTTTCCACGTCGGAGGTATGGCTTTTTGGCCGCAAGTCTTCCATGAAGGCCACTTCTGACCAGACTTCTCCGGACAGTAGATGGGTGTACCAGGGTCCCACTGTTTTCTGCCAATTCTGAGCTGATGGCACTGCTGGACATCTTCCGATTGCGAAGGGAAGTAAGCATGATGTGTCTTTCATCTGCTGCAGTAAGTTTCCTTGGCCGACCACTGCGTCTTCGGTCCTCAACGTTGCCCGTTTCTTTGTGCTTCTTCAAAAGAGCTTGGACAGCACATCTGGAAACCCCTGTCTGCCTTGAAATTTCTGCCTGGGAGAGACCTTGCTGATGCAGTATAACTACCTTGTGTCTTGTTGCTGTGCTCAGTCTTGCCATGGTGTATGACTTTTGACAGTAAACTGTCTTCAGCAACCTCACCTTGTTAGCTGAGTTTGGCTGTTCCTCACCCAGTTTTATTCCTCCTACACAGCTGTTTCTGTTTCAGTTAATGATTGTGTTTCAACCTACATATTGAATTGATGATCATTAGCACCTGTTTGGTATAATTGTTTAATCATACATCTGACTATATGCCTACAAAATCCCTGACTTTGTGCAAGTGTTCCTAGAAGAATTGATGCTGTTTTGAAGGGAAAGGGTGGTCACACCAAATATGGATTTGATTTAGATTTTTCTTCTGTTCACTCACTTTGCATTTAGTTAATTGATAAATATAATCTATTAACATGTCTATTTTTGAAAGCATTCTTACTTTACAGCATTTTTTCACACCTGCCTAAAACTTTTGCACAGTACTGTATATATATATATATATATATATATATATAGACATGGAAATGAAGGAAGGGTGGAATAACAGAAAAATAATTTTAAAGACAACACTTGACCTTTCCAACATGTTTAAAAATACTACCTCAGTTGGCAGCAGTTTTAATGCTGCTCCATCGCATTCTTTTTCTTCTTTTTTTTCATCCTCTCAGAATTTCAGGTCCTTTTGGTCAAACACTATGCGGTTGGCTAAATAAATCGCAATCAAGCCGAAGATAGTGGAGGAGGCTATGTAAGCTGTAACAGATTCTGTAAACTGAACGATCATCCCCATGAAGAAAGAGGGGAAGACTTGTGAGAGCAGAAAGGTGCTGTCCAGGATGGCAAAGTCCAAGCCGACGCCACGCTTCCCAAAATCCTCCTCCTCACCATCACCACCACTGGCAGAGTCATTCTGTGCAGCGTAACTGCCTGCGTGCTCTAGCTCAAAATACACATGTCTGTTTTGTTTGTGGTTGTGATTTATGGTGCACTCTTCATCTGGAGTCAGATAAACCGACTCTCTGGTTATGGTGATTCCATTTCTAAGCATATTTTTGGGTTTTGTTTTTGGCATATAGATCTGGAATAGACAGAACAGCACAAAAGAGTTACAGAAGGTATGCACTGAAGTTAATGGTATAACTAGTACATATCTACAGTTTTCACATAATACAGCATGTTGCATGTTTTTTGAAGTTCTGGCACATATTAAAAGTTCAGATTAATTCATGGTTAATAAACACAACCATATTCACCAACTTTTCCTTTAGAACAGCTGTACAAACCAACCATCAGAACCAGGAAGAACAAATACATTCAACAACAAGAAAATACTAACTAGAGAGAATAATGCATGGGGTCGTGTGTGATATGTAAGCAATAATTGCAATATTGCGCTTAGAAAATAGGCAACTGTTACCAAAAAAAGACAGAAAACTATATTAGTGGTTTAAAACTTGAACATTAGGTGGCACAAGGATATCTGTCGAGGTGAAAAGACACCCCGAGGGCAAAGTATCCCACCCCAAGGGTGGGCATTAATTTCTCATTTATCACACACTACCCCATGCAGTATTTTTTATAATCTCTGGTGAGCAATTTTTCCTGAAGCCAGTGAGAGAAGACAGCAACTATGTGAGGTACGGTTGGAATTCCTTTCAGTTTGACAGCTCACTGGAGTCGCGCTCTGTTGCTGGTGATAATGAGCATGTGTTTCCCGTTATTAAGGGTCATATCAACTGGAAGAGCCTGTTGAAAAAAATGCTCACCAGTTATTATTAACAAATAATGCACGTCCTGCTGTACATAAGGTTGTAATTCCATCTTGAGTTTTCAGGGACATATAAATCATGAGTAACTGAGGGGATTACATCCTTATTATGTACTGTTGGATGCAAACTCTTCTTTATGTAGTCATAGGTTAGTATCCCTTCTGCACTTACATCCTTTTCCTTATGGTAATGACAGGTCAGTGTGTAGGGCAGGGTCTGTAGTGTGGCATAAGCAAATCCGGTTAGTGCAGACATCATGGTGACCAGCACAATGCTCTTGGAAAGGCAGATCACCAGTGCAGAGAAGGTGAAGCTGACCATGCTGGCCAAATAGACTCTCTTAGACCCAAAAAGTTTGACAAGTTTGCTCATGATTATTGAGAAGAACGTTGAGGTAGCACATTGTAGAAACAGGCCCAGGCTCCCCATACGAATACCTGGAGGAGATAAAGCACAACATGGCAGGATTTGTTTTTGTTTGTTTAATTTAATCACTGGCTCTTTACATCACAAGACTAAACGGAACATTAAACCTATTTAAGTGCCACTAGAAATGAAGAACATTGAAATCTGCTGATCAATTCTTGTCACAGCCTCTTGTACTCATCTTAATCTAAAGTAATTTCTAATGCAGTAATCTCATATGACAAGTTAAAAAATCTCTTTGCCATTGACTTTCATGAGGATTCTGAATCCACATGCAGGACACTGTTGAACACTGTGAGATACAGGACAGTGTTCGCTTTTGATACACAGGGACGTTGCACAAGCTTCCACCGATAAAGTAACTCTCTTACTTTATACATCATTGTAAAGCCTTGATGGAATTACAGATTTTTTAAGTGAAGTTGGGCTCTGATGCAAAAATGTGTAAGAAGCACTCTACTGACAATAACTCCCCAGTAATGTTGTTGAAGCTGACACCCTGGGATCCTTCAAGAAGCTGCTTGATGAGATTCTGGGATCAATAAGCTACTAACAACCAAACGAAAAAGGTGTGCTGAATGGCCTCCTCTCGTTTGTAAACTTTCTTATGTTCTTATCTGTCTTTATACAGCTCAGATTTATAAAGATTTTCCATTTCCTTCTTTGCAAGATTATTATGCACAGCACATGCAGCAGGATAATACAGCATGTGCTTAAATAAGTACAAACCAAAACAACAACAGAGAATACATTTATTGTATATTTAGTAGGCATGTGATACATTAAACAATAAGCCCACATTTACCACACTATTTGACTTTGCATCATAATACACTATATTATATATATATATATATATATATATATATATATATATATATATATATATATATATATATATATATATATATATACACACACACATATATATATACACACACACTGCTGTGCAAAAGTCTTAGACATGTTGCATTTTTCTACTTTGATGCATTATGAGCATCAACAATTAGCTCAAAGCCTCCACTAGTGTTTTCTACTATTATAACAACCTTGACTTGCATAAAGAAGGAAAAACATTGAGTGAAATAGCTCGCATCACTTGAATTTCAAGGTGTGGTATCCAAAGCATAATCAACAAGTACAGAGAAACATCATGTGTAATTGACAAACTAAGGACTGGAAGACCCACAAAGCTGACTAACAAGGATAAGCAACCTGTGCTTTCTGCCAGTTCTATTGTCAATTAAACACTTGTCTTCTTTCTATTCCTTAAGGATATTATCTTCAAGTATTACTCATCCTTGTTAGACTGCATGTTATGGGGATGTTTCTCTTCAGCAGGGACTGGGAAGCTTTTCAGGAAAGAGGGGAGAATGGATGGTGCAAAGTATAGGTGAATCCTTGAGGAAAATCTGTTTGAGTCAGCCAAGACTCTGAAACTGGGGAAGAAATTCCCATTTCAGCAGAACAATGACCCGAAGCACAAAGCCAAAGCCGCACTGGAGTGGTTGAACAAGAAGACAATTCATGTTCTTGAGTGGCCCAGTCAAAGTCCTGACTTGAATCCAATCGAAAATTTATGGCGAGACTTGAAGACTGCAGTGCATTGACAATGCCCAACAAACTTATCAGAACTGGAGCAATTTTCCTGTGAAGAATGGGCAAAAATTTCACCATCCTATTGTGCAAAAAAAGCAGTAATTGCTGCAAAAGGTGCTTCTATCAAGTACTGACTTAAGGGGCTGAATACTTATGCAACCAGTAAATTTCATTTTGTACATTTTCTTTGCAAGTTTTGCTGACATTTAACCTCCTCCTCATATAACAGTGTTTAGTTTAACCACTACAGCTGTGAATAAAACACGTTTGTTTGAAAAACTGTGCATAAATTATTTGTAATTCAAATAAGTGTGTGTGTGTTATATATATATATATATATATATATATATATATATATATATATATATATATATATATATATATATATATATAAAACTAGAGATCATGTTCAAGTCCCATTACACTCATTTTTAACCTTAGCTATTCATTATCTGAAACTGTTACCTTCATCATAGCGAAGCCTTGATGCGGTTCCTGGTGCTGCACTGGGGACACCTTAAGTAAAGCCCTTCCCCGACAAAGTCTGTGTAGAACAGCATGAAGGACATGGCTGACCATCCAGCTGCAGAGCTGGGCTACACACACTGCTTCATGACGCGGGGAATGTGGCAGTAACTGCGGTAGATGGCTGGGGTCATCGACCAGCAAGTCCGCAACATGCAAATCAAAGGGCCTGACTTGAAGACCCTCAGCTTGCACTTGAGAAGGTAGCAGCAGGAGCGGGACACAGACCTGGCACTCTCTGAAGGCTTTGGTTCCAGCAGCAGGTGCCCTGAGGGGTAGGTGGGCTCCTGTGAGACTTTCATGGTGACAAGGACACTTACAACGAAGATGAAGGTGAGCAAGGAGAAGAGGCACTCCTCTTGACCACCGAGGTAGGCGGAGAGGTAGCTGTCGGTCCAGTTGACGGCTGGGAGCAGATAGCCGATGCAGCCGCCCAGGCTGACCATGAAGGAAAACATGGCGAAAGCTTGTCCACAATCCTCCTCCTCCCGGTACAGGTCAGAAAGCAGAGCTTCCAGCGGGGTGAAGCAGACCTGGCCACAGAAATCAAGCAGGCCCACTCCCAGGATGAGGAAGGCCACGTGCATGGCCTGTCCGCCCCAGCTGAAGTAGAAGGCGAACATGTCAGCTTGGGGGATGATGAACAAAGCCAGTAGCACCCCCAGAGACAGCAGCCAGATGAAGGGCCGTCTCCGGCCATAGCTGCTCGTGCAGTGGTCACTGGCTGAACCGATCAGAGGTATGAACAGGAGTCCCAAGACTGGCCCGATCCCTGCAAATAGAGAAAGCAGTTAAAATGCAAATGGGAAAAAAAGAGTGGATCATAATCAACAACAAAGCATCTCCTGTGGCACTGACCGGGTAATGCATTACGATATTGTCAAATATTAACGTGATCTGGAATGCATACAAGAGGTTTATCAGATTAAAACCATGTACAACAGCAACCTAAAGCTAATATGGCCACCAAATAGTCATTTTTCATTGGAATGCCAGTAAATCGAACTTGTGTACCAGTTTTGAAGCTAGTATGTCAAGGCCTTTGACCTCCATTACCAAAAAAAGTCACATGACCACAATAAGGGAACATATGTCAGAGGCAAGGTCACACAACAATGTCACCTGTATCTCAAATTATTTCCAATATGCTTTCTGAAGTATTAGGCGTGGCGGACTATCCAACTGAACATACCTACTGTTGTTGTTATTATTACTAGCTATTATTATTATTTTAGTTTTTTATAATTAATATTAGAAAATGTCGTACATGAGAAAAAAACTGCTAAGGATAAAATACATTTTCCAGTCCCAAGAGATGATTTCTGATATAGACATAATGTGATAGAAATAATCTTTATGTTGATAATTGGAACAAACAATAGATTGAAACCTTACTGTCTGGTTAGGTGATAAACATAAAGATGATTTATTGACCAGTCATATTTCTACACAGAAGCAATTAGATCTAGGCTAACAACATGAATCGAAATCATTCTTCGCTGCCAGGTGGTGCTGTAACATTTACTTCTGGGAAGCCACTGGTACAGAGGTTAGGTCCTCATGTTTCATTATCTTTGTGGGAAAAGTTAGTCAGTAAAACACCCTGGCAATATTAGAGTACTGAAACACAGACAAGTTGTGTACAGTTGTGTATGCAGTGTATACATCATAAATGGTGATTTGTCAGCGTTTCCAGCATAAAGTGATCAATCTCTAAGACATACAATGTATTCTGTTCATACACCAGATCACTTTTATTAGTTTAATGGTTTTATAAATTATGTTTTAAAAGGTAGAGTTGTGGAGAAATATATTTGAAAGGGCAGTTGACATTTCTGAAATCTGCGTCAACCGGTACCCAAACATTTGCCTACCATGTACTACCGTGCAAACTAGAATACCTCTCCAGTATGTTAGCCTATGATCAGCAAAAGCAGAAAAAACTCTCACCAGGGTGTGCAAACATCTGGGTACTTGAGCACAGTCCAGATCCAGTACAGACTGACACTAGAGTGGACTCTGACATCATACCTCAGTGGTCTCTTGCAGACGGAGATTGTGAAACCTATTACTCGTTCACAGCCTACAAAAGTTCTCTGTGTCATTTGTCAGACTGGTGTTTGCGTCAAAATGCATGGAATTTGTTTTGATTCAATTAAAAGCTTTTCATAAACCCATTGGCCTTTTAGAGAATAAACCACAGTAAAGGCTTATTGATGAATAAGCTTTTAGTTGCATTAGCGCAAAGGTATAGTCTACCCTGTAAACACTGTGTAATAGTTGAGGTAAATCAGGATATCTGGCAGCAGTTTAAGTTTTTTGTTAGTTTCAGAGGATTTCAGAATCCAGATGCAGGATATTGTTTGTTTTGCAATAACTTTGGCACTCCCCCAAAATCAATGTTTCCTAGGGGAACTACAGTAAATGACTTGATAGGTTTTAGGTGAATGCTCTCTAAATGAAATGGAATTTTGTTTTATTCATCACATTTTTAAGCATCTTGTTTTACACATAGCTGCGTTAAAATATAGGTTAGACAATAATATGCTGTATACTGTATATGCATATACAGAGTACACACATTATATATATATATATATATATATATATATATATATATATATATATATATATATATATATATATATATACAGTACTGTGCAAAAGTTTTAGGCAGGTGTGAAAAATGCTGTAAAAGTAAGAATGCTTTCAAAATAGACATGTTAATAGATTATATTTATCAATTAACTAAATGCAAAGTGAGTGAACAGAAGAAAAATCTAAATCAAATCCATATTTGGTGTGACAACCCTTTGCCTTCAAAACAGCATCAATTCTTCTAGGTACACTTGCACAAAGTCAGGGATTTTGTAGGCATATAGTCAGGTGTATGATTAAACAATTATACCAAACAGGTGCTAATGATCATCAATTCAATATGTAGGTTGAAACACAATCATTAACTGAAACAGAAACAGCTGTGTAGGAGGAATAAAACTGGGTGAGGAACAGCCAAACTCAGCTAACAAGGTGAGGTTGCTGAAGACAGTTTACTGTCAAAAGTCATACACCATGGCAAGACTGGAGCACAGCAACAAGACACAAGGTAGTTATACTGCATCAGCAAGGTCTCTCCCAGGCAGAAATTTCCAAGGCAGACAGGGGTTTCCAGATGTGCTGTCAAGCTCTTTTGAAGAAGCACAAAAGCGGGCAACATTGAGGACCGTAAACGCAGTGGTCGGCCAAGGAAACTTACTGCAGCAGATGAAAGACACATCATGCTTACTTCCCTTGCAATCGGAAGATGTCCAGCAGTGCCATCAGCTCAGAACTGGCAGAAAACAGTGGGACCCTGGTACACCCATCTACTGTCCGGAGAAGTCTGGTCAGAAGTGGCCTTCATGGAAGACTTGCGGCCAAAAGCCATACCTCCGGCGTGGAAACAAGGCCAAAGCGACTCAACTATGCACGAAAACACAGGAACTGGGGTGCAGAAAAATGGCAGCAGGTGCTCTGGACTGATGAGTCAAAATTTGAAATATTTGGCTGTAGCAGAAGGCAGTTTGTTCAGCCGAAGGGCTGGAGAGCGTACACGAATGAGTGTCTGCAGGCAACAGTGAAGCATGGTGGAGGTTCCTTGCAAGTTTGGGGCTTCATTTCTGCAAATGGAGTTGGGGATTTGGTCAGAATTAATGGTCTCCTCAATGCTGAGAAGTACAGGCAGATACTTATCCATCATGCAATACCATCAGGGAGGCATCTGATTGGCCCCAAATTTATTCTGCAGCATGACAACGACCCCAAACATACAGCGAAAGTCATTAAGAACTATCTTCAGCGTAAAGAAGAACAAGGAGTCCTGGAAGTGATGGTATTTCCCCCACAGAGCCCTGATCTCAACATCATCGAGTCTGTCTGGGATTACATGAAGAGAGAGAAGCAACTGAGGCTGCCTAAATCCACAGAAGAACTGTGGTTAGTTCTCCAAGATGTTTGGGCCAACCTACCTGCCGAGTTCCTTCAAAAACTGTGTGCAAGTGTACCTAGAAGAATTGATGCTTGATGCTGTTTTGAAGGCAAAGGGTGGTCACACCAAATATGGATTTGATTTAGATTTTTCTTCTGTTCACTCACTTTGCATTTAGTTAATTGATAAATATAATCTATTAACATGTCTATTTTTGAAAGCATTCTTACTTTACAGCATTTTTTCACACCTGCCTAAAACTTTGCACAGTACATATATATATATATATATATATATATATATATATATATATATATATATATATATATATATATATATATATATATATATATTCAGGTTTTGGGATACATTTATTAAAAGGATTTCTGATTTTTGGGGTTTTACTTGATAAAGCCTGATCTTAACCCTCCATTTAAAAAAAAAAAAATAAAGGTTAAATGCACAAATATTGTGCCAAAAATCCCATGCCCATCACTACTGCACTACATGCAGTTTCTAGAGTCTAGAGTTCAATTTAACATGGGATAATAAGTAAAAATTTAACTGTGACATATCAGGGATGGAAATACAACTCATATTGCAAAAGCAGTTTCACCCATTCCAGGTTTTTCTACAAGCTTGATTAGCCCCATTGTATAGGTAACAAGCTCAGGTGGGTCTTATTAAACTTATAGTAAAACCAGAAATGGATGGAACTGCTATACATGCATATGGACACTTGGTCCGACAGACAGCCTCCCTACGAAGAATGTATTATATCACACAAGGGCTAAGGGAAAAGGTGTCCGACTCCTAACACAAAATGCTCAGCTGTCCCATTGCAGTTACATGAATCCAGATCTCCACACTCAGTCCCGATGGGAACTGATCCCTCTACTGTAAGGCATCTTCCCTGGAGGATTTCAGCTAGCTTTCAGGTTTCATGCTTTCTCTACTGTAAGGCATCTTCCCTGGAGGATTTCAGCTAGCTTTCAGGTTTCATGCTCCCGCTACTGTAAGGCATCTTCCCTGGAGGATTTCAGCTAGCTTCCAAGTTTCATCTTCCCTGGAGGATTTCAGCTAGCTTCCAAGTTTCATCTTCCCTGGAGGATTTCAGCTAGCTTTCAGGTTTCATGTTCCCTCTACTGTAAGGCATCTTCCCTGGAGGATTTCAGCTAGCTTCAAGTTTCATCTTCCCTGGAGGATTTCAGCTAGCTTCCAAGTTTCATCTTCCCTGGAGGATTTCAGCTAGCTTTCAGGTTTCATCTTCCCTGGAGGATTTCAACTAGCTTTCAGGTTTCATGCTTCCTGGAGTTAGCCCTTGACACACAATGCTCATCTTTAAAGGATTGGAACATCAGCCAATCTCAGAAAGAAAGTGACAAAAAACACAAGCTGGTTGCCATACCAACAAGAAACAACACTGAAATGATATAATTTCACTGCCTGGTTCCAACGAGCAGTTATTTGTTAGCTTGTCCTATGAATCTTAGAGGTTTCATACAGACTGATCAACACCTTCTGCTAAAGTATCAGGCAGAGCCATCCTTTTCAATTCTGAAACATAACCAGACTTTACATTGTTCAACAGATGAAAGGGCCCTGCTGCTTACAGTAATTCATTTCAGAGCATGCTGATCAAAGGACCTGCAAGTCAAAGAAACTGTCAAGTACAATGAAGCCCTTTCATCCATTCCATAGCCCTCGGCCTACCTTAACTGAATGAAGAATAACCCCAAAGATTAAGATTAAAAGCACACCTTGCTGCTAGTATCTGCTACCAGTAACATTCACGTGTGACTGCTGCATGCTAATTATATAAAAAAAACCAACACGTTTGTTACTTTTAACTGTTTTCACTATCAGCAACTGGTAGTAAGGCTGAAGCTAAAGAACATTTGGACCACCATTTATGCAAACATAGAGGATTATATAAAGGCAATCTCATAGATGGCTTTTGATTGTATTTATACAGCTATAAACAGCAGCTACTGTACTTCCAGGAGGGCAGCCTTTTTTTCAATAGTTTACTGACTTTCTGACAGGCACACTGACTGACCCTATTATTTTTAACATAATCTGCCTCATCCATTTCCTTTAATCTCCAGAATTAGAGCCTCCATAAAGATGTTCCTCAGAGCCAGTGCACACACATAAGTGGGTCCTCATTACCTAGAGGTTACACATTTGTAGGCACAGAATTGCAAAGTCATGGATCAGAATGGCTGCAAGTAGCCACTCAAAGGAGGAGAATGGTGAGGCCAATATCAGAAGACCTCAGCTGACTTTAGGGGTTTGGAGTCAGAAACATAGGTCAGGAAGGGATTTATAGGTCAAGAGGAACACCTTAAAGCTAATGCGGAACTTTAATGCCTGTCACAATCCTAGCAGCCATACATAACAGAGTTCTCTATTTGTTTGATGTGCAATCTATTACTGAAGAAACTTGCCAAATACTGTCAGTTCTACATCTCTTTGAGCAGGGGTCCTCGAGACCCCAAGCCCTTCAGGTACCTGTTCCATCTGTACCCTCAATTACCTAATTGGACCAATTTAATTTCCTTAATCAGTTAATTAATTACTGACACCTGCAGGTCTCCAGAGCTCCCTGCAAGATTAACGTTCTCTGCTTCCAGTGCTCAGCTTGGTGGGGAAATGATTATTAAAGAATACCAATTCAGGCATCTGAATATATTTGAAACTACAATATACTGTAAACTAATGAACATATAACAATTCTGTTCATACATTATATGTATTTCATTTAATTGTTTGATTATCTGAAAAAGGGTCATCCAGATTATATATTGTATTCCCAATTAAAAAGAATTGGTCCTATCTTGATAATCTCTTTTGCCTTTTTTTGCAAAAGAAAACACAATTAATGTATTATTAATATTGACTCATTATATTACGTTTTAAGTTCATCATTGTATTAATAAAAGTGCAGTTTACATGCAATCTGACTAGTTCTCTCTACAGTGCAATACAATATATCATAACCACTGCATATTTATTAGGAAAGAATGCCTTGTTAATGAATCACTCCTCTTTTTCACTTTGTAATTAGAGCTTACCTAAGACCATCGTCATATACTGCTCTTCAACCCCAGCCTCCAGGAGTAATGGAGGAACATATGTAATCCCAGCTGCCACACAGATCTCCAGGCCACAGGTCAGGAAATTTAGCAAGACAAGATGCCAATGCAAGTTGCATCGAAGCATATTTAGAATATTCTTTCCCCGGCAGCTGCTACTGGGAATTCGGAAGACCATATGGTGCTTTCAGCGTTCCGGTACTTTTTGGCCGAGACACTAGGAAAGCAGTGATTTTTCTTATTGATCCTGATAGCTTCATCCTTGAAGTGGCATGATGATACTGAAATTCACAAAAGAAGGAAGAGACAAGATAAGTTCAGGACAATACCATTCTATTATCCAACCAATTCTACTTCACAATTATAAAGTGTTATGTGTATGTCAGATAGCAAAACGAAGAGGGAGCACTGCACGTTGGATTGTCTGAATTTTATAATGATTTATTAAAAAACAAGTCGTCAATTAAAAAGGATATCAATATGAATATTCCCTCAGATACAAAAATACAGTTTAGCTGACTTATATAAAACGCAGCTAATTCTTGCCATTTCCAACACTTTAACCTTTCTTAAACGCTACTTCACCCTTGAGGCCAGGGTGTTACTTATCACTGGAACTATTTTCTCATAAAAGTCACACTGTGTACATGAAATAAAAAACCTAAACCATACAGGCTAAGCTTTTATTGTTGGGAGTTCAGAGGACAAGGATGATTTATCCTGTAATTTGTGTTTTGGCCAGTCTGCAGCATGTCAATTTGTAGTTCAGTGCTCTATTCTCTTTTTGTGCTTTGTGCTTGTCCGTGACAAGAGCTCATATCAGAGAGAAGCTTTTGATTGTTCGGGGATAATCAGTCCATTAATGGATTTTCCCCCTGGCATGTTCTTTTTTCTCTCAAGATTCTGAAACATCAGTAATTTGTACATTTTGAATTCCTATTGATGGTGGAAACTTCAAACAGTAAATTTGACCCAACTGCTTAGGTTGCATCTAATATACAGTACTGTGCAAAAGTTTTAGGCAGGTGTGAAAAAATGCTGTAAAGTAAGAATGCTTTCAAAAATAGACATGTTAATAGATTATATTTATCAATTAACTAAATGCAAAGTGAGTGAACAGAAGAAAAATCTAAATCAAATCCATATTTGGTGTGACCACCCTTTGCCTTCAAAACGGCATCAAGCATCAATTCTTCAAGGTGCACTTGCACACAGTTTTTGAAGAAACTCGGCAGGTAGGTTGGCCCAAACATCTTGGAGAACTAACCACAGTTCTTCTGGCAGCCTCAGCTGCTTCTCTCTCTTCATGTAATCCCAGACAGACTCGATGATGTTGAGATCAGGGCTCTGTGGGGGCCATTCCATCACTTCCAGGACTCCTTGTTCTTCTTTACGCTGAAGATAGTTCTTAATGACTTTCACTGTATGTTTGGGGTCGTTGTCATGCTGCAGAATAAATTTGGGGCCAGTCAGATGCCTCCCTGATGGTATTGCATGATGGATAAGTATCTGCCTGTACTTCTCAGCATTGAGGAGACCATTAATTCTGACCAAATCCCCAACTCCATTTGCAGAAATGAAGCCCCAAACTTGCAAGGAACCTCCACCATGCTTCACTGTTGCCTGCAGACACTCATTCATGTATGCGCTCTCCAGCCCTTCGCGAACAAACTGCCTTCTGCTACAGCCAAATATTTCAAATTTTGACTCATCAGTCCAGAGCACCTGCTGCCATTTTTCTGCACCCCAGTTCCTGTGTTTTCGTGCATAGTTGAGTCGCTTGGCCTTGTTTCCACGTCGGAGGTATGGCTTTTTGCCCATAAGTCTTCCATGAAGGCCACTTCTGACCAGAACTTCTCGGACAGTAGATGGGTGTACCAGGGTCCCACTGTTTTCTGCCAGTTCTGAGGCTGATGGCACTGCTGGACATCTTCCGATTGCGAAGGGAAGTAAGCATGATGTGTCTTTCATCTGCTGCAGTAAGTTTCCTTGGCCGACCACTGCGTCTCGGTCCTCAACGTTGCCCGTTTCTTTGTGCTTCTTCAAAGAGCTTGGACAGCACATCTGGAAACCCCTGTCTGCCTTGAAATTTCTGCCTGGGAGAGACCTTGCTGATGCAGTATAACTACCTTGTGTCTTGTTGCTGTGCTCAGTCTTGCCATGGTGTATGACTTTTGACAGTAAACTGTCTTCAGCAACCTCACCTTGTTAGCTGAGTTTGGCTGTTCCTCACCCAGTTTTATTCCTCCTACACAGCTGTTTCTGTTTCAGTTAATGATTGTGTTTCAACCTACATATTGAATTGATGATCATTAGCACCTGTTTGGTATAATTGTTTAATCATACACCTGACTATATGCCTACAAAATCCCTGACTTTGTGCAAGTGTACCTAGAAGAATTGATGCTGTTTTGAAGGCAAAGGGTGGTCACACCAAATATGGATTTGATTTAGATTTTTCTTCTGTTCACTCACTTTGCATTTAGTTAATTGATAAATATAATCTATTAACATGTCTATTTTTGAAAGCATTCTTACTTTACAGCATTTTTTCACACCTGCCTAAAACTTTTGCACAGTACTGTATATACTGTATATATATTTTTTTTCTTTAAAAAAAAATGTATACATTTAGAGTATTGCGGTAATTTCATTGGTAATACCGGATCTGAGCAATTTATAAATTTGTGATCCAACTGTTTGGGTTGTATCTGACTTCTTAGCAGTTCTCTGGTTGTTTTGCAAAAAACAATATTCAAGTTACAGTAGTGAAATTTGTGATCCAACTGCTTTTAAATAGCCATCTGGACCATGGTTATATCTGACCTTCTACCAAGTTTCTGGTTGTTTTGTGAAACTGTACTTAAGATTGTTGGTGGTAATAGACGATGGACCAACGACACAGTGAGGACTATGTGGACAATCAATCATGTGTGTGCTAAATGTAGTTTATTTTACCCAGTCCCCAACTTTAGCCTGTATCATAAGCAAGGAAATGCTATTGTCATTTCTAAAACAACCCCAGGAAATCAAGCAGGCAGGATGCGTTTGCAGAGGATTAAGTGATGACTGATGAACTCCAGTGGGTAGACATGCCTGGTGTGTTCATTAATGTCAGGCGCTGATCGCCGAGACACGTTGTCATCAGGATAAATCAGAGGCATTCTTCAATTACTTTAAGTGGTCCCATGACTATAATAACTCAATACTGGGAAGGAACACAATCGCTTGTTTTTTAAATTTACATATTTTTCAAGCCCGGTGCTACTGAAAATGTGTTTACATTGCTTCTTTCTGGTATCTCTTAACTTCCTGTGCTCGAGGGCACTTTGTATGACTGCAGCTTATCCTTTGGAGAGATCCTGACCCACACCTACAGGAAGGGATTCGTTACCAGGATGTTGCAGCAAATGAATGTATAAAAATCTACAGTAGCCAAGTACAAAAATAACTGAGGCATTAGTGATAAAATGGATTTTAAAGCATTGAGACCTTTGAGACCTTGTCAAAGACAAATTCCAAGGACTGCAGAAATCTCATGAACAAAGGATGAAGTTAATGTTACAACAAATGGAGTCTGTCATCAGGCTTTCCAATGAGAATCAGCTGGATTCCTGATTTTCTGAATTGACAATGAAGAGTTAAACTATAGCAATCAATCTATGAAAAGCCAGCTCTTGAAGAGCATTTCACACCCTTCATATCCCATCTCATCAACCCATGGATGCATTGAAAAGAGCCCATCAGGGAATCCCTAACGTTCCCTCAGTCAGACACTGTGCACCAAAGCCACCCTCCCCCTTGCCCAGTCTGAGCCATTTGTAGCAATGCAGCTGCAATGACCTGCATTGTAAAAAAAACTGTAATAAATTGCTGCAGTCAATTGTCAATCGTATATTTCTTTGCAACTTAAGAGTACTCTCCACCAGCAATTCACCCTGGGGATCCTTGAGGCACCAGCCTTAGATGCTGTTTTCCCAGGGAACTGTAAGGAATGGGAACAGCTTGATAGGTTTGTATGAATACAGAACAGAACTTCTCTATCAAATGATTCCCATTTCTTTGAAACCTTTAGGAAGAAAGGAACTGTAAATTTGTGTTTGATAAGTTCACTGTTCCTCTGAACAGGTTGTTCTCCTGTTTTCCACTGCTATTATGAGCTTCTTTATGTTCTTAAAGGACTGCTAACAAATGCTTTACAATCACATTTCTTACCTCTTATTAGCTTCATTGCCATTAATAATGCCCCCCCCCCATTCAAACACTATAACCTGCAAAATGAAGTGAGTCTGAACTACAACACACTACACATATGAAGTAATTAGGTACCAGGTTTCATCTGTTTCATTTAAGTATAAAATACAAGCAAAGGACCAGGACCAATAATACTGATAGTTAATTTCAAGAACACGCTAAATTCAAATCAATCACAGCTGTATTCCTCATGTGATCACACATTTGTTCATTAATTAACAAAATAGGTTCAACAAGGGTAATTCCACACAAAATCAAATCCAGTACTTGTGTAGCTATCCAACACATTGTGGATGAATAACGCTAGCCTCAGGCTTCCCACTGGAAATCGATTGGTTTATTAGCAAACAGTCGTTTAAATGTTTGGCCAATAATTATAGATCAAGAGACAGTGTTTTATTTATCTATTTTCAATAGACCCACTCATCACACTAACTGTAATCCCTGTAATCACTGTAAGCCAAGATGCTGACCAAAAAAAAAACTTTGTTCAAAACTATTATGTAGGAATTGAAACATTGACAAGCAAGTACTTTCAGGAAACCTATAATTTCGCTGACTGCTATAGCAATTTGCTTTCACGTATCTTTCATGAGTTGAAAAATGTTTTAATGGCCCAACAGGCTCTACGAAATAAGCTTTGTACCAGTATGTAACCCAATACATCTGGCTATCCAGGTCTCTCAATTAAGCTATCATTAACATTGGTTACTCTGATGAGGCTGATCATGATGTCTGGATCACTGCAGGCTCTACTAAATTGTTCAACAATGACATCAGCAAAGCTAGACTATGTTTTAACAGCTATCCGGCTAAAGCTATGGGATACTCTTGGCTCCGTTTTAACAGCTGCTACCAGGTACTATACAGGCTGCCCAAAAAGCATATCTCATTGACCTTTAAGACACTAAAACAAACAGGACATCTGCAATGTATGATAAGAGCAAAGACTGTACCTGTACTTGAAATTCTTGACAGCTCAGACAGAACCCAACAAGCCCGTCGTGTGATCTCAAGCGGAGGAGAAGCAATCTGTATATCTCTGCCCTGCCTAAACTACCACAGCTCCCCTGGGCTACTGCACAACCCGAGCAGCCATGACATCTAACACTCTGCTCAGTGGTGTTTTCTGGGTCATTCATCCCTTGCTGTAAAAGGCAGCAGCAACACTGTTTTAAGAAAGCCACTATAATAACTGCAGTTACAGTTTGTGAAGAAGGCTCAATTTTGCCTTCTTTTTGCGATGTGTGTGGAGAGATGCTAAAAGATAAGATGAGGATGATGCTTGGGTTTAAATTCTTTATAAGGTTAATAGTGAGTGATGGGCTGGAGGGAATTAGGAAGAAGCTATATAATCCAGGAAGCTTGCAGACTTTAAAAGCAGTGCTGTATTTTGGTTGCAGGGAATAGAGCAGCACTAGGGGTCAGCTAGGCTGTCACGTTGAAACTTGTACACACAGTTACAGTGCAAGTCAATTTATTTCATGATATAATAGTTTTATAATTTATAAAAAGTGATGGAGGGATTTTGATTGGTTACATTCTTGATATGTTAAATTCAACATTTAGGAAATTAAATAGAAACTAATGCAAAATTTTTAGCCATTCACAAAATATTTTAAATCCAGATATTTTAGGTCCTAAATTTATCCAGCCAGATATTAATTGACTGTTTTTTTCTGTTTTTACAATGTGGAGTATTAGTCACTAAATGTCTGAATGTTAGTTTTATTGTTTGTCCCCAGTTAATGTCTTCTCTTCTCAATCGATAAATAGTTCAATTTAACCATTTTGATTATTGCAGTAAGTGTACTGTTTACATTTACACATTTAGTAAACATGGAAGGCTTTTCTTCATGTTTTCAGAGTCACTTTGTATCATTTTCAGTCATCACATCCTGGTGAGTTCTAAACCTCAGAAGTGTAAAACATCCCTGTGGCCTCAACAGAGCTTTTAGAATCAAGTTGTTTATTAAAGTGAGCAAATATAATCATAACATCTCCATTATTTTAGCACTTTACTACCATTTTTACTGGCATTCTCAGCCCCCGTCCGTCCCCATCTGAAATCACTTTGAGGAAAAACATTGGTTGGCTTAGACAAGAACTGGAACTTTAAAGTATATTTATGTATAAAGTATGAAGTACAAAGTAATAGACTAAAATGCTGGTACAGGAAAAGGTATAAAACAGATATTGATAATACACATTTCTTTCTGCATTATCACATAAATAAAAAAGAATGAATTGATACTTTGTGGACAAGGGACACATCAGTACCACAGGAGCTCCATTATAGACCTAAACAGACCTTTCATTCACCACTTCCATGATGAAATGATGCCATGTCTTTCCCTACACCTACTCATGAGGACACCTCTGTGTACTGTATGTAATTGTTGAGCCAAAAACAAACAAGGGTATGTTTCCATTAGACCTCAATGGCACTATAAATAAATACCTTTTAAATGATACATGGTATATAATTAAATGTTATCATCAATATTGTCGATGAGCTGATTTTACTTCTTTCATATTTATATTAAGTTTATAGGTGGTCCCTTACTAATAAACATATTAACATATAAACTAATAAACTAATAAACATATCAAACGTTTTTATTTTAAAATATATTTTGATAAATTACGTAATTCTTGAAACCGTTCTAGACTGCTGATGAAGTCAATTTTATATCGAAAAACTTTGAATAAAAAGAGATTTTAAAAACAAAATGTTCTTAAGAACCAATATTATGAAATATATATACTGATTTTAACTATTGCAGTCTTAGTCTGTATTTGAGTGGTGGGAATTTGAATGAAATTACACATGAAGTGAAAAAGTGGCTTCCTACTGAATTCCAACAGATTCATGGTGAAGAACAAGCTTTCATATCAACAGCCTGATTTCCCCCTTAACCACATGTATTGCCACAGATTGTAAAGTGTCAATTTGATATTAACTGCCTAAAAAAATAACATACTTACAATATCAAAAAATACTTACAATACCAAATCCAGTGTTTATCCATGCAATATTAGTCTTTCTGCGTGGCCAACCTAAAGTCACAATCCCATGACACAAGTTTTAAATCCTAAAACCGAACCTGCCCGATCTCAGTTGCTGTTAACACACATACACACACACACAACTCCTAGGCCAACACTCACACACAGACACAGCCCTCTCTGCACTGACTTGTGTGAAAACACACAGCACTTGAAGAATTCTACTCTCTGAGATTCTAAAAGCCTGTCAAGCTGGTTCTGGGCTTCTAGCACAGGCCAATCTGTAACAAAGAACAAATTCATATCAATGCTGCTTCAACCCCCACCCCCTCCACCCCTCCACACAACCCCCTCCACACAACCCCTATACAATAATCCCTGACCTGGTATCATGTTTAACTGCTTTGCAGAAACACTCCCCCTTCAGCTCATTATCAAAGACTGTGAAAGTGGAGCTTTTATGAACTCCATCACAAGCCCATTGAAATGCACTCTGCAATAACCAACCTGTTCCCTCCTTGCACCAAATCTAGCCCTAACAGGGTCTTCAAATTCAATAAAGAGGAAGATCCACAAGTTTTCTGATGCACTGGTAAATTAATTAAAGCTCAGGACGCAGCATTGGAGTGTGCTGCCATTTAAAGAAAGCACTTAGAAAGCCTATGCAAATCAATACAAATACGCTTAGCTACGGCTTTCAACACTTGAGAAGAGAGTGTTTCTCGCTGATTCAGATGTGTTATAGCTCTAACACCAGACTTTAAAAGATGTCAGTGTTCAAAATGTAATCCAGTGCAGGCCAGCTGAGATCATTTCATTTTCCTTCTTCACAACTTTTCATTTGGATGATACCGAGACACAAGGCCAAGGTCACACAGTTAAACAAAGGGTCAACGTGAATTTAGGGCAACTTTGCTCAAGTGTTTCAGTTTGAGATCTTTTTTTTTCACATCAGCAGCACAAAAAAAGCCAAGTGATGTTCTAACTACCCTGTAGAATAGCATCTCAATACAAAATAGTTAAAGCAAAAACAAATAAGCATCCTCAAGATAATAGCCCCTTTCACAGCTCAGAAAAGCTTGCTAATACTCAGTTAGGCATTTATTAGAAAAAATGCAGTATATGAAAAGATTTCAAATAATATTTGCTTGGCATCACAATAGCCGAGTGTTAGCATATGTGCAAACATATGATGTTGATGCCGCAGACTTTAGTACCTGTGCTTTTACTCCAGACCTGTACAGTGAAGAGCCTGCACAGTTCTGGCCCATACTTTAATCAGATGATCTTTGCGATGCACACATTCTTACAGCCCAGTTGAGAGACAACTCCTTTAACTTATCTAGCAGAGGCCATATATCTCCTATTTCTGAGCATCTCAAAAATAATGCCCTAACCACGTTTCATTACAATAAAGTCCTCTAGATAAATGTAACTGTCTGATAACTTGCGCTCAAGTATATCCTTACCAAGTTTCACAATTGGATAAGCAGTTCTATATTTTACATTCTAAATGTAAAACTCTAAGTGTGACATACATACAAGTGCCTCCGTTATATCCCTGCCGACTGAGATATGCATCTCCTGTGGGGCATAATTATCAGCAATATTGTATTGAATAAAGAAGCGCGGTACTTCCCATTCACCACACTCTGTATCTAGAATAAAACTCATTAAAAAATACTTCTATAGCACCAACCCTTTGCAACTTCTAACAGATTATTTAAAAGTTCCTTCTGAAAATAAATCAGTCAAGGGATATACAACCGTGCAAGAAGGTTTCCGTTCAATTAGAAACAGTTCAGGGACATTAACAACTCACAAGTGTTGAAATGCTGCCTGAGGGCACTCGAAACATGAACTGTTTGACAGAATCAGCACTTTTTGCTGACTGTGAAGAAGCTCTTTAACCACACAATCCATATCAAAACTGATGAACTACAACAACTGAATATCTGCACAACTCATTTTGACTGAAACGTGTCAGCTTTGGCTGGAATTTTAAATGTGGCTTAAGAGCAATTACGTGGACAGATTCATGCAATGGGACCCTCAGACCAGCCAGATGCCATAACGGTTAGCAGACATGCCTCTGGATTACCAGGTCATGTGTTCGATCCCTGAGCTGTCTGCATACCTCCTCATTAAACTAAGACAAGCACGGCAGTGTTGCAGTCCAGGCTTTTCAACTCACACCCCAGTGCATTCTAGTGAGTGTAATCCTGCTGTGAAAGGTACCTGAGACAGGTAAAACATACCAGAATGCATTGCGATGCGAGCTGAAAAGCCTGAACTGTCCCAAGTATGGAAGCCCTAATCAGAGGCCTCCTATTCAAGTGTCTGAACTGAGAGACAGGTGGAAAACAATGACAGCATTGCTGCTAGCAGACACCACTTAAATAAGAAAGCAAAGTATCTAGCCTATCAAAAAAGAAAAAAAAAATTAAGTGAACAACACAGGTATGCACTATTGTTGATGTCAAGTTTTCAAAAAGACAATCCCAACTGCTCTACAGTTGTAATATGTAAATATTTAGAAATGCAGAACTGGCACACAGCGTCTGTAGGCTTAAACTAGTTTTCATAAACTCTTCCAAAAGGTATCAAAATCTAAGGGCCTGCAATCACGTTTTTTGTGTTTTGCTTACAGTAAATCATTCCGCGGCAAACAAGACCTCTTGCTAAAACTATAGTTTCAATGAATATCCAAAAACTTTAAATTGACTTCATGCGCGTGTTAGAATTCACCATGACAGATTACAGCAGCACCTCTGCTGTGTAATAATCACGGTAATCGTGTACATGTGAGAGGTTATAAACACTCTCAAAATATCTCTCCAGCAGCACCTCCCCCACACCTACCAAGTGTCAAAACGGCGAGGGGGAGCCGGGTCGGTTAACCAGCGCCAATGAGCAGCGTTTAACTCAGACGAATCTACATACTTTTCTCATAAACACTATTTTATCATCTTTTATTACAATAATAACAACCCATACTTGTCGCCATCCCGAAATTAGCCTAAATTCAACTCCTTAAATAAACAACTAAACTAAAGTAGTCCAAAACTACTGAACAAATGACGCAAATTTAACAGCGACAGTAAACTGATACAAAGTGTTTTTCCATGGACTACATGTTACGTATCTCTTTTAGTTACAACGGTGCTGAATACGGGAACGCCGTGTAAACAAGTAACGCTATGGAATACAGCATAACAGCAATTTTACAAAATTGTTTTTTTTTCTTTATTCATGTTTTAAACTCTGTAGTTATTTACCGCAAACAATAGTTATATTCTCAGTTCAAGTACGTTAATGATGTATTACCTTGTATTGGTTTTGGGAATCCATGCAGCTCAACTTGTTCACTTTCCTCTGTTCTGTCTTTGCACAACTTGTGGGAAGGTCCTAATGACGTGGAAAGATTCCCGGTATGAAAGACCCAGCAGGAACACAGACATAAGTCATAAAGAGAACCACTGGTTTATTTCTTTCTTTCTTTTTCAATAACCACATTGATAGAAAGTAACGTGACGTTTACAGTAACCTGTAAGTTAAATGTCGGTAAGCTGTAGAGTTATTGATCCCCCCTGGGTGTCTGTTGTCTACAGTTTCAGTCACATTAACAGTGTGGTGTTTTCCTAAGTTTTACAAACAACTTTCCTCAGGAGTTAATGCTTTCTAGTGAATCTGTCCCGCTGACCCTTGTAGTGACTGGTGCTCCACAAGTCCTCGCTATTCTACACTGTGCTGGTCGCCAATCCAATAGTCGTATTTATTAATAAGTAACCAGCCACAGCTAGGATATTCAGAGTGGCATTGTGAATAAGATGGATGATGAGGAAAGCCTCACCACTCCCTTCGGCTTCCAGGACTATGCATTTTGTAGCTGTGCTGTAATTGTAAAAATCGGACTCTGGTCAGCTACAGTAATATTTTATGAATGTATTGCTGGAATCTCTAGATATGTGATTTTATTATAAAAAGCTTGTAAAAATGTCTCTCTCTCTCTTAATATATAAACAGTATATACAATCTATTTAGGAATATATTATTCACCATATATTAATAAACCCTACCAAAATATGTGTGCTCTGAATATATTTAATTTTCACATTTACACATATGCTATAATCATCAAATGCACAGACAATAACGTGTTTTATACGTGAGTTATCTATTATAGCAATTGTGTGACAAGTTCTGTTGAACTTTTTCTTTTTATGGTCCTGAATTTTTATTTTAGAAAGTCAATTAGGGCTGTTTCTGCCTTCAGCTGAATACAGTATTTAGTGCCAGGGCTGTACAGTAAATGGGAGTCTTTGTGATGATTGTACTGTTTCTTGATATCACAAGATAACAAGGTTTAGAAACCCAATGAAAGTGAATGGCAGGTAGATTCCACAGATACCAGTCTTCTGAGTGGGTACATTCAAAAGCTGAGTTATACTAATGAGGGAGATTGCTGCTGCCAAGTAAAATGCATCCTCTAGGTATAACTATTATATGAAAAGTGTTTTGATTATTCCTTGTTTAAAGGTCTTCATTTTTAATTTAATTTTGAACCACTTATTTGAATCCCTGGAAATAATTTATTGTAGCATATATCCATATAGTTTGTTTGAGCAGTTCCTAAAATTACTTGATTAGCGTTACCATTCAGGGACCTGAAATAATACTTAAAGGAGTGATAACCAAGTATTTAATATGTATGTAACATTATCATCACAGAGATTTTTTGGCTAAAACTGTAAGTTATTCTATTTTCTATTAGACCAAATGCTTGGCGCCTGAAGTATTTTTTCTAGCTGATTGTTAAGCTATACAGCAACTAAAAATCTAAGTAAAATATACACAAAAGTATTAAAGTACTCTAGTTTGACCAGTCCCTGGTTCCAGCCCACCACTCCTCCATGTAATTTATACATTTACATCCCCTCTGCTCATCACAACACATGTAGCAGGTTGGACTTGCATTGTCCTGCATCCTAAAAAATAAGGGATTAATTTCACAAAAAAAACAACACATTATTTAAAGAGTATGGAGCACCTGTATTATTATTATTATTATTATTATTATTATTATTATTATTTATTTCTTAGCAGACACCCTTATCCAGAGCTACTTACAATTGTTACAAGATATCACATTATTTTACACACAATTACCCATTTATACAGTTGGGTTTTTACTGGAGCAATCTAGGTAAAGTACCTTGCTCAAGGGTACAGCAGCAGTGCCCCCCACCTGGGATCGAACCCACTACTCCATTAAGATATATTAAGATACACAAAAATAAAAAAAAGAAACAAGGAGATTTTGTGGCTCTCGTTTATCGTCTTGCAAAGCACGAAAAACGGTTCCCGAAACAGATCATTCAGGAACATCATAATTCTGAGGTTTCCTCCCTTAGAAAAAGCTGGGATAGATTCAACCACTGGAAAGGTCGAGTGGGTTGACAACGTGTATATTTGAGTGCACTGCAGAGGGATGACTGAAATTACTAACTATTCTTACAGAAATATCAAAAGAAATCCCCATCATAATGATAACTACAGGGTGCATTGAGTGTACAAGGATATGAAGATAAGGATGTGGTATTTCCTTTTTACAGTCCTTGACTTTTTTTTTTAAAAAGTAATTTAAGTGCTGCCTCTGCTTTGAGACTGACTAACTTAGTCTGTCATTTGGCTTGGCAACAGGCTGTTGTGTTGGTAGTTGAATGGATTACAGGAGTTTGTATAGGTTCATAAATGTTACAATGTGGTGTCATTGTATTTCCATTAAAGATAATTTGCCTTGGAACCTGTTTGTTTAATTTGTGATATATTTTTTTCCGTTGCCAAATAGTTTGCCTCCATGACTTTGTCAAATACATAACTGAATAAATTGATAAAATCAGTAATCATCAATAACTGTTTCTTATTTTTAATAATATACCCCGAAGGCGGCTTTTGGTGTGAAAAATATCACCTTACATCAATGGAGTAATTTTTAAAGATTCATTCAACCATTCATTAAATCATCCATAAAGCATTAAGTATAGTATTTGTTCACAAAGATTAATATAAACTTAATAAACAATGTAGCCAAATGATACTTACAAACCCATGTTATATTGTATCATTGTCTAAGAACAACAGATTTAATCTATATTTTAGTTTCTTACATATTTTTTTATTTTTTTATTTTTTTTTTATAAATTTAGTCGTTGTCAGTTATTTTTTATTATTTTCTCCCAATTTGGAATGGCCAATTATTTTATTATGCTCAGCTCACCGCTACCACCCCTGCGCTGACTCGGGAGGGCAAAGACGAACACACACTGTCCTCCGAAGCGTGTGCCATCAGCTAACCGATTTTTTTCACACTGCGGACTCACCATGCAGCCACCCAAGAGCTACAGCGTCGGAGGACAACGCAGCTCTCGGGCAGCTTACAGGCAAGCCTGCAGGCGCCCGGCCAGACTGCAAAGGGTCACTGGTTCGTGATGAACCGAGGACACCCTGGCCGACCTCCCCCTCCCTCCCCCCGGGCGGCGCTCGGCTAATTGAGCACCGCCCCCTGGAAGCTCCCGTCCTCGGTCGGCAAAGGAATAGCCTGGACTCGAACTCGCGACGTCCAGACTATAGGGCACATCCTGCACTCCACACGGAGCGCCTTTACTAGATGCGCCACTCGGGAGCCCCCACATATTAAATTTACAAGTAATTCACAAGAAAATAATCCCATCAATGATATCAATATTTCAACCTTTCCAGAACATAATCCAAAAACAATCCATTCTAGGAAACCATCCTTTGAAAAAAATGCTCTATTCAAACGTAACCTGAACCATTGAACAATGATATCTCATAAACTAAATCCTGGCAGTACCTATTGCTCTTTTCCAGCTCTGAATGTTGGCAGTACTGTGATGCTCCAGTAATATATACAAATACAGAAATATGGCTTATATAATGTGACTCATCAAACTCTTGCACCAAAGAAAGTGCTCCTCCCATGACCTCTGCAGGCTCCCATGTCTAGCATGGCTACGCATGACTTTAAAATCACTGAGTAACAGCTTTCGTCTTCTCTTTGCAGCATTACACTTGCCCCTGAGTTATCATACAGCTGTACGTCAACCAGTATGACCAAATAGCCATTTGGGTCAACCAAAAACAGACATAGGGTTGGAAGCCAATAGAGACTGACAAAGTTTCCAAATTATGTAGGGTTCATATTACCACTGTGTTACTTTCACCCCACACATTTTTCAGTACATCGGCGTGTACATTTTATTTTAACTTTTTATATAATAAAAACCTGCGTGCAAACAAGTGAAGACAAATTTGTCAGTACATTGGTTATCCTATCATATATTTGTACCATGGCGCAACTGAGAATTCTGGGGTCTAATCAATGTGTCAACACATCCACTCTTCCACAAAGTGGATGCAACAGGTCTCACTGTATTTTGTCTCAATACTCCCAAGGCTACAAAAGAGCACTAACATGGTAAGGGGTGAATTAAGACGCAGAGCAAAAATCTTGATGTCAACTATTTGGTGGCTCCACCTGCCAAGTTTCATTCCTCTGCAGTGAAGGACTTTATCTACATCAGTACTGCTATGTGGACAACTGATTTATAACTAGCCTGTCCAATTCCTGGGAGTGCTTTCTTGGTAACATTTACATGAGAATAGCTTCAGCGCAAATGTGGCTTTCACTGCTAAACACAAGAACGTTTCATCTGTAAACCCAATATCCCATGAACGTGTAGGATTTAGTGACATGATTTCATTCCATGCTGGATCTCTTCACCAGCTGTGAATTGTGTAAACTGCTTCATCAGTAATAGTATGTGAAGCCAACCACAGCTCTTAACATTGGGTAATGTCCTTCCAGTTCAGATTGATAAACTAAAAGAACAAAGAAGGCTTGTTAGTAATTATAAAAGGAAATGGCATTCTAGCATAGTAAAAGAACTGTGTGACTCGTGATTGCAGGTTCAAAACCTGGTCGTCCCAAGTTACTGACCTCCCATAGGCAGGGTACAAAACTTGTCTGGGTTTGGTTTGTATTCAAGTCGAGCACTTCTAATGGAGAAGAAAAATGGGGATACAATAGGTGATGGGCACTTTAATAAAACAAACAAACAAAAAAAAAGCAAACGGTCAAATGAACAGCCTTCATATTTGTTCCTGAGAAAACCACCAAGAATAATAGCAAATTCAGCGATTCCATGATGCTATAAAGATATACTGGCTGCTGTCAGTTAAATGTTTTATAGGTCAATTTCTTTATGGGCAGACTCTTTATGCAAAATGTCAAACAGGATGAGAAACACCAGAGAATATGTTTTCACTTACGTGTCCCCAATTTGTAATTTTTAATGCACATTTTCAGCATCTAATCCAATAAAACATAGTGCATTGGTAAAATGAAACAAAATAAAAACATGTTTCTGCTGTCAATCTGGCAAATTGTTGCTGTGTAAAGTTTAAATATTTATTTAGTGCATACCAGTAAATGTATCCACAATGGCATAATTTGATTTCACTTTCAGAACAGACATCATAACAAACAAATATACATATCTAGACAACTCAGTTCAATGACAGGACATTAGGATTACAAACTAGGTACCCCCTTGTTCCTGGCTCTTCCAAGCAGTCCTGAAATAAATATGTTGAGGATTTGTACTCGAAATTCATTAAACAGGAAATCACAGTCAGACTGACCATTGCCATTACATGGGAACACTGCTTCCTGGCAGGGAAAATATATTTGATCCTGACAAACAATACTGAGCCTGGATAAGGCTATTATTATTATTATTTAGTCATTTAACAGACGTTTTTATCCAAAGCGACTTACAGAGACTAGAGTCACTTACAATAGGACCTTGATTTTTCGTCTCATCCAAAGGATGTGGTTTATCTGGGATTTAAACTGGGAACCTCCTGAAATCAAGCCCTTTTCTTTAATCACTGGACCATGTAGTGATGTATCATCCAGAACTATGGTTTGTGAGGGATAACATTGTTCAGAATTAGTAAGTCTTTAAACTTGGAAAGCTAACTTCTCCCTTTCTGTTCTTCTGAGCTGTTCTCTTTGTGATGTCATCACTTGGAGGTCAGGGTCAAGGTCGAGGACACTCTGAAGATCTGTGGAAGCATGTTGCTCAGCTGGTAGAACATTTCCTCTGAGATACTCTGCAAATAGAGAAGAACAGCTTGCTGTTTACTTACAGTTCACACTGTGTACTGACAACTTGCCTACAAATGCCAGGGACTGTCTGGGAGCCAGTGGAAATAAATGTCATAGCTGTACTGCATAAACACCCTACAGTGTTCATTCTAGACTGGGATCATGGGAAGTGGGCATGATCCTTCTGAAAGCAGTGGAGATATTTAATATTACAAAATTAAAAGGCGACGATATTTGATTTTTTAAAAAATTTATTATTTTTTTATTTAGTAGTCGCCAATTAGTTTTTTGTTATTTTCTCCCCAACTTAGCTCAGCTCGCCTCTACCACTTGGGAGGGGACACCCTGTCCGACCTAACTCTCCCTCCCCACGGCGGCGCCGCCAACTATGCGCCGCCCCCTGGGAGCTCCCGTCCTCGGTCGGCAAAGGAATAGCCTGGACTCGAACTGGCGACGTCCATACTATAGGGTGCATCGTTTGATCGTTTTTTTTTTTAAAGATCAAAAATTATATATATAACCTGAAAGCAAAAGCCATTAGCAATCTTTTAGTAATTAGTAAAACAATAGCAGATACTCATAACCTCATAAAATAACCTAATTAAAAATGGATGTGCAAGAAGCCCAGTAAGAGCATAAGCAGGTACTTTTATTAATTTATCCAGGAATATGGAATATTGCATTAAATGCAACAGCAGGTTGTTTAGTGGATATGTCCTGTTGTACTGAGCATGTTCTCCACTCTGTTTGAATAATAAATGCCATGTTCTCTATATTATTTCTATATATAGCTCTATCTGCAAGGCTGTCATGAGGAAAACAAAGCTACAGAAGTTGAATGACCCAGGTTACTATTTTCAACAGTGTCAAGAAGAAATGCTACCGGATTTAAATGCTGCTAATACCTGCTGCCAGCTGTATATGCTGAGCCTGTCACCATCTTTAAGCAAGGCTTAAATAATATCTGTTCTAAATGTTGCGTAAAGAGCCCTAGCTATAATTCTAAATGTGGCTCAAAGCACCCCCAAGGACCAGTTTGATAATCTCCTTTAAAAAGCACATTAGGAGTTAAAGCAGATACAGTTTTCATGTTACATATGGTGGCAAAATATTACCTCATTCTAACTCCTCACAAGACAGACACCAACAAAATAATACAGTTTTGTGCAAGTATCCTATGCTTGAACTTTTTATTTTTGTAAAATAACGTCTTGAAACTGCTTTTTATTTTTTTTAAAGAAAAATTATTACGCGAGCCAAGGACACCCTGGCCGACCTAACCCTCCTACCCCGAGCAGCCGCCGCCAATTGTCTGCGCCCCTGGGAGCTCCGTCCTCGGTTGGCAAAGGAATAGCCTGGACTCGAACCGGCGACATCCAGACTATAGGGCGCATCCTACACTCTACGCAAGTGCTTTTACTAGATGCGCCACTTGGGAGAGCCCCAAAGACTACCCAATCTTACTTTCTTAACATAGAGGGCCCTGTATACTGAGGCATGTTCACTGCTTCACCCCAGTATCGAAACAAGGCCAAAACAGTGTGCATTCCTCAATAATAATACCCTTAATATGCCTTCAAATACAAATTACATTTATTTTTAAACCTTACCTGTGGTACAAGGAACTGCACTGTGCGGGAGATTCCTCCATCCCAGGATGCCATTTCCATCATAAAGCCTAAAATAATAAAATGTTCTAAAGTATTTTTTTCAACCTACCCATACATGAGAGCCAAGTACTGTAAGAAATAACACATTGTTGTACCGAGAGAGGTGTTGTGAGGTACCAAGCTCAGCCATTGCCTTCAACCAGCTGAGAAGCAGGCAGTCTCAGCACAACTCACATGGTATGTCAACATTCTGATTTCCTGTTAAAGTCATATTTGGGCAATTTTATCATTTTAAAATACATTTTGTGTGGCGTCTGTCAAACTGTCAAACCACAATTTAGCACATCCTGGTTCTGTTACTGATATCTGAAAACAACCACTGCCTGGATTTAGATGTTTGGAATAAGCTGTACACACAAGCTGCATTTAGGGTTATACTGCAATGATCTAATAAAAAGCTGGTTATGTATTGCTTCGCCTCAGCCTGACTTCTACAGTACATAATCAGCGATTCAGTGCTTTGCTGTAACCAGAAGACCTTAGTATAAATCCAAATTGTACATTGTTATCACATTAAAAAACAGGATTTGGAATCCCAAATTCAACAGGAAGAGATATTCTACTTGTCATACAATAATGGATAATGTTTTAACTGTATTAACCATTGGTTTACCTTACTATTTATAGTGGAGGATTACAAAAGATACATTTAGTTTCAAACAGTTTAGACATCCAAGGAACTCTTTGATGGTGCATAGTGTTAACGACATAATCTGATCTTTACCATTTTTATATTGTACTAAATGTATTATTGCTAGCTGCTATTATTATAATATTTTTTTGTACATTAAATTACAAATATAGTACTAACTGATTTGAATATAACTACATACATGCATAAACAAATGTAGACTGAACCAATGAAGTGTCAATTAGATTTTCTACCCAGTATATTGATGTGATACTTAGTGTATCTATTGCATGGTCTTGCAGTGTTTACATATTGTAACTGATACCAAACTCAATACTCACCTTTGACACATTTAAATACCAATTCTGCTCTTTTGAGACACCAAGGTATTGTCATCTCCTGCAAGCAATCAGGATTAAAAAGTATTAACAAATATCTGCTGTGATTTAAATATAACATTATAAAATATCAGTTACTCTGAATGCTTTCTCCTTTGGTGTGATACTAGTACATTCAGTAGTATGCAGTATATATCATTTGTCGTACACAACCTACGTATCAAGTTTAATCACAATAGGATGAGCAAATCTGAAGATGTACTGTATGTAAAAACATAAATATGACATATATACATACGAATGGACAAATGAATGTACAGTAGATTTACAAATGTGTTAAAGGAATTATCTTACTAACCATTTGTTTCAATTTCATAAAACATTTCGTGTAGTAAGAATGTCTTCATTAGCCCAACCATTTACACACCAGATTCTAATACCCAAATGCTAAGGAATGCCAAGTTTCATCAGAATTAAATGTCTGGTTCAATAGACATATCTTAAATTGTAAGTGTTGCATACTTATGTATTAAACTATGAGTGTCCCCAGTGTATACTAATGGGAAGGGCTGCTCTGCAAAGTGGAACCTCATGCGACAAGAATCCATGAGACATAGCTCTTCCGCCTTGTGTTTACTTTCCCACTGGACCACATCCTAAATCAACTGGAAGCATTACAACCTGACAGCTGTGTATATGTCTGAACAGCTTTCCGGAATCAAATCGCCTACAACTCCTTTATAATGTATCTTCCTACTTGCAGTTCAGTGTCAACACGGAAGCAAAAACGAATAAGATGGGTAGGCACTGACCAGTGTGGTTTTAGCTCGGTAAAAAAGGGTTTGGACCAAGAGAAAGTGGAAACTACTGAACGACCAACCAACCCTCCATTTAAACTAAACCAACATAGAAACATAGCTGATCCCTCCCCCCCCCCCAAAAAAAAAGCTTCTGTGCATTTACCACAGATAAAAGGTGCGAGTGACAAAAGCAAATGGGATTAAGATAATTAAAATTTAAAAAAATAAATAAAGAAATATCTGTGTGTATCTCTGCGGTGAGCATAGCAGGCTAGTTAGTTTTCTATCTGCTGGATGTCTAAAAGTGGCACACTGATTTATGGGTATGATTTCCTGCTGTCAAATAATTCTGTGGCTAAGCTAAGAGAGCTTGAAATTACTGCCTGAAATGTATGTCATCGTCATATGTTTAAATTGCTTCAATTTCACCTTCTGTGTGAGCTGGTCAGGTTGCTGGAACTGCACCGGTATTTTAAAGCCTTTGGCACTAGCCCTCTCTGCAGCTACTCGTATAATAGCCTTTGTATTTTGTAGTTAATATGATATGCAGCATAACAAAGCATAATTTTATAGTTCAATTATACAAATTAAATGAAATTAAAATCACACAAAAGGAACCTTGTTACTCTAGTTTGCACAGGGTCTATTTCAGAAGTCAGTAATATCAAATTCTATTTTAATGACACGCTACCATTTCCGACCAACTATTTGTTTCCTGTAGTTGGCCGGTGGAAAGTTACTCAAATTATACAGAAGTCGTCCCCGTCCCTGTCCCCCGCTACATTATTTTAGTTCTTCCCAGACTTCACGCAACATATATTTCTAAACGTACTGCCGGTGTTGAGTCACTGAAACAATCACCGGCTTCAGAAAAAGGGTATAATTATTACTTTTTTATTTTTACAGGGAGAATCTTCTGCATAAGAAGATGTTCTGTCTTTCCTGAAGTAGCTTTTGGTTAACCATTGTTTAAATTGTGTGTGGTGATTCGAGCCGCAGAAATAAGTCAGAGTTCAATTTTTTTTTTTTACTGCTCACCAAAAGCTAATGAACTCAACCTAGAAGTTTAACACAAATGCTTTGGGCTTTGGGGTTAAAATTAAGAGAAGAAACCAGTACAATAGCAAACCGTTTTAGTATTCTACTTTTGTACCCCCACCCAGAGATTGGTGGACTATAGTACACATATTTTAAACTGCAAAAAAAAAAAAGATGCAATTGAAAATTAGAGGTCAAACACAATGACAAGCTAACCAGCAGCATTATAATCTTAAAATAAGATTCCAATATATCACTGATATTAAAAACTGTACCAGTTATTTTAAGACTCCCATTGCATAGCAGTGTGAACCTGTCTTGGTAGTACAATGTAATCTATTTCAATGATCTAACTACTGATGTCCTTTAACTCTATATTAATCATGTTGGTGTTTGATTTATTGACCCCCTTAATAACTCCACTCAATACAAAAGAAATAGAAAGTTAAGAGATCAGAGATAGACAGTTTTAGGATGGTGGTATTAAAATATGCTGCTGAATAGATTACTAAAATATACCCCAATGTGTCTACAGTCCAGTATGTCCATACAGTACATACTGGAAAAATTAATAACTGGATAACTGCAAGTCCGAGGTTTGTGGGTACAGCTTAACCCCAAGATGTTTCTTTGTACTTCATTGTACACTCTGTTTTCTTGGTATAACTGATGTTTGTATTAACATGTAATGGATCTTTTCGAGTTTACTCTACCATGGCTACTGGATTGCAGAGGTTGAAAAGGATATCATTTACTATTCATTGTTTGTTTGTTTATTATTAATTAGGCTACTATTTAATAATACTTAAAAAGCCCTTCTACTTACCTCAGACATGTCATGCACCAGCAGCAGTGGGATGGTGATTGTGGTGCTATCGTGGGTGCAACAGACTTTGAGGATATTCCTAAGCCCCATTATTGCAGGGTCACGTGCTGTGATGTTCCCGGACCTCACATTGTCGTCCACACACAGATGGAAAACGATATGCACCTCTGAGAGATTGGAATGCCGAGAGATATAGAATTCACCTGTCAAGAAATAGAATGAGAACATGAACACCAGTGATTTCGTTCAATGAAAACATTGATCTATATTAAAACATATATTTATTGTAATTGTTTTGTCTTTTTAATTTAGAGTAGAATTAATTTCTGAAGGATGTGACCGTGACTTAAATTCTTCTTCGTAATAATAATTATCAATGTGACGCCTGCTTTGCGTTTCTTTACTGTACCAAAAAACAGCAATGTATGTAGTGTGTGACAGGACGGTCGAGATGGTACGAATTAATTTCATTAGCGGCTGGCAATCTTTCATTTTGTTAAGTTTAAGGTAACAGAAAGATAGCAACACAACAATCTCTACTACCACCTATTGGTAGACTTTATAATTGTCTGTGTGGAAGTTAATCACTGCCATTCTGAAACCAATACCTCCACCAGAGTATCCTTACCTACAAGGGCAGTTTTGCAATCACTATTTACATTATACACAAGTTCATAAAAGTCCATACCCAGATGTGCAGGTCTAGACAAGTTTCTCATGTCCTTTATGCAATGATAATAAGATAATTGTCAATCCATGGTTCACAGATAATTGTTTGATTAAGGTCCAGTTTAAATGTTCATTACAGATAAAAACAATTACTGTTCACTCCACACATTAGTTCAAGCACATATTTCCCATTTGCATTAAAAGGTTTTAGATGCCTTCTTCAGGTTAGACTTCTGCAACTCATAATTGTTTAACTGCTTCAATTACTTTGCTTCAATTAAAGTATTTCAAGCAATGGTTAGTTTACACATGTATGTTTGTTTGCAATCACCTTACAAGTACTCAGCTGCTTTATTCAAACAGTTGATTCAAGTAAGTAATTATTTGTTTAACATACTGCCTTCCAAGGAAACCTTCATTCCATTCTGGTTTACTTGTTCCTGTTACTCCTGCCCTGAGCACATGGCAAGTCCATTGTCATTACAACAAACAATCTTTACAAAAGTGACCTATTGCACATACACTTAAAAAAAAAAAAAATCATCCCCAGTGTATATTAATTACATATTATAATCTCTATGTTACAATATAAGACACTCCTACTGTTCTATATATGTAACCATAGTGATCACACACCTATTTATTACAAGTGGTATTAATGTAATATGTATGTAAAAAGTGGCTTGCATGCCCATTTGAAAAGTGAAGACATTCATTATTGCAGACCTGGGAGAATGTTGGAGGGGTTTCTTTCTATGTTCTTAGACTTGTCGTCATTACCACCATTTCTGGGCATATCTAAAAATAAAAAATAAAAAAAGACAAGAAAACATTTTAAAAACATACCTAAACAATTGTTTAAACAATATTTTTAGATACTTGTAACATGGATAGCAGAGAAAACTGAAAAAAAGAATAAAGACAGGAAACAAGAAGAAAAAAATGTGCAAAATAAGTGTTAGGTTTCTAATATTTATTATAAGAAATAAAACTAACACTGCCTGCATCTTATGAGGGACTAGACCTTTCTGATAAAAGTTAACCCAGTTTTAATAGTATAACTCTTTATTACTCTCAAAAAAATAGGCAAAACCAGACAGTGATCCTAAACAAAAATACAGTTCTGAACAACCTTTAAAAGATTACAGATTCTTACTTTGTTATAGGACCAAAAAAAGACAAAGATTTTATATTTATTTTTGCTCAGGCAGATTTGTTTACCAGTAATCTTGTTTCTTCTTAAATACAATTACATAATCGGATGGAAAGACCTCTTGCTATGTGTAATTGTGTAACAGAAAATGACCAATTACAATAAGTGGTCTTTAGTGCCTACCAATACATTAACAAAGAGAAATCCTGACCACATCCGCTCCTACAAATTTCCCTTTCCAAAACAGCAGACATGAAAATATTGTAATTGTTCAATACATAAATATTACTGTGTGGTTTACCAGTTACCCTTATCGGTATGCTCTGAAAGGTTTCATGTTATTTAAAAAAAAAATATATGCAATAACCTCAGGATATTCTTATAGAAATTACTCCACACATTTTAAAAAATAATGAATTATTATAGGGTCTTGATAGCCAGATATTTAAATGTCTAGAATTATGGATGCATCTGTAAAGTTCCTAGGATTCTCTCTGGGAACTCTCAGCTCGTGAGTCTGTATTTCTTTGAAGTCTGTGAACAATCATTCTCTTTTTTCGATTAAACATGGCTACAGCACACGTGAAATATGATATGGGAGATATTATAGGATTGCTCCAGACACATGTTTTGACCGAAATTGTATCAGACAATACCAAAGCGGATGTAACCGTAGTTATCTTAACTGTAACAGTATAGAGTAAACTACCGTAAAATGCCTAAATTAAACATTTAAACATTTGTGTAGAGATTTTACAGTTTAAACTACCACACATTTTCACTGAACAATTAGACTTGATTTAATATTTATAGTCATGTTCATATTTTATGAAACTATCGTGGTCAAGCCCATGAAGCACTGTAGTATTTTCAGGGTCAAATAAAATAATTCTATAATTAGACAGACCTGTAGAACGAATGGGGACACCCGTTGCTTTATCCGCCATATTTGCCTGTTCTATATTTGTCAATGCAGGGTGAACCACCACACAGGAGTTTAAAAAATAAAATATGTAGATATTTAAAAGTAGATGTACTGTATACTACTATCTTAGAAAAAAGACTGAATTAAAATGTATACTTCATGTTGCAAATACAATACTTAAAGCTTGATCCACACAGTTTAGAGGGAAAGAGATCAAATTTACAAAGTTACAGGAAACACAATGGTGCCCCCTCCTGCAGTCTCCCTACCAGGCTGCTCTTTCTGCTTGCTGCTCCTCTGGGCTCTGGCATACAGCACCACCTGCTGGACCACCTCCAGCTGCTCCTCTAGTCGAGGGAAGTGGAAGTCAGTGCATTCCTGGGACACTGTGGCAAAATCTGAAACAAACAAACAGGAACTGGTGATCCACAATGTCTATGAAACACACAATCTGCATTACAGTGCTGTGTCCAGTAAAGTGTGAGTTAAAGCAAACAATGTCTCCCAAACACATTCAAGCCCCCCTCACGGGCATGCTTAATTACTAAAAGGCTTTGGATTATGTTAACAGAATTTCTTCATTATCCGCTACAGTGAACTGGGGAATTAAACTTTTTTTTAATTTTTTTTTTAAACACACAGCACATATGATTATAAGGGCATATTTATGTAAAATAACCTTTAGAACAAGTAAAGTTATAAGAGAAAAATAAATGAAGATTGTGTTAGCGGGTGTGCACAGTACCTCTCTTAATGCCGCTGTATGAGTTGATGCGGTTATCCACCAGTAAAACCAGACCACACAGCGATGTGGAGTAGAGGGAGAGGGCAGTCTGGAGTCGGTGAAGCTTCACCCCACTGCGATGGTTGCGCTTGTGTTTGCAAAAATCCAGCACATCAGCTCTCAGCAGTCGTAAATTATGCATTGTCTTTAACTGTGCACCTGAGAGAATTTAAAGTACATTTCTTACATCATTTGTTTTACCAAATCAAACAAGTATTAGGGTTATAAATCACTATGACCTACATCCACCATCTGCACGCAACAGAGTTAAAGCCTCCATATTTCCCCAGACTATATATACTGTGACAAATACAGTATCTAAAGAAAGACATCCAGGCACCTTATTTTATCTCCAGACTTAGATTTCTCAGTTATTGTTTGGAGTGGTGGTCACTTAGACACTGATTGGCATATCATTTGAATTTGAATTTATCATTTAATAAACTTGTTGGTGCAATGATGTCGTCCAGGAAAATGGTGTTATATTGATTAAGAAGCTCGCCTCATATATCAAAATGAACCATTTCCCTTCAGTATGATGTAAACCTGTACCTAGGTGGATTGTAAAGCTTTCTTCCAGCTGTATCTGCTCCTCATACAGCCTCTCGTTGGCTTCCTGGGATCCTCTCAGCTGACTCGGCTGCGCCTTAATCTCCTCGCTTCAAAGGTAAAAGCAAACACAGCGCTCACCACTCTGCAGATGTCAAGTTAATACATTTTTAAAACAATGCTAATACTATTGCACTCATTGTAGATCTCCTTGGTGTTCAAGGATTTTTACTTCCAGCACGTGACCAGAAATCAAACGTATTGACACTGCATTCCCTATTAATTCAGAACTGTAATTTATTGCAAAAATGCATCATAATCACATAAATTCTGGGTGGATGCAGTAGCCTCTGGGATAAATGCTTATCTAGATACAGGTCTAACTGTGACTTACCAATGAATACATAATGAACAATTTAGTTCTTGGTTTCGGACGAACCCAAATAGTAAGTGCAGTAGCACCCATACTTAGAGGTATTATAAAATAATGTGTAATATACTACTAAAAAATTTGGTACAAGTACTGTACCGGTAGGCTCTTGACTAATATCATTAGAAGTATTGTAATAGTATAGCAGTTGTAACTGCATGGAAACAAGAAGCACCTACTTGATGGAGCTGTTGTTAGGGTTCTGTAAATCCTGGTGAAGCTTGATCACCCATTCCTGGTATTCTTGTTTCTGAATGGTAGTCAGCTGTTTCAATTCACTGGCCCATTTATTCTCCAGTACCTAAAAAGGTAGCAGAAAAAAAATAAATAATTTAAAATCATAATTCCAATATTAAGGTATGACAGAGTTAACATATCTACAACTTTGCTGACTATTATGGACTACTGCTAAAGAGAAATTGGGAAGAGAAAATAGTGTATTATGCGTTATTATTCATTATAACAGTATTTGAAATCCCAATGAAAGTCAATGGCAAAATGTCATACAATTGAGCAAATTATTTTTTGAGTCACTGTGGCAGTAATACCCAAATAAAATCCTCATAGGTCACTTTTATACAGTAAGATCTTGCATCTGCATACACACACAAGACTGACTATATTGCAAGACCAGATCTTTCGATTAGTTTCCTTACCTGTTGAGAGTCAAAATGCTGAGAGGCGACCGCATTTACATCCTGATCACTTAGAGTATTTCCCAGCTCCTTCATCACTTTATCCATTTCTGAAGACTGTCTGTGCATCACAAGAAAAAAAATAAAGTAATTGTATTATAATCTCCTGCCATCTCTTATTTTACATGACTGTTATATTCCAAAAATTTAAAAGAATGCATGTACAAAACTATGAAGGTTAAACTATGATATGGATCTTTTTAACATAGGACAAGAAAAGTAAACAATAAACAGATTCACTACATTCATTTAAAAAAAAATTAAAAAATCTACCAAAGATGTTCAATAACTAAAGACCGATGTAGGAACTTGGGGCTGGGAACATCTACATGTTTGTAAGCTTGCTTTTTTTTTTGTTTTAAATAAACGCACAGACCTTTCTTGTAATTTCTTCAGCTCCATATCCCTCTCTCCGATCAGCTCAGAGATGCTGACAAAGTAGTTGTGCTCCAGGTTCAGCAAAGTCTCTGAGGCTGGAGAATGGATCAGGTCATGGTAAACATCAGCAAAGTCTTCATCCCAGCTGGGTTCCTCAGGTCTAGCGTGCTCCAGTGTCGTCTGAGGAGTCAAACAAATACATAGGAATCATCCAATCATTCATAGTCTTAATAACACACACAAAAAAACAATAAAACAACACAAACACAAATAAGGCACTGCCACTGAAACAGTTTGTAAAGGTTGCGTTACCTAATGGGCACTATTTTTAAGTGCATGGGCAAACTTCCTGAGAGAAATAACATAATATTAACAATATTCAACTAGTTAGACACACAGAACAATCGCTGAACTATTCCTTCTTGCAACCAAGTGGTTGCTTGCTACAGTAGCTTTATATGGCAACGATTGGTTGGTTCCTCCTTCTTTGTGTCAAAAAAGTGCCCTAAAGACTGTCTGTTTGAGACATTCCAGGTTTTACTGTGGACTTAGTCAAGCTTATTCAACAAATGGAGAGATAAAAGTTCAGGTGAGCCTAATTGAAAGTCATAGTCTTGGAATGGCTCAAACTGATATACATTAGTATCTCCATCCCAAGCTGGCAGCTTTAAACCAGTGGCGCAATGCTAAAACACAGCCCTCTCCTGGTTCACTTACGTCAGAATATGCCTTTGCCCAAGCGTTGGTCAAGAGGTCAGTGTCCACTTCTCCAGTTCGGAGCCTTTCCAGGGCTAATTCAGCTTCTCTATCATAATCCTTATTGGTCCCCTCTTCTATAAACTTGCTAAAGGCATCCTTTAAATCTATTTTTTACAAACAAAACAACAACAACAACAACATCAACAACAAAACACGCACACATGTAATGTATCAAATACATTACAAATACACACAAAAATAAGCAAGTGGAAAAAAAATTGTATCCTTATATTCTGTATTGTTCCCTGTTGTCCGTGTCCATGTATGGTGTAAACTATGCTGGCAGGACTAAGTGCTCGATAGTGTTATAGCATGCACACCATGATGTTTAGTTGTTGTTTTTCAGACTTTACTTTCAGTATGGCTCAGGCTAATTATCCTGCTACTGTATATGACAATATTTTTAAAAGCCTCGATTATAACACCTTTAAACAAGTATAACATATCTGCCTATAAGTCACCCAGCCACCTTCGATGCAGACACCAGTCACTGCAACTGGACAGTAGCTAAAGCAAGAAATCCTTACTTTTTTCGACAAAGCAAGGTAAACTGTGGAGCAGCATAAGCCGCCCATGCAGATCACTGGCATTGTCTTGCACAGGGAATTCCACGGGCACACTGAGAACACAGGACTGTTTCCCCGCCTTGAACTCAAACCGAAACTCTCTTTCAGTCGTAACAACTTTCCCTTTATTTCTTTTCATTCTTATGGGTCCTGTTTAGGGCAGAAAAAAATAATAAAGAACACAGTGCATTGCAGACATGCTGCCCCAGAAAAGTTTTGCAAGGCAAACATTGAGCTCAATCCAGTTTAAAACAAAATTGTTTGGTCAACAGCAGACAATTGAATGTTGTTGAGCAGGATACATAATTTAGCTGCATTAATTTATAGGTTAGTTACATAAAAGCAAAATAAGAGACATAAAACAGATGCAAACTATATCATTCTATTGAGTTTTTCTTACAGGACAGATTTTACTACAGTAGCTGCACAAAACAAAATTATAATATGACGACCCTTTCTCTAAACTGTTAGCCAATAAACTACCCGTATATATTTTTCTCTTTCTGCTGGCAGCAGTATTTGGGGGCCTTCCAACATGCAATTGAATTTGTACGGATAAGAAACCCCAAAAAGGCTGCCGATACAAGATTTTCTAAAAAACAAACAAACAAACAAACAACAAAACACAGACATACAACAGGAGCGAAACGCTGAAAGACACGATGGGTGTACTACCTGAGGTAACGAATACAGGTACATTTTTTCAAACTTTTAAGGAAAAACTGGGTCACCAAACGACTTTTAAATAAAGTGTCAAATAAGTGAAAAACTAAATTATACGACGTTATTATTAACGTGAAATCAGCAAATGCAAGAACACGGCTTACCAGGCGGACATGTAGATATATTTTGCTTGTCTTTTTATGATGTTATATTTTCAAACTCTTAAACTATAAATAAAAACAATGAATCTAGAACACCAGTATCATCAAATGACAGTCGGAAGCATCTCTAAACATGTCGTAAATATCACAAAAACAGATTCTGCCCACAACAAATTTGTTCCAATGGATTTTGATTCACAAAAAATAAAACAAAAAAAACATACAGGAAATAAAGAAAAAAATAAGAATAAGGGAAAGTGATTTGAATGCTCTTATTAAACGTTCATATATACCGGTATATATTTTTTTTTCTTTTCAAAAAACGAAAGTGCTGCGTCAAATGGAAAGCTAGTTGTGTTTAATTCATTTCAGGCCGGTTGTGAAAATAAGTTGGGAGTACTGCTGGTTTAGCAGAATATCGTTATTTTTTTATTTCACTTTAGAATTGTTTTTAACGTAATCATTTTTCTAATAATTAATCCAGTGATTATTTATTTATTTATTTATTTTAACCGAACACCCTGGTGTTGGTGGGGCTCAGCTGTCAGTTGTTTCTTTGTGTACTGGCATTTTAAAGTTGGGGTCATTTTTAAAAATTATTATTTATTTAACTTTTTTATGCTGCGTGATAGCCATTTTTGTTATTTGATGTTTGCATGATCTCCACAAACAAGCATGGCAAAGCTTGCGAGGTTTGTAAACACTAAATCTAAATGCTTACTTGTGTATTATTAGTATTGAGTATCTGTACACTGTAAGGAAGCATAGCAAATGGAACTGAATAACAATATATTAAATAATAAATCACGTGTTATACTGTACCTATGATATAGTATGATATTTGTGTCACTTTGTTATCTGAATTGTTTGGCAGAACTATTTGGGGGGTTGAATAACATTTACCTTTAATTAATGTCGTGACACTAGACGCCCTTTACTAAATTAATTAAGCATTTCAGATTGTAGGTACCGGTATATAATGGAGGTGTCCTGCCAGTCTATCGTTAATTCACGTTTGTTTTTAGATATATCTTGTTAAACACTTATTCAGTTATGATGAAACTTGATATGGTCATTCTTTGGTAGAAGTTAGTGAACAATAATCAATTTGAAAGTTTTAAGTGAAATGATGGCCAACTTAAAAAAACAAAACAAAACAAAACAAAAAAAAAACTAAAATTAAATAATACGTTCTCTGATGTACTTATCATGCCCTATACTTTTGTGTTTTTACCTAACTTTTCTTGTAAATGTTCAGGAACAAGAAACCTGTAGACTATTCACATTTTGGTGATTTTGAAGATGAAGGTAGGTGTTAAGAAATGAATTATGATTTGATACAGTAGTAATATAACATCTTTAACTGGTATTAGCTAATAATAATTCCTAAAGTCTTACCTGTCGTGCACTTAATCTGTAGATCTCATGCAGGGATTGAAGTAAGACTCATATTGCATGGCAGTTTGACCCAATCCAGGTTTTACTACGAGCTTGATTAGCCACAGTGTATATAACATACGTTTCACAGTTCACTGTGCATATGCGATCTACGAGGCAAATGAAAGCTCACAGCAGGTACAGTCCCCTAATATTTATGGAATTGTTAGCCATGACTCCTTTTATGAATATGCCATTTTGCATCATGTGTTGTTTTAGTGGTAATACATGTGGTATGTTATAATATACATAGAGGATGTACTATGAATGTTCATAAAGTACTGTGCACGGAGTATAGCCGAGTAACGCACATTGTTCAAACTCCTGGCACCTGTTCATTTTAATACTATACCAGGACTGGGTGCAGGACTAGTGGGAGTGTCTAACCCTGCTAGATATCTCAACACTTATGAAAGGTATATTAAATCATGTTTCTACACAGAGCTAATGCAGATATGTTTTTCAATTTCAAACTTTTCTTAGTGGCCACAGTGTCCTTTGAGGTAATGGAGTATTTTAAAGGTGCGTTACCATGAAATAAACATGATTTAATAGAACGGCTTGTGGCTTAAATTGAAACAGATGAAGATTTTGCCTGTGTAAAAGCACCTCCTAGCAAAAAGCAAAGAGTGGCTCCCAAAGAACCAGAGCGACAGAAGCAGCTGAAGACAACGAACAAGCCCCCGGTTCAGGAGTGTGGTGGATCTCTGGGGAAACCTTGTGAGGAAAGGTAATCTACATCAAAATTGATGTAGCTTTTAAATTTAAATGGGATCAGTGTTACTGTACTGTCAATATTTCATGGACATATTTATACCAAATTGCTGGGGATCTTTCAGCCAATCAGAGCACCCCTTTCACCTTCTTTATGCCACACATTACAAACAAACCCTAATCATGACCTCAACTGTAATACATTGATTTTCTACCATGCTTTATTCACAATATTGGTAAGGCTGATGTCACATGCATAAAAAAAACATACCTGATGCACCTCAATTGCTCTTCTGCTGATATTCTCCCACACAAACTATATTATAATACATTTTAATATTTCTTAACAGTAACCTTTATCTAAAATGATGTGCTCCCTATTTTGTAGGCATTTTGAGGAAGTAATACAATGATTTAAAAGTATTAAATATGACAATATGTAGCACAATTAAGTTTTCTTGATTGTTTAATAACGTTACCGTTTTCTTTCTGCTTGAGCATAATTACGGACATTGCACCCTGGGTGGAGTCTGATTTGAGATACCACTATTTAGATCAAATGAATAGACCCCAATAATTCCACAGCTGTTTATGGTTTTCTTACAGGTTACTTGTGGATGACAGGCTTTATCAAAGGGATTTGGAGGCTGCTTTAGCTTTGTCAATGCTGCAAACAACTGAAGAAAACTTTGCAGTCAGTCTACCAAAAGAGAGAGGTTTGGATTGGTTTGTGCTTGTTCCCCAATAATAGTGATTCAAAAATATTAAGTTATTCAACACCAAAGATATTGTAACTATTGACCTCTGTTGACTTTAATGGTACCTTGACGAGCAGCTTGGTATGTCCGTAAGTAGGAAAATCAGAGTTATGCATATTCTTTGTGTTTGGATTCACACTGCTACTTTTTCTGTGGCCTCTGTAGAGCTTTCAGAATTATGTCTAATATCCAAGTGAATTAACTCTTTGATGTAAAGAATGACCACATTTATTAATGTAAACAGAACTCCAACTCTATTGAGGACCACTGCTGGTATAACTGCCTCTAACATATTTCCATAGATTACAAAAATATATTTGCAGTATACATAGACTTTACGGTTATGAATACTACTTATGGTTTTATCATTCAGCTTAAGCTGTGCTTACAGTGAGGGTGGTGATCTGAGAGCCATCTGGTTTCTGCCATCGTACATTTCAGCTTGTCATCGTACAGTATCTGTGCTGCTTTTGGCTGGAGATCTGGTGTGCCAGAATAAGAAGGGTAAATTGAATTGCTAGCGGTAGTTGTAAAATTGCTTTTTTGAGTGAAACATTCTGTCAGTGTTACCTCAGCCTTTCTCTCTTAGAAAAGTGTCCCTGCAAACTGTAATACCACAGTGCCCACAAGTATTTTTATCCCTTGAAGGACATGTGCTGGAAGTCTTAACTCACTGGATAACTAAACCAACTATAACATATGCTGATGACAGAATTACATCTGCGGCACAGTTAGTTGGTCATCTTACATATACATATGTTACAGTGTTGTTATGCAAAAAAAAAACAAAAAAACAATGAATGTGTTTTACCAGTGCCAAATATACAGTGACATATCAATAGCTTACTCCGGGTAGCTAATAAATGTAAAAAGTATAATGCTCTTTTCCTAATTAAAAAAAAAATATTCCAAGTCATTTTAAATAAAAGTATGTTCTTCTACAAAATTGATTTTATTTAATTCTGTGCTTGAATTTCTGGTCAAAGACATGATTTTGAGAGTTGTATTAAGTGCTTTAAAGCTATAAGTTTTAAAAAACATTACAAGGTCAGAAACAGAATGAAATCAGATAATCCATTATTTAAGATAATGGTGATATTTCTACTTGTGCCAAGTTGCTCTATAAAGTGATCCAAGACTACTGTATTTACTTTGTCTATTTACTGAATTAACGGCACAACCATTGTGAACCTAATGACCAGATTTAATATTTAATATGTTGTTATTTTATACTTTTAGATAATGACGTTCATGCTGACTCTGAAGTTGCAAAGATGGATGGGGCCACGTTACTTTCAAACTGCAATGTGAATATTAACCTTTTAGGTTAAAGAAAAATGTTTGACAACTAATTTAGTAGTAGATAATTACACTGGTCCACAAAATATTGTGAACCACATTTTGAAATAAAGGGATATTTTCTTAGAGGAATAAAACACCTGTAATGGCATTACAGTAGCAAGAATCAACTTAATTGCAAAATTGAGCAAAACCTATTAAAGAGAAATTGGCTTCAAATAAAATTCTACCTTTTCTGGGCTTTTTTTTATGTCCCTTTAACATTTCTATGGTGTTTCCAATAATTCCGAGTCATTCTCTTTGCAGTTACTGTGTTACGGTGCTTTTACCTGAATTCAGGTGCTGCTCTTCAGTTCTGGTTGGCAGCCATAGATATATAGTATGTAACATCAGCCAGAGCATCCAAATTGTCTTCATAGGAATAAGAGCCAACGTCACCAAGTAATCTGCCTCTTTGAATCTAGTTTCTTTTTGCTGGCTGTGCACAAGAGGGTTCAGCACAGCACTGTATTGTCAGCAGCTATTCTGTTGTGTTTTTATTTTCTTTTTTTTCCCTAAGGCCTGGATAAGATCACAGATGATAATGACACCTCAGGTCGTAACAGACAAAGGCAAGCAGCCTCAAAGGCAGCAATACTGCAGAGAAAGATGCTGCTGGATAATGAAGGTGATGGTGACGGAGATCAGGATGAGGAGTATGAGCCAGGTACTCCAGATAAGGGATTTATACCTGCACAATCTGACACTCATTCATTTTTACTTAAACCTTTACCTGTCCAGCCATTGCTCAAGTATCAATCTTCAACTGAAGTTTTTTTTGGATATTTATTTTTAGTTTTTATAACTCTGGTTTAATGTCAAAGTTGTACAGTATAGTAGTTTATAATTATGTTTTGGAACTGTGTCGATCAAAAAAGATATTTCTCATTTCAGATGTTGGTTCAGAGAGTGACCCTGATTTCAGTGATGAAGAGGAGCATGATGAAGAGATCATAGTTAAAAAGGAGGCGAAAGTGAAAGAAAATAAGGAGGCCAAATCAAAAGCACAAAGTTCAAAGAAAGAAAAGAAACCTCTTAAATCCAGGCTCAGTGCGACAGGTCAGTTATACAGAATCACTGTGTTATTATTAGTATACTTTTTTTAAATATGTAAATACAAAGCGGAAGTTTTTTTTTTCTTTCGAGTAACTATCTAACATGATGTGAACTAATTGTACTGAACTGTACTTATGATTATTACTACTAGTAATGTTATTAGCAGGGTTTAATTATGCAGTGCAACACAACAAATATAAAGTTGTTTTACTTGTAATTTGCTGTCTTTGTAAAGTAAAGGTCAGTGAAATTATTCATAAGTGGTCTGACTGGACTTGCCTCTGATTTCAACGTAATCAGAGGAAATTACTTCCATCTGATTTGACTTGCGTCCGACAGTGCTTGGGCCAACCTGATTTTGGGACGAGTTGACTGTGAACCTATGATACCGATTTATGGGACTATTATCTACAACTAGACCAGTCAACACATGCCAGTTACTAACCACAGTCACGTCAACCATAGTAATTACACCCTCAAGTGGCTGACACAGTAGTAGTTGCGTATCATTGCCACAAGGTGGCATCGTATTATTGTTTAATTCAGATCATCAAATTATCTTTGCAAGAATATTAAAAGTACACATAGAGTAATGCAAAATTGCGCCATTCACTACATAGATTAATTTGGGGGCAGCCGTGCAAAAGATAAATCCTAATCAAGTTATGATCTTAAGTTAATGACATGTTGCATTAAGTGAATGACATATCTAATAGGTCGCTGGCAGCAGGAACCAGTTTGATATTGAGTGGTGCAGAATGTTCATCATTCTGCGAGTGAATGTTTATTGACTACAATTCCCCATTCTTTATTTGTGCGGTCTGTGTCAGTTTCTTTTTCTTTTTTTGCTGAATGATATGGAAATGGTCAAGATCGTATGATAGTTGGAATAGGGTGCCGATCAAAGATATTTCTCATTTCAGATGTTGGTTCAGAGAGCGACCCTGATTTCAGTGACAAAGAGGATAAGTTCACAGTTAAAAAGGGGGCGAAAGTGAAAGAAAAGAAGGAGGAGGCCAAATCAAAAGCACAAAGTTCAAAGAAAGAAAAGAAACCTCTTAAATCCAGGCTGAGTGCGACAGGTCAGTTATACAGAATCACTGTACGGTGGTCATATACCCCTGGGGTTCTTAAAGATAATACATAAAATAATGTATAATTATCATACAATAATGTCTTTAGCTAGTTTTGGTCAGAAATGCATGAGTCCCTTTATTGCTCCCCTAACATTGAAACCTACTGTATTACTCAAAAACAGTCGCTCTTGAATCTAATTTGCACCCCTAATTTCAAGACCAAAAGAAAGGGAAAGAAAATACCTTGAGTGAAGTTGCAGTTAACTCATAAAAGAACACTATTATAACTGAAAAAACATTCATTTAAGAGGATTTAGCAAAAGCACCAGAATACTAAATAACAACAATACACAGGAAGATAAATACCTACTCAAGTACCTACAGTACTTGAGTAGCAGTTCAGCTACCAAACTTGAAAAGGTAAGCTGAAGTTCTTATTATTAGAGATGTGGCTGCAGTTGTAGCTGGCTTTATATTAGACAACCTGACGCACAAGAAACCCCCCGTATTGACCCGTCTTCTGTGCTTACAGTATCTGACTGAAAAATTTATTGTACTCTTGTAACTGGAATATTTAAGCCAGGAGCTACATAGTTTAAAATTAAATACATATTTAATCACAACAAACTTAAACAGCAAATCAGAAACAAGATAACCATTTTATTTCTTGTTCAAAGTGACACCTGCAGCTGCAAGCCCAGCTCCCGCCACATCTCATCCCATATTGATGAAGCCCTCGAACGCGACCCTCGCAGCCTCCAAGCCTCTCCAGGTTCAGAGCCCATCCGGTGCCAGGAAGCCCAAGTGGACCCCGCCAGGTAAGCGCAGAAGGAATAAAACTAAACTAAAGAAACGTGTCACCCCAGCAAACCAAAGTTTGAACCAAGTGATTATTTTAAAGTCACACAAGTATGTTTTGACAAAGCCTGGGTTCAAGGAAGTTTCTTGGCAGAAACCTAGGTCCAACTGTGGACCTTTCAGTTAACATTTTTCAAGACCTCAAACCTAATTTTAATTTAATTTTTTTTCCTAGCGCAAATTGGAAGAAGCCCAAACGCCTCTGAAAATCTGGCAGTAAAATCTCCAAGCCAAGGCCTCCGACTTGGACTGTCCCGGTTTGCCAGAGTGAAGCCGTTGCACCCGGGTGCAGCCAGTGACTGAACTCCTTTTAGCCTGGGCCCTCCTTCAAGAACCCTTTTTCTGCAGTGTGGTTATATATATATATATATATATATATATATATATATATATATATATATATATATATATATATATATCATCAATATATATGGGAGTTCATAAACTATTTTATAAACTATTTTCAGAATTTGGAATTTGGTGGAGACATTTTTAAAACTATGTTAGAGTGGGCTGTTTTGGTTGGTTGTTTGTTTTTCCTACCTTTTAACTGAGTCGCAGTAAGCACCAGCCTATATACAGACTGGGGTCCAGATCAAACCCTGAAAACATGTATTTACTTTTAAATATTTATACCCCACTACAGAAGGTGGAGGTTATTTATTGATTTGTAATATTTTCTTTTTGGTGGGATTTGAGACCTCTGTAACTAATGAAAGTGCAAAAACGGGTAGGATTTATGGATTTATTTTGTTAGCTGTAATTACTGCAAATGAAGAGAATAGTGCTATGGTCTGAGGATTCTAGTTGCAAACCTCAGCTCAGCAACTGTATGCTTTGAAGTTGGGTCGTCCTTGGCAAATTAGCCATTCAGCTGTAAAATGGGAGGCACACAAAAAATGCACAATTAAGAGATGCACCTACATATAATTCAGCTTAGACACATATTTTTTTTATAAAAATTGAGCAGTCCTTTGGGTACTACTTGTTATCAGAGAGCAGATGGAAGTTTCAGGCATTTCTGTCTGACAAATAAAATACATATAATAATTTATATAACTGATGTAAATGAAGTTTGCACAATTTTCATCCCTAATGTGCTTAACCCCTAGATTTTGTGACAGGCCCCTCTATACTAAATTGTTTCCGTCTGACCCCTAAAGAAATATGATGAATTTGAGCCCTGATCACATTGCAGCACAGTCGAATACTGGCTTGTGCTCTTCCAGATCATAATGAGCAGGGTTTGTTGAATTAGCATGCAGAATGGGGCCAGGCAGAACAGGATACCCGGTGATTTTATTTTGAAGAACAGGCAAGCTTTCTGAAAGGAATAATACAATTAAAATGGTTTAGTATGCTCAAGAGGCAACTCGTTGCAAGTAGGAGCAGTTAATTTATTGTAGAAGAGTTGTTTTTTTATGGCTTTAAATTGTTAATTTTTCCTTTTAAGAACTTTGTCTTTGCACTTTCTTCAAAACAGGGCCCTGTATTTTAGCCTGATGCTATCTATTCTACATTTTCACTGAGAGTACCTTTTTATTTTTTTCTGTGTATGTCTTATGTTTGTATCAAATTTATATAGATTACTTTTAATCTTTCAAAAATGGATGTATATTTTTTGTAAAAAAGTTTCAAAAAGAGAAATAGTGATAAAGTATTTTTTTTATTTTCCTAGTCATTCTTTATTTCTGATTTTAACAAATAAAACTCAGTATTTTGTTTTTTAATCTTTAAGTACCTCCTTTTTTCTAAAGAAAAAAAATCATGATAGTGTTACAAAATGAAAAACAAAACATACAGAGTGCTTAAGCGAACAAATTGAAATATATAACTTAGTAGTTTGGTTCTAGTTTTAAAATGAACTGGTGTTTTACCTCTTTCAAAAAAGACCCTTTGAAAATATGTCCCAAAGTTATTCTATATAATTATTAAAACTAGACTTGCTGCTTTTGACCTTTGACGCTGTTTTGACAGGCAGATTGTTAATATACAGTTGCTACACAGAGAGATGTTTCATTTTAGCTACCTTGTCCAGGTTAAATTATTTTCCACCTATCACCTGCTAAATGCTTGAATGTGTTTATAAGAATTGCTAGGCCCAATACTTTTGATACACTGGGGTTTACTTTGTGTCAAGCATGGCTCATTATAATGCTGCTATTTAGCTACTCCATTACCCACTGTTTGAAATAAGACCCTGATGGCTATTAAAGAGGAGCACAGTGCTCCCTGCAGATTACTTAAGGGTGTAGTGTCCTTTTCATAATGAAAGGATTGTCATGCATTTTCAGATATTTTCAATCAAAGGAAAAGGCCTGTTTCCATGGTTATCGTGAAACATGAAGAAGTTCTGCAGTGCCTGACAACCTTCATATTCGGTATGTTTAATGGTAATTAGTGCTCCATTTGAGAGAATGGTCTGATAGAGCTGTAACAGTGCCTGACAACCTTCATATTCTGTATGTTTAATGGTAATTAGCACTCCATTTGAGAGAATGGTCTGATAGAGCTGTAAACCTACTGTGATGTTTAAAAAAAAATGTATTGAATAAAACCATGAAGTATTTGGATGTCAAAAGCATGGTCTAATTAGGCTGCAATCAAAGCACTGAAAGGGTACTTGTGAAGAGTTTGGCCATCTGTTTGATGGCAAAGCATGTGAAATCTTTAGAACTTGTCTAAAACATTGAGAGATAATAGAAAGATAATTCTGCTCAAAACAGTAGAATAGTAGTCTAAAACACTACCATTAATGTGTATTTATTGAAAACACTATTTCAAGTCATCCTAGTGGTTAGAAAATAAAAAATGGTCCAGCTCAGTATACTTAATCCACATTTTGGCTGTTGTTTTTTCATGTGAATATACTGTAACGCAGACATACACACATACAGGTTAGTTCACACAATGTTTACTGATGTGAATGTTTGCGTCTCTCCTGCAAACCTAATATTCAGAACCAATCTAATAAAATTTGAATCATTCTGAAGGGTATGTGACCCTTCAGAATGATCATTGAAATGATATTTCATTTCAATGACCTACCTTTGCAGGTTTCACAGAGATCAGTGTTCACATAATAGGAGAATGCTGGGTTTGATTTCAAAATCCTGAGGGAAGAGTTCCCTATTAAAATTGCATGTTGTATCAGTTACATGTATTTAACTTATTTACTTGCCGTGGCATTTCCTGGTAGATTACGGCTTGGCTCTTCATGCGTTTAATAATAAGCAAGCTCAAGGTGTGCAGACCATGGTATGAAAGTACTTTTTTTTTTTTCTCAATGCCTTTCAGAACAAGCATGATTATTACTGGCGCGGTGGTTAGCACTGCTGCCTCACAGCTCCAGGGTCCTGGGTTTGATTCCGTGTGGAATTTGCATGTTCTTCTCGTGTTCGCGTGGGTTTTCTCCGGGTACGCCGGTTTCCTCCCACAGTCTAAAGACATGCTGGCTTGGTGGATTGGTCTTTCTAAATTGCCCCTTAGATGCCCTGGGATAGACTGGCGTCCCATCCAGGGTGTAGTCCTACCTTGTGCCCTGTGTCTGCCGGGTTAGGCTGCGGCTCACCGCGACCCTCTAGGATTAGGCGGTTACAGATAATGGATGGATGGATGGATGATTATTATTGTTTTTTTTCAATAGCATATCTGCCTGTTATAAAATTAATGTTGGATAACAGTAGAGTATCCCCCCCCGATTTAACTTAAATCACAAACTTTTTCCTAGATTTAACCAAAAAAAGATTCCCAGATTTAGCTTAATACATAAATGTTAACAAAAACATATTTTGTTTTGAAATATGTACTTTCAGATATAATCTATAAATACTGAAAAGGCGTATCACAAATTCAACATTTAAAGCCAATACGACAATTAAATCTGGAGGGGAAAAAATGTTTTAACATCTGGCGAGTCAACATTTAACTGACACGTTAAACCTGTGAATCTAACAAATAAATCTGTGAAAAAATACGTGGAACTTAAATCTTTATTTTACAATTGGCATTTAGCTAGCAGATAAATCCGAAATTCATTATCTTTCAGAATTTTCAAGTTAGTTCAATCTTTGTCGTTTGCAATTTAAAAAATTAATCTGGAAAAATAAATCTGTTTTTTGCAAAATCCTTTTTTTTTTGTTTTGCCCAGGTAAATCTGAAGCGAACATGCAAACGACAATGATTGAACTAACTTTACAATGCTGAAAGATCATGTATTTTGGATGTATCTAGCTGCTAGCTATGTTGATGGCAATTGTAAAATAAAGATGTAAGTTCCATGTAGTTTTTCAGATTTATATGCTAGATTCACAGACTTAACGTGTTAGCTAAATGTTGACTTGCCAAGTGTAAAAAAGAAAGATTTACAGACTGAAACATTTTTTTTTCCATATTTAATATTCATATTGATTTTAAATGTTGAATTTGTGATACGCCTTTTCAACACTTATAGATATTATATCTGAAAGCACACATTTCAAAACTTTTTAAATATGTTTTTGTTAACATTTATGTATTAATCTAAATCTGGAAGAAAATGTAGTTTTTTTTTTTATTATTATTATTTTTTTAAATTAAATCTAGGAAAAATTAAGTGATTTAAGTTGAATCTGAAAAAAAATCAAACCAAACCAAACCAAAGAAAAACCCAACAAAAAATGATTTGTAAATATTTGTGCTTTTGTTTACATTTGGCACCACATAATTAAGAAGAACGTTTTGTTGCCAATTTATTCTACCACCACACAACAAATTAACTTCCTGTGCAGCAGACAGGACCCCACCTGATCACTCACCTTTGCTGCACATGGAACTCGACAGTACTGTATGCTGGGTCCTCAAAATCTACTTATAGTGTGTACGGTGCTGATAGATTATTTTTATATTACCCGAGTCCATTAAAATAAAGAAGGGTAATCTACAACAATATGATATTTGATACAGTCACTTCTTGTGAGGTAAGACACATATCGCTTATTGCCCCTTTTAAGAGCAGTTTCTGACACCTCTTCTGAATAAACGTGCCATCACATTTCATCTGTTTGACCACCATTGAATAATTATATTCTTTACTTCTAGAATAACGCCCCACTTGCAGCCTGCTGCGAGCGACAACAAGGGGAATCCGAACGTATCTGACATCACAATCGCGATTGTTTCACGAATAATCTGGAGTGCTGTTTCCCTGGTTACTGACAAACGTCGCTCGTGCTGTGGGAGGTGAAACCGGGCATGCCCCAGAGGAGGAGCAGCAGCAGCGATCGCGCAACAGATTCTAAGCTTCTGCCAGCGAGGCAGGGACAAGTGCCGATGAGCAACGCTACTTGACAGCGAGGCATGGAGAGGATCGAAACATCAGTCACTAATCGTTCACAATGATGAACCAACCGGTTAATACACTTGACAGGAAGTAAGTGATTTAGCATTCACTTTAAAATGTGTTTATTTAGTTGCAGTAATATATAACAATTACGTTTTAAAATAAAATGACTGTAGTCTAGTGGACAGGTGTGCTGTGTGTTTCTAATAATTCCTTGTTGTATTGGAATGCACTAGAGGTGTCCCTGACACAATATAATAAATATACAGGGGGTGCTGTTTAAATAAAACTAAAAGAAAAAATAACTTTGCAGTGCTGGTAGTTTAGTACAGTAGCACTCCAAACACCCTGTCCTTTACAATCCTCCTAATATGCAGTAATAGTATGCTGTACACGTCTTTTTCCAAATTAATTATAATGCATCCATTAGTTTATTTTAGCTGTAATTTAAATGTATGGTATTTATATATGGATATCTACCACTATCCTGAGTCTCACCTGTTTAAAATATTTGTATATAGCAATTGTGTGCGCATGTCTGAAAGGAAATACATACATACTTATTTTAAATTTGAAAAAGGAGCACTGCTGAGTACCAAAAGGAGCAAAATCTAAAAGAAAAAAGGCAATGTAGGTACACAAAAATGTAAATAATTGATTAAAGAAATATATACCATATATCAGGACGTTTCGGACTACAAGTCCTTCTTCATACACACAGTACTTTCACCACTTACCCACATAAATAAAATGTTTTCCTGCTTTTACTGTATAACCACTGGTGTGATGCTACAAACTACTGCTGATAAATAACATACTACTTTGTTTCAAGCTGTTTGACAACCACAAGTAGGTATTTTGCACTGAATTCAGTAAGTCTCTGACCTTGACTCTTTCTCAGTACAGATTTGCTGTAGCACTAGTTGTAACATTTGTTGAGGGACATTCAGCAATGTACAGTTGTGAAGAATAGACATTTTGTACTTGTCTTTCAGCTACTTTTTAGGACATATTTAAAAGGAAAAAAAAAACTTTTCTCTATGTTAAAAAAAGACATGCTCTCTACTGTACTGTACTGTTTGTCTATGATTCTTCTTTTGGGTTCTGTCTTTTGACAGAGCTTGAAGGATTACTGTATAACCCCCCACTACTGCAAGTGGTAGTGAAGCATAGGGGAGTGAAGCCGTTTTTACTTCAGTAGGGTTTGCTTTGTGATAAAGCATTGAATAGAATTGTGACACACTCCAGCTTTACATATTGAAAATGAAACCATTTTGTTTGACAGGCCTGTTTGTTTACATTCCCCAAAATAGTTTTAGGTGCAGGGTCACAAACTTTCATCAACTGGCTTACCACCCCTGTTAAAGATGATGGGGCATGACCCTTTACTGCTTGCAACAGTGGGAGGTCATGAAGTAAAACAGAAATTAAAAGGGTTATCTGTAGGCCTGTATCATGGTCTTGGTATTGATGTGGCATTAAGAATGTGTTATTTATTAATTAATCAATGAAAACACGCCTTTATAAATAAAAAAATGTATCTGTAAAGGGAAGCCGTTAGATGTCTATATTTTAATTTCAATTTAACAGTAGTTTAGTTTTTTGAACTGGTTGTTGCTGTGACTGCAGTTTTAGATATAATGTGAGAAGCAGCTCTACATTCTATGAAATCTGCAGTTTTCAGCAGCACCTGTTGTACATGCTGTCATAGAAACCACCCAGCATATACAAAAGCTGGCTTTCTGTGTGCCCGCATGGAGGTTCAGGCTATATAGCAAGACTAGCATACAAATTAATCTGTGTCTATGAAGTACAATCAACTGAGGACAAGTATTGGTGCTAGGCCTTCGTTTTTCTTTTGATAATTATAAAAAAAAGCAGCCACTTCAGTATGCCTGTCTTACTTTGCCTTGATCGCAATGCCGAGAGCTGCTTTCAAATTGAGTTTGAATTGCGAACAAAATCAAATGTGGAGCTGACTGAAATCAAAGTGGCTGACAGCTAAGTGGCAATTTCATCGTACTGTCTAATCAAGTACTGTTAAGCACAGGGCTGCCTTTCTGTTTTCATTATGCATTCCTTACCATAATGAGTACTGTAAGACATTCATTTTCAACAGAAGAACTACCTTTATTTTCATATTTATTTATTTAGTTAGTTAGTTAGTTAGTTAGTTAGATATTTTGTCACACAGAACTTTTCTGTAGATTTTTTTAATATATAATAGACATCAAATATGCATCATCACATGCACTGTGCAGTTGTTCCATGATACAGTATGGTACTTCAATGGTGTGTGTATTGATACCATCTGTTGTGGCATTCTTCCACTGGCTCATCCAATTGTAGCTGTACTTGTGCCACCTTGTACAGAACCATTACATCACCCACCAAGCAACGTGGAATATTCATGTTTTGACCATTTCAAATAATACAGTAATAACATTATTTACTCTTCACCCTATGATGCCAACGTCACACTTCCAGCCGTAGTGTTTGGAGAGCTTCCGATCTTCTGCTGCAAATTAAGCACAAAGGGAGATCTCTGGCTGCTTCTGGAGAACGAATCAAGTGTGGTCATTGTCCCTCATCAGTATTGCTTGGTCTTTGCATATACCAATGGAGTGTGATGCATGTACCCACCATAATTCATGAGTTAACATTGCTGCTTGCAGCTTTTATTAACTCAGCTTGCAATAAATTCATATGTATTCCGGATTCAATATGAAATAACACAGCAAAAAAATTAAAATCTTTTTTCTTCTGTTCTTACAGAAAAGTCATTAAAGCAAAGCTTGAGAAGCTAAGAAAGGACAAAACTACCGTCCTTCCGGCCCTTGTAAAAACAGGAAGACCCCAACCTCTCCCAGTTGCACAGGTGGGTCAAGCACTTTGTTTTTGAGCTACATGTCTATTGTGAAAGGCAGAGCTGTTCAGTAGCTGTACTGGGACCCTGTACACAAACACAAACTGATTATGCCAAATTCACGAAAATCTGTGAACCAGCTCATGTAATGAAAAACTGTATGCTTAAATTGTACATTGCTGAAACAGTGCCCACTATTTCGTAATTAATAACAGAATGTACAGAAGTGTAACAGCAGAACAAATAAATAACACGATGAAGTTGCTAAGTTTAGTTTAAATGTTTAGTAAATGGCTACACATTATAAACTATACACAGACACGTACATGTTTAAATCACAACCTTTGTGTTAACATTCACTAATCCATAGAACAAGGGAAAACCCATGTTCTATATTTTTTGTTCGAATCTACTCCAAAGCATGGAGTATTTCACCCTTAGCTGCATCTATTTTAGTTCAGATCTGTCCATTATTCTGAGATCCAAGGTATGGCTCTTTTAACTGGCAGTATCCATGCAAAGCTGTTAAGGGGTTCGGTTCTATATTTTTGTATCTTGGATTGACATAAATACAGTTGAACCTCACAGTTACAAATACATCAGTAATGGAGATTGTTCATCAATCTGAAATGGCTCTGAAAATTGCATTATTTCCATTGATTGAATGTATGTGTACTGTATTCATAAAAGGACTACAGGTTTAATCTGAGGAGTAATGATAAGAAAAAAAAGAACAAAAAAGCCTGGGGAGCCATATGTCTAACTGGTAAAACTCCCTGTGTCTGAGCTTCATGTTATTTACAATAACCAGGAGCCTTGTTTGTGGTTTCAAGTGTGCTTGGTTAACCGGTCAATTCAAAGTGCAGTGTTTATAATTGAATGGTTCTATAAGAAAAAACAAACAAACATTGTAATGTTAGTGATTCAGTATGAATGGGTACAAACTGGTAGACACTGGACAGAGAGAGTACAATAAAAAAGATGGAGAAATGAAATACCTGCAGATGAATATGAAGGAGAGACCTGTGAGGAGCAGAGTACTGAAATGCTTCCCTCCGTCTGTCCGTGGGTGGGGTGTGGAGTGAGTGACAGAGGCCATCGTCACGCAGATATACTGAGGCATATACAAGGACTGTGGGAAACCTCCAGACTTTTTGTAAAATGATTATTCAGTCCTAGCCTCATATATTTCGGATTGCATTTGACAATAATCTTTCACTTACTGTGCACTTTTACTACGTGATTATGAGGACCTTGTGTATGTGCCTGAACTGTTTTCTGGTTGCACTGGTTTGTTTAGAAATGTTTAAATGTTAAAATATATATATTTTAAAAGTTGAAATAAACTATTATTATACGAGTAAAATAGGTAAGAAATGTTGCTAATTAAGGGTAGGAAGGCAGATTGATTGTAAAACCTAAATTACTAAAGCACAGTCTAAGAAACAAAGTTCAGAAAAGTACATCACTGATTCTTTACAAAAGCCACTGTAGATCAAAGACACAAATGTGGTTGCTGTTGTTTCTCTCCTTCCTGTGGATTTATTTGTGATTAAACAAACTTTTTCTACCATTTCATTAACTTTTTTTTTTGCCACATTCCTTGGCATGTCCTTGGCATTTTGGCTTCCTCTGGGTGTGAGTAAAAGTAAACGAGTCAGATTTCTCTGCAGTGCAATGGGCATTGCTAAAAGAATAATGCAAATGTACTGGAATGTCCACATTCCTTTTTAAATAAACCCTACCGGCAGGTTATTGCTGTTAATTTAAATTTAGCCTTGGCTTGTATTTCCACCAACCCTTATTCATTTCAGTTAAAGTGTCCTTCATTTAAGTTAAATATCTCAGTTTAAGGGGCATGCAATATGAAAATTAAATGTTATTTAAGAGTAAAAAGACAATCTCAAACAGGTATAGTAATTACAGAATGTGTAGTTATAGCATATTTTGCCATCTTACAGAATTAAATAAGTAATGCCTTCTCATTACAGAATCTGGATTTTGAAGACTATATTTTCAAAACTGCTCACTGATAGTATAAAATCTTGAATGAATTTACTGTACTATAGATCCTGGTGACCTGCTTTTACTGTACTGTCATCAGGTTAGCTTTAATTATAGTATATCTTGGGAACCACTTGTCTGGTAAAACATAGAAAAAATAAAAATCTATGTTATTCCTGAGTACAATCTTTATGTGTGTAATTTATAATGAGTTAATACTGTACTTCCTGTGTAGGGTGTCTCTTCTTGCATAAGAGGCATTATTTCACACAGTTTGAGGAGCCAATACCAGCCGAAACTTCTCAAGATTACAAACATCTCTTAAGTAAAAGAGATGCTCTACACACAATGTACATGTGATTATGAGAAGTAGATTACACTATTTGAATAAAAAGGTAGATTAGTCTCTATGGCATAGCCAGCTAATTAATCTATTCATTTTGAAGTGTTTGCAGTTTGGGATCTCATACCTTGAAAAAAAAGAGCTTTGTATCAATGGATTCTTCTCCTTGGTAAATAAATAAACAAACCAAGAATTCAGAAGCCTCACACTTTAATAACCACAAAGGGGCCAAAATGACAAGCAATGAACGCTTTGAATAACGAACTGTTAGACAACAATAACAGGATTTGTTTGTGGGCTCAGTTTTGCTAGCGTTAAAATCTCACGGGGATCCTTCTGTTTGGTATCCTTTTTCAATATACTGTAAAAAAAAAATAAATAAATAAAGAAAGGGTGAAACAAGCCCGGTAAGTCAACTCGACAGACCGTACTCCGCGCACATGACAAAATCCTGGCCACCGATTGGCTGTAACACCCACAACTTCGGACTGCCTGCTTCACACTAGCAGATCATTGTCGAACCCTGTTGAGATATCTAGTAGGGCTGGATACAGCTGTTGCATTGTAACATTGTATCTAGGACAATGCAAGATTTAGTGTCTTATGATGGAAACGGCTAATGTTGGAAGACTCAAACTCACAATCAACACTATTGTCTTGTAAGCAAGGGGCTCAATGTATAAAAGTAGTAGGATTTATGGATCCTGTCACTGTTACAATCACAGAATGTCAGAAACTTTAAACATGTTTTTCTTGTGGGACTTATCAAGAACTTCAATTCCAGTTATTATGAATTCTTCAGTACAAAAAGTACAAACGTTTGTTTGATAACATATGCAGTAAAAGGTCCACTGGTGCCCCATCCTGTGATATTTTGTATTAGTTGTGACTGAGTGGCTTTGACTACAAAATACCCATTTAGAAAAAACAAACAAAACAGTAGCTCATATTGATTTGGAGGCTTCAACAAGTGTACATCAATGGGAGCCTAGTAGGGTTCTTCAGATCCACAACAGTTTCTCTGTGAGGTGAAAATAAATGCTGCAATTTTTTTCGAGAATGTTCTCGTTATATTCAAGTGCAGTTGTTATGGGAATGGGTAGGCAGGAAACACCGATTTCCTTTCACACTATTATAACATGAGGTGCTTTAGCTATTTTTAAGAGGAATTGGGGAACCACACCATTTTTTAAACAAACGGGTTGCTCAAAATAATTAAGTCAGTTTCAAACCGTGATGGACCAGGCTGCAGATCTGACAGACTTTGATAGAGGGGCTCGGTTGGCAGAAATGTAAATCAAGGATCTGTTCCTAACGTATGATCAGGATAGTTTCATTTTTTTTTTAATTGGGTTATTTCATTTACATGTCTAAATGTAATTAAAATGAAAATGTTTCCAGTGTTTTATTTTTTAACAGTATAATATAGAAATGTAATAACTTCAATGACAAAGTTGTTCAAGTTTATTTTATATTTTTATAAATCAGCACCATTGAGTGTTTAATATTTATACACAACAGTGTAATATAACATAATGGAACCTGATTACACCTGATTTTCATCTTTGTGTACAGTGTGTTAAAATAATTGATGTTAAAAACATTATTTATTTTAACCTAAAGACAGTAAAACAAAAGGTCAACATGTAATTCAGCATGCTGTATACAGTTTAGAGTTATACAAGTCCTGTCATTTATCAGCAGTGATACAGTAACCTATATCCCTTGGAAATGTTTACCACAATATATTTGCACAGTGTACCATGCTTTTATAATCATGTGTATTGGAATCTGCTGCCTTTACCACTATGATTGAACCTGACTTGCAAGAAGGATGTGCAGCATTCACATATTACAGAATACTTCCCTGTGCTTTTTCATGCAGTACCATCCTTTCACTAGGCTTTGCTATGCCTTTACCACTGGTTACAACACTTTTATGAGCCAATCACAATTAGTTTTTGTCTAGAAAACTTCCTTGTGTGGCTTTGTAACCTCTGAATTAAAGCTAAGCAATTAATTTAGACATGACATTTGATGGATTTGCCAGTTGTATCAGTAACACCAGGCTTTGCTTTGTGCTTTGTGGACAGACTTTTCATGCATGAGAGGCTTCATGGTACAGTAGATAGACTTCCTGGTGTCAGTTACTTATATCTGTAGGATTGCTTGTTACGTTTTCAAATTGTATTTATTTATTTATTTATGTATTTATTTCTTTTTATTGAGTTGTTTTGTTGTGTATGTGATTTAAATATTATTGTCTTTTTGTTTGAACAAGTAACATTTACAATTTGATATTGTAGCATCATACAGGTAATATCTATGCTCTAAAATGATGCTGTTGATATGGAATATTTTATAATGTTTCTTGTTTGTTTATACATTCTACAGCTTGGTTCCAAACTTGTTTATATTCATGAGGCTTTTTCTTACCAGAAGCCATAATAGTAGTACAGTATTTCATGTTAGATTTCGAAATTTTGTGTAGGTTTTTCGTTAAGTATATTCAACTTTATGAAGCAAAATTAGTTAATTCTATAGGGTGATGCAAAACCTTTGGTATAGCTATAGTAAACAACAATATCTAAATACCACTCTAACCAAGATTAAATTTATAACTACAGTTTATAACCACAAAAAACAAACAAAAAAACAAACAAACACTGCATTCTAATTAGGCTTCTAAACTGCTGTCATTAAGATCAGCCTTCTTTGACCCACGTTTCTCAATCTATTGATCCTCTCTGTTGTTACAATACGAACAAGATACTCAAGCAGCCTGTACCAGCTGTCGCGGATGGAAAAGACACCGGTGAGTAACTATATTAATTTGATGGATGGCATGGCTGATTAAGGCTGATGGAATGTTACTGCTTCATTCTACAAGGTTGCCCTCGAACAACAAGCTGCTAATTGACTGCTTAACCATGAGGCCATAGAACACCAAGTGCATGATGCCTGGTAATGTGCACGTGTAACAGGGTCAGCGTTCCGTCACTGGTTTCTCAGGCTCATGCGTATGTGTGCAGGAGAGAGCCATCAGTTTCGCACTGTCAGCTGTGTTTTGTCAGTGCATATTGTGGTAAGCAAGCTTAAAAATAAAAAGTCTGTTTCCAACGACTGATCAGCATGACTTGGAAATAAAGGGGTCATAGTACAGTATGTGAGACTTACAGTGGCACCAAAATGATTCAACTAGATACGGTACACTAACTTTTAATTGCCAGGTTTTTTTACTATAGTGAAATACAGTGTATTGTAGTTTCCTCACTCTAGCTGTGTTACTGCCTCTTGCCTTGCAATTTTTTGAAACTTTCATTTATACTGTACTTTGACAGATCAATTGACACTAAATAGTGTAATTAACTCAATGATTGTTCTTTCTTTTCACCATCTTCATTTAAGTGAAAAAAAGAGAGAATTTAAGTCAAATTAGAAAGTCCAGATTATTCAGCAACAATCACCTGAAAGCGGAAGGATCTCTGTGACTTAACAAGGGGAATGATTGTGGGTGCTTGTGCAAGCGTCACATGACTCAATGCAATGGCTTGGCCAATAACAGTATAAATAACAGTACGTAAGTATTCTCTCCACGTCGACATGTGACACTCTTAATTGTCTTTGCCACAGTGAATTGAATTAGAGTGAGCAATCCAAACATGGAAATGTGTGTCACCCTGATGAGTTAATTGCCCATTCGATGGAGGAACACTGTAGGCACACTTGTTAAGACACAGATAATTGATGTGATGACCCTGCAGGAGCTGATATTCATTGCTAGGCCATGGTCATGCACAGGTGAAGGCAGAGTGAGACATAACAGTGGCACCAGTGGCACCACATTGCCATATCAGTACCAATATGCATATACAAATATATATATATATATATATATACACACACACACACACACATACACACTAAACCTGTCATTGTACTTACTGTGTTTAGATCTGCCACCCTCTAGATCAATTGAATAGACCTCAGAGTCTGTTTTAGAATCTTTTTTTTTTTAGAATGGTAATTAGGTAAAACACTTGTATTATTATCACAATCAATTTTTTTTTGTGTGTGTGTGTGTTTGCCCAGTCAAAAGCTGCACTCCTTTTAAATTTCTGCCCCCTTCTTCTATTCCAGTATCTGTGTTTAGTTGATACAGTATGTGTCTTTAAAGTATGTGCAGCGTTTGGTGAACTGCATTTTATAGTACTGGCTTTAATCTCAGAAGGCCAGCTGAGAGTAGCAGCACCCAGCCTTCGGAGGGAAAGTTGCTTTCATAGACAAATGTGTTTCAGAAACTGTTCCAGGGGAGCGCAACCCGAATCCTGTGTACAGATTATATTCTACAGGGATAATTAATTAGGCAAGAAGCAAAGGTTGTTTAAATAGGATTATGTGATCCAAAATCATGTTCTGTTTGAATGAGAAAGTGGTTGAATCCGGTTAGATTTACTGCTGCACAGCCAAATAAATCTATTCACTAATGTTTAGACTAGAAAGTCTTTTTCAATGTTTTCAATGTTCAGCTGAGTTTGAATTCATCTACTTCTATCACTGGGTGAACTCTACTCGGGCCCCCAGGTGAAGCATCTCTTAATTGTTCCATAAAACCTGCAGAGGTGAGAATGGTGCTAGATAAAAAAAAGAATGTCTCATTAGATAAAATATCAAGTTTATGATCTTATTATTAAAATCCAAGAAACAACTTCTTATAACTGAGCCATGTTAATGGTCCCTAGGTTAGCTCAGTTTGCTCTCCCCTGCATTAGACCCATTAAAATATGATACAGTGTATATGAAAAAGTCCTGTAGTTTAATATTGACTAGTTCTGTGAAACATTCCAGTTGCAGTGATCGTTGTGTGCTAGACAATTGACAGCGGTGACAGTTGTACTTAACGAATGATGAGTAAATGTGCTTCTGGTTGGCTTTTAGAGATCATCTACCTGCAGCTGTGCTTAACTAGTTAAGGATAACCACATACTGTACAAAGCAGTTACTGTGGGTGCACCAATGCAATAGGCAGCAATATTCAAAAAGGCATATTTAGAAGCAGCACTTTCTCAATGCTTTCTCAAAGGGAAAATTCATTAACTTGGCACACTTAAGTGTTGTTTCTGAATATGGCCGTAAGAGTATTATTGCACACATTCAGTTTGGTTAGGAGAGGATTGTCTGTAACATCTTTGTACAGTATGTATCTGATAAATGCATTAAAATTCAGCCCTTCAGATCACTCTTCTGTAAGAAGCTACATTTTGGGGTTAAATTATTTTGTTATGCTAGTTATGCTAATTGGATTGAGCTGAGGTCTTAAAATAGATTATTTTGCAGAGCTTGTCTTTCTGCTACACCAATCAGCATCTCCCTTATGACAGGAACATTTTCTAATTAGCATACTGAAAGGAATGAAACATTGGTTACAGACTCAGCTTTACATGTTCACAGTCTTTCTGAAATTCTTTGTTTCTTTCTTTTTTGCTTTGAGACAAACTCAGTCCTCACCTGATATTCAGTCTGGGTCTCTCTCAAACAAAGACTGCAGGTTGTGGAAACTTTGCTGAATTGCGTGGTGCTTTTGTGATATGAACTTATGGCAAGGCTGAGCATCAAGCTGGACAAATTGTAGGTGAAAGGTATAAGAAGTTAGTGAACTAGCTTGTGGTACTTAAACCAGTCTGTGGAAATGTCTATAGCTAACAACAACAGACACACCAGCTTATCCAATCCAGAAGTCTTTGTGAGTCTCAGGTTCTTCCCGTAGGCTGTTGGCTTCAACTTCGTGGTGTTGTTTTTTGTATAGTTGCAATTTTTGTACCTGTCTGTCTGCACAGTTAATGGATACACGTCATGGATGTTTCCTGTGTTATGCACCCGTAAGATCTGTTGTATTATGATGGGGTGCAACTCAATCAGCAGGTTGAACACCGCTCTTAAATTCCAATGCACAGGGTGGCAGTATAGCCTCGTGTTGAGTACAGGCTACAATCCAATATGCAACCATATGTTACATAAAGGTCAAAGGTTGCAAAGTTTGTGTACTGCAAATCCAATTCATAAATGTCTTCACCTAACTCCATCAGAGAGAGAGTGGGAATGACAGACTGATGAAGCTCCAACTCAAACTGGTTTGATCTCTGAGCAGAGCTACAGTAATGAAAAAGAACTATTATTTAAAAAAAAAAAAAAAAATATATATATATATATATATATATATATATATATATAATATATATATATATATATATATATATATATTTTAAAAAAGCAGTGCTTTGAGAGACAGATCCCCCCCCAATCTGTGATTCTGATCTCTGAGCATTGCTGATGGAAACAAATGAAATTGCTTTTCAACTAAAGTTCAGGGGGTCGATGTGCTGCATTTTGAATTTGTCTTTAGAATAATGTTATTTGGTTTGTTCTGATCTATGATGTTGTATGAGATTTTTAAAGTGATACTGTAAAAGCTGCAATGGTATCATGTTGTATACAGGTAGGCTGGTCAGTGCAGAGAGTCTTTTTATCTTTTTTTTTAGTGACTGCATCAAGAGACATTAAAGACCTCACAAGTCCCCTCATCTCTCCAGCTGTGAGGGCAAAAATAGAACATACAGTAACATCTCATGGCTCCCTGCTGTATAAAACATTAATACTGTGTGGAAAGCATAACTGCATCAGGCACATTATTATTATTATTATTATTATTATTATTATTATTATTATTATTATTATTGTTATTGTTGATATGTGGCTCATGAGCTTTCTGTGGGTATTTGATTAGGACTATCACAATAGAAGATGGAGTCAGTATTTATTGAAAGAACTGAGGAAGTTCTGAAGAATGCCTTGAAGTTACAATACCTGTCCCTTGTTTACAGAGCTGTGAAGTCACAGCTCACCTCAAAGAGAAGCACAGCAGTCCTTATCTCTCAAAGGACACACGGGGTTCCCAAGACCCGGGTTGATTAGCTCTTCCTTTGCAGAGCTGCGGACGCACGTCAGTAAACTGCCTTCTGTGCCGTTTGAGCTTTCCAGCGCTCTTCACACAGAGAAAGGGAATCTATCAAGGAAGAAGCAGTATAATTTGGTATCGGGGAAGTCATCCATTACGGCTGTCAAAACTCCCCACGCCATTACAGTAAGTGCAAAAAGAACAAAAAGAAAGGAGGACGTTCATCAAACTAGGAGTTTCTGTGTGGTGGTTTCTGGACTGGTTTGAGAAGTGTTTGTGTGTAGAATCTGCAGCATGGACCAGCAGCTTGATGTGGGGACAGGGGATCTCGCCATTCTGCTGTGGTTTCTGCTTCCTGAACAGCTGCTGGAGGCACCTTAGGAGAAACCCAAGAGTACAACCTGAGGTAATGCACTAACCATCAGCAACAGAGAGAATGGCTTGTACAGTACAAGGGAGCAGGTCATTAATTAGAAAGTAAAGGGAGAAGGAAATGAACTATAGACAGCTAAAAGAGGGGGGGGGCGGAGAGAAAGGGACCATTTTAAAAGCGAGGCAAAGTAAATTGACATGGTTGTTTTACATACTTCCCACGCTCCCCACGCTTACTTTATTTACACTTAACTGTGCTATAACTAGACACATGTATCTGTCCAGTTATCCCTCTTTTCATATACTGCAAAAATGTACCCTCCGCTTCTCCCAAAGGAATATATAGTGTAGCTTGTTTGCAGTTGGACATCAAAAGAACCGTCTGAATCAGTCTACTCCTGTTTACTGTGGTTTACCTTGATAAAGCCATAGCAAATGGAAAGTAAAACAAAAAATGGGTCATTATTGGTTGATTCAGAGAATGTCTGTTACTGTATGCAATGGTGAAATCCATGAGTAAAACCAAAATAAATGTAGGGTTTACTGCTTGACATGGTTGAAAGAGGTACAAGACAAAAACAAGTGTTACATTACTTGATTGGATCCTAAACAGTTCAGTTTTATCAATTCAATTTAGAAACTGTGACATATAAATGTAAGGTGCAATAAGAAGTAGAGAGCTAAAAGCTTCAAAAATGTAAAAATCCCTTTAAAAAAAAATCTATAAATCTTTGTAAATTGGCACAGTAGTTGTGCAATTTATCATGCACATCACATGCTTATAATATGAATTTACCATGATTTACCATACTTGTGTGCTTTAGTATAGTATACCACAGGACTTTTATAGAAGGTGATTTATTACATTTCGTAAAAGTGAAATTAAATGTGCACTATACTCAAAAAACACAACCCAGCTCCTTCTTTAATTACTCTGGCAATATCTTATGTAAAGACAGTTTAAATTACTGCATAGCAACTTTTTTATCATAATGGTAATTAACAAATAATCTATGATTCATAAGAACTGTAGTTGTATATTTTTTATCTTTTGTTATTAGGGTTTATGGCTTGTATAAAATACTATGCTGTTAATTGGACCAGGGCTCGTTTATGTGTTTCTTGTTTCATTAGAGACATAAAAAGGGAACTGTTATAGCTGGGTATCAAATCCTTGTTAATATAGAAAACATAAATTTCCCAGCTCAGTGTAACCTTGTAAAAACGTGTAAGTTTACCATGGTAACTTCGCAAGGCAATATTTCAGCTTTCTTATACTTTTCCTATAGTTATATTATGCATTTATCATAGTTTACCATGGTTTGCCATGTTTTTTTAATATGCTTTTCCATAACTCTCTGGGCTTACCTACAGTATGCTTTACCATATTTTCAGTACGTTTTTTTACACTGTTATGTTTTTACTATGGTACATTTTTATTAGGGTTGTTTACCTTCCCCTAAGTTAGTTTAGGCTATAGGGGCATAAGCTTCTAGTCGTTTGTGAATTAAAAGGACATGCTTTTGCTACTTATTGTACTAGCTAGAGTAACAGCCCATTTGAAAGTAAACTTCTCAAAAGTGTACAGTATATGTTCAACACACTGGTAGATGCTGCAAAATGATCTGTCGATCTTGGGCAGGTGTTGTGACTCTTGGTCTCCCAGTTTGTGGCCTGTCATTGACAGAGTGTGTCTGGTTATACCGTCTTGCCAGGTTTGAAATCGCTGGCTGTGAGCACCCAAGACAGCGAGCCACAGTACGCTGCCCTAGTTTAGCCTCCAACATGCTGATTGCACGAAGGCGCTGCTCTCTTGACAGACGTGGCATATTGGTTTATTTCTGTGATTTTCTTTATTGCTTTTATTCAAGCTTGGAATTGAACAGCTGACATCACTTCATATCCAGTTTCCAATCAACTGTCTCACTAATTAGGTGATTAAGTGCATATGCTTCAGTCATAGTCACTCAAGCGTGTCATGGTCAAGGATGAATGATCGAGTGATTAAAAAGAAACCAAAAACATTGTCAATGTCCATCATTTATATACCTTATTTTTTTCGAAAATAAATGTGTTATAATAGTGATAAGTTTATTTTGATGCTCGGTGTACAATAAAGAACACACATTATTCATAAAGAAAAAAGTCATTGCAGCATATTATTGCAAAACAGGTGAGAATAAAATAAAATGGCACTGGGACCACAACATAGCCTGTAGGTATATACAGTATATGATTATTTTGAGGTAAGAGCAATTTAAGAACATCAGTAGTCTTCAGGTAACTCATTTCTGTTACACTTTATTGCTTAAATGACTCAACCATGTATGTCATTGGAGAGATTAGTGTTCTAAGCCAGTGTGTGGAATTCTCTATACATCAGATGTTTGAAGCTGACTTTGATGAGCATTTTGCTTGATTAGCAACCTCCTATGCTTTGATTCAGTCAGCCTAACATTAAAGTGCAGGGGTTCATAGTCACACGCTTGCCTTAACAGCTCTGTATTCTGTGTCATCAACACATTCCTTAATAACAAGTGTAGACCAGGCATTGCTATCACTGTTTCTCAAGGTCTTATACATGTCAGTAATGCACTGTTTCAAGTGCTCTGTTTTGCAAAGGCAAGTACACAATTTCTCACAGGAATACTACGCTAAAGGTATAAAAGAACAAGAACAGAGTTGTTTACTCCAAATCGTCAGTAGCGCAATTTTTTTAAGAAAGGAAAAAAAGTTACCAAAACAGAAATAAACAGCTCAGAGTTTTATTGCTGGGGCCCGTAAGCAGTCTTTAGTTGTTTTTATTATTTTAGAACTGTAATGGGTGTTTGTTTTTCTTTCAGAACAATACGATGCTGCTGACAATTTGGAGTAAATAGCTTTGAGGATGTAGCCCTTGCGTGCAATACTGCAGTACCATTACATGCTGGAGGGTTTTATCACACTGACGTCAGTGACCACTGTCCTGTACATGTTAACAGTTTATACAGTCAGCTTTCACTTAAAGGTTTCACAAAGAGTGTACACCAGTGAGGGTGGTGTCGACATCTACAAAGCAGTGTGATAAATAAGAGTTGAAGCATTTAGATCTATAGCATTAAAATAGAACCCTTTATGTGCCCAGCATACTTCAGTTCTTAGGTTGATTTAAACAGTAACCACCTGTGCCAAGGTAGCGTAATATATTGAACGATGGCTCTAATGGGATTAGTGGCGTGCTGCACTGTTTTTAATACTGTACATGCTGTTTTTTCATCTGAATGAAAAACCTCATTTGCTTTTTTGTGTACCGTTTTCTTATTATGTTTCTGTCATTTCTGTGAATTACTGGCTTTATGAAACTAACTTTGAAAGTAACAATGTGGCATCACCAATACTTTATCGCAAAGGGAATCCATACAAACTGCCAAACATCATAGAAAAATTGATATCCTTTTCTCCCCAAAACCTTTTCTTTAAAAATTGTTTAGCAACCATTACAAACACCAATATCACCCAAAGTACCTCATTTCAGACTCACTAAAGATTTTGTAATACAGACACAGTAGCTGTTTGTCTATGATGTACAGTATGTTACATTATTTTTTTATGTACAAAAAAAAACCATAATCCCTTACTCAGGTTTATCTGCAATGGAATGCTTCTCTATTAAGCTGCAACTGCAGCACTGTAATTGTAACATGGTGACATTTCAACAATCAAGTAGCAGTGTTGCAAGGTTCATCCGTGGCTGTAGTTTAACTGCATGACTATAATCACACGTATAATTTCAAGGATGAGGGAATATTTCCATGGTGTGGGTTATTTGTGCTGAAGCTGCAGAATAAATGAATGTCTATCAGTGCTCCGATTGGCTGAAGCGACCTGTATAAACCCTGCAGTATGCAGTACCAGCACCACGATGTCTTACCAGTCCACATGCATTGTGTTGCTATTGCTGGAAATGCTGTAGTCTGCTCATGGTTCCTCTAGGGGTTACTGCAGGTTAGTACACAGGTAGTATAATGGTATCCCAGTAGCATACACACAAATGTATGTTTGTTTACAGTGCCAGAGGAGGAGGTTGACATGCCTTCTGTTTACAATGTTTAATTCACAAGGGGGTCCTTAGAAAAGCTTTATGGATAATCACCCAATTATAATACTCTTACGGTCTATTTTCACTTAGGCACCGTCATCAGTTATGATCATCTGCAATAACACTTGAAAGGTTCCACTACATGATTATGTAAACATTATTAATGCGGGACACCAGCATGTACAGTACTCAATGTATATAGATATAGCCCTTTTGCAAAATCACTGTCCATGTTTTTCTAGCACAGACCTTTTTATTTTGTATGTACCCATAAAAAGAAGTGCTTAGAGAGTTTTTCTTTCTTTTTTTAAATGTATTTTTACTGAACACATTTCCAAACTGCAAGTTTCCTGATAGAAAATCAGTTACAATACATGTGCATTTAATCTAATTCCCATACATTTTAAACTACAAGATGAAAATGATAGGAAGACTGTGTCATCTGTGGGGCAGGATTCACAATAGAGTGTTGTGTGTTCTGACAGCACTTAAGGGTCAAATAAGGGTGGAATATATTGACACTAATACTTCCTAGGAAATGTCTCTATCCTAACAAGGAGACACAGCTTTGATATAAGGAATTGTTTATTTTCTATAGATATATACAGCATTTTAAACAACATTACAGTACCTTTTTACAGCCTTTAACTTATTTATTGTGACTGTAGTTATTGTAAACATACACAAATAACCGTGAAATGTTGATGAATTTATTTGTTCTCCTTTCCCTTGTCATTTTAGGATGCCTGCAATCATTGTGAGGAGTTTTGATGCTCCGATATGGAGTGATTATTATTTTTCTCTATATCTGTCTTTACCTGGCTTTGAACTTGCCTTGATCCTGCCTGGAGAATTCTGCCTTCAAACACTGAACACACTTTTCAAACCATGTGACAAGATGATCTTTCCACTCTTATGTGAGTAGGTGGGCCCAGACTACTTCAAGGATACTTTGTCATATCATGTGAACAGACAGTCGTAAGCGGTTAGAAATGTCCTGACAGGATATAGAGAAAAATGATAACAACTCAATATTGGATCAACAGAACCCAGAACCACTCAACATAATTGCAAACATCATAAGAAGGCAAAATAACATTGGTGGCTACTTACTCTTTAATTAAGTATTTACTGAACTGGTAGCAGTCCTTTCAGACAGCTAAATGATTGAGGGCTTGAAACCACAGGGTGTCAGTATGTGTGGGCACTATTGTTTTACTAAATGGTGAATCTATACAATGCCTGCCTGTCAGGAGTGTGATATTCGGGATATCTTTTCATGTATTTTAAATAAAACACAATGGGCCCACTTCACAAAACTAGGGCCTGTTTTAAGGAATGTTTTATCATAGTTTATTCTCAATTTTACCTAAGAGTAAAAATACACATCAAAAAACATTCCTAAAAACAGTACTTCATGTTTTTGGAATAGGGACAAATGGGCACATTTTCCAGAAAATATATAAATAAAGAAAAAAAGGCCCCGGTATACTCCTAGATGAAATGTAAGTAAATGTTTGGTAGTGTATGTAAATGCGCATACAGGAGTTAGACAGCATTAATTGTAAACACTTGTCATAACACTGCTAATATAGTGTTGAGGAGAGCAGAGACTGCCAGGGAGGCACTGATTCAATGTGAAGAAAAAATGTGTGGAATGATTTGCAGTGAACATTATCTGTGTGGGGGGGTATTGTTCAGGATGAATCATTTACAGCTCTGGTGAGAGAACAGGGCTGTTGCTAGGAAGCTTTGGGCCATATTTTCAAAGTGTTTACTTGTTTAGAATGAAGACAATTCCACATTAATGTTACACATTGAGAAACACAAATTAGGAGTGCTTAAGAAATCTTGAACATAACACATAACAGTAAACAATTTAAAATACAGCCCTGGTGATTTTTTATTTTTATTTTAAACTTTAACAATATATTTTAAACACACTTTTATTAGTGTATATGGGACTTTCCTTGTTATGTTCATACTGCCTGCAGTAAAAGCACAGTCTGCTTATTTGCAAATGGAACATTAAGCTAATGTAGAATAATAATAATACATTATTATTATTATTATTATTATTATTATTATTATTATTATTATATCATGTTTTTATTGTGGGCTTTTATTGTGTTTGTAAAAAATGAAGTTTAAGTAGCAATGAACCTCAAATTGCGCCAGCTAAGATCGATAAAGGAGGTGCACTACCAACTCTTTCACAGTTACCTTCAAGCCTACTAAATTAGTTCATTTCCACATAACAAGCATCGGGCCTTGATAAGGTGTACACCCATGCATATAGCGAAGGGGTATGAACGCTAAACACTAGACAGACACGCTTGAATAGTGTTTTTTTAATGCACCCGCCCCGTCTTTCGATCGTGTGAACGAAATACAACGTCCTACACAATACTGCCTCTTAAGAAAGAGATCACACAGCAGACCTTAAGGGGAGAGGAAGACATCTATGGTTGGGAGCCCTACAAGTCAGTTACTGGATTTTGAAGAAGAATCAGAGAACGTCAAGGCGAAATGACAGGAGCTTGGTCCTTCGCATTAATCTTCTGCTGACTGTCGCATTTAGCACAAAGTCGAGAATTACACTAACTGTCTGTACAGCTACACAGTGCCCTGGGTAAACCGGACAACCTGAGCTTTAAAGTCCGCTTCCAGTCCGTCTTCTGGGGACTGACTCGCAGAGGTCGAAAAATAAATTGCAGTCACCAGTGTAAGCGAATGAATCCACTGTGATGAGGCATTTACGCTGTCTCTGTGTTACGTGGAATTTTATATTCCGGGACTTTGAGAAGACTTTGTGAAGCTGATTCGTGGTGGAGTGGTCCAGAATCCACATCCCCGACTAGCTAACAGCATGCTACCAGAAATAAATAACAAGGTGGGGAAATGATACTGCTTATGTGAATGTGTGTTTCTGTGAGAATTAAAACAAACCAAAAAAAAAAAAACACTTTGTAGTTATCCTAAGAAATCACACGCTATGTACATTATGACATGCTTTTAGTTTAGCATACGGCAGGTTTTTTTTTCTTTTCTTTTCTTGTAGTAGCCTTCTTTACCACGTACAGTAGCCTACCACAGAACAGGTATAATACTATAATATCAAGTGTAATATATATACAAAATTATATATATATATATATATATATATATATATATATATATATATATATATATATATATATATATATATATGTGTGTGTATTAATGTATTTCCTTTCACTTTTAAACGTCCAGTTATTCATATACAACAGAAATGTCCCTATTGCATGCTGTAAAAACACACTGTATGATGATTGATGGTGCAACAGAAAATATATGAAGTTCATGATAAAACAGACGTAGAGCTAATTTATACTGACCCTTTCTGAATGAAAATGTCTCGCACACTCAGATTCCTGTTGAAAAAACTACTCTGGCGTCCTGGGGACTGGGAATGCTGGAATGAGCACGTTGATAATGGCTTTCTCCCCCTGTTGAGAGGCTCAGTTACTTAACGTACTGTACCCACTGTCACCATGATTATATTCTGGAATATAACTTATGTTACTGAATATGAAATTGAACAGTTATTTGTAGATGTTATTTGGACTGTTATGTCAGTAATGAGTTTATACAACTGGAGCATTTTTGAGAAACTCAATTAATAATGTAATCTATAAACAGTAATTGTTTTGTACGCCATGCAGTTGTTTTATAATTTTTTTTTAATCACCACCAGTTAAATAGAGAGGTAGCATTTGCATTGGTGGATAAAGAGCAGCTGCTAAACACCAAGTTGTTTTGATTTACAAAATGCAATTAAATGCCATCTGTTGTCTGCTTATCAGTTACCGTTTTTCAATAAATCCAAACCTGGATACTTGAAGCTGACAGATGTTCTGTCTGCTGGAAAACATTAGAGTCTGTCTACTAACTGTGAGGGAAACTGCCAGACATATTACTTTTCATATTTTATTTTTTTGTTTTTTTTGTTGATCAAATAATTTTGGTTAATAAATTAGCAAATTCTAATTTGCAAAATCTAGTGAGCGCTTGTCTAAAATCCATGCTATGTTTTCTGGGGGTAGCCCTAAATGTACATGACACATTTGCTACAGGATCTTTGAGTGTTAGTCCCCACCTCAGACAGCCTGACACACTTTGAACCCAATTCGAATCCAGTTACCAATAAACAGAAGAGTCTGCTATCACTCAAAAGCTGCCAACCCCTATGCCCCATATTGCCAAATAAATAAACAAACAAACACTACTACTACTACTAATAATAATAATAATAATAATAATTTACTGTAACATTTGCCATAAATTGGATTTCTACTCCTGGTACCTTGTAACTGTGAAGGAGTCAAAAATCAGTGTTTGGGGCATATTACTGTTAAAAAAATAAATAAATAAATAAAATGAAAAAAAATATTTTGCAGCATTTGTCAGGGTCAGAGGCTAGGCATTACATTACAATTGAAAGATCCCTTTTGCATCCACAAGCAGAAATGTTCTACATGCATTTTTTTTCAATGTTCCAGGCATGGTATTTTTAAATAGAAAGTAATACAAGCAATCAGTTTTCACCGGTTTATTTTATAGAGCAGTCCTTTAAAAACATGGTGGCAGCATATCTGATAATCCTCTATGGCCCACAACTTCCTTTTAGTTGGCTCCATAGCTAAAATGAATAATATATGTAATAATTCAATTTTATAAAATATACAAATGGCAGACTTGGAAACACATAATGATAACTGATTAAGTCAATTTCTGACTTTTTTAGCATCCACATCAATTTCACTGCTCACCTTATCATTGTGCAGTGGAACTTTCAGATTTTTTGTAAATTGGTTATTGATGATTATATCCATTTTGGTTATAGATGGCTCAGGACTACACTCACTTTAATTGGTTTAGGCTACTCATTGATGGAATATTGGGAAAGTGTTATATCTGCTGGAAATGCTGTGGTGTTTATTACACAGAGTGAAAGCATATTTCCTTTTAAGGGTAAGAAACTTGATTTTAAAACCTTGATTACTACTCCTTTAATTAAGAGAGGGTCTGTCCAGACTCTTGGGTCATGTACAACCTGGCACACCAGTCACACTAAAAGCTTACTTATTTCACCTGCCAAATGTGATACTTGCTGATTATATGCGTAAGTGGAAACAATACCTGACTAATTAATTATATAGGGGCGATAAATGGTTTGTAAGTAGTCAATTGATCATTGATATGGGATCTAAATTTGTAGCACAGAGTAAAGCAAAAATAGAGGTAATTTCAAAAGCTGTTTTAGAGGTATATATTGGTAGAATATAGTATCTATATTTGAATCTCTTTATTTAAACCTGGTAAAATCTGTAAAGTGATTAAACATTTTCACATTTCCTTAGCCCCCTATGTTGGTTAACAAGCTCACAGCAAACTTAACTGAACCTCAGCCCCTGCTGAAAACAACTGACCTCAAAAGAGTATATTACTTTGCAATCCATCCACAGGGAGCTTATTTAGCGATTAAACAATGGCAACTGTCCTTGATTAAAGAAAATGTGTTCTACGTGTCTTGAACCAGGCTCTCAAAGACAGAGACAAAGCTGTCTGGTTACCATGGCGTGGATTTAAACAACTTCTTCTTTCCTTAAATTGCTATCTAATTCAGAGCCAGGTCACGGTCAATGGCCGTTATTTTTAATAAAGAGAATGAGCTGTGCTTTGCCTGTTCTATCAAGGCTAGACTGTCTCAGCTTTGTGCTTGTGGGGATGCCTGACAGCTTGCCACCAACACAGCTCTTCTTACTGAGAACTATCAGTGGATGACCCAGATCTTATACTGGTTGCCAGTCAGACAGCAGATTGACTATATAAGCGCTTGCTGTTTGTTTTTTGCTTGTCTTGCTGGCACCACTCCAGAGTCTCTTTCAGAGTTGTTATTCCCTGTGGATTATGCATATCTAGACTCTAGCAACAGGGATATAATAGAGGCACCTGTACATATGTCATGCTTAGAATTAGAATCTCTGTGCTACTTGGTATGGACATTCTTTAACACAAGCTCTTGAGGTTACCTGACTTTGAGCCTCTGATTACTTGAGCTAATGAAGGCTGTTTCTTGGGAGCCACTTTTCTGAATTTGATCACACGTTGCACAGAAATGAACAGTGTATTAGGTCATTGCGTCCTTGTACGTGTTTAGGTCATTGTGTCCTGTACCTCGACACATAATTGGTTTTGGAGATACATCTCAGAAATCACTTGTTTGCGTTTTATGAACATGTGCATTTCTCATGGTACTGAAAATAACATTATATTTATATCCTTGGTAATAGATACAGTACTTTATTACAATACTGTATTAGCTCGCCACTGTCCTTCCTTGGCTACTGTAGGACTGAACATTTTGTGGTGATTCGGGTCATTCTTCTCCTAGATTGTGCAATAGCTTTTCCACTGGCCTCTTAATCCTAGGAGTAATTCATAGCTATATATATTTGTATCCAATGGCAGTGCAGTGGTACAAAGATGGAATGTAAAAGTTCTGCACAAGGTAAGCCAGGTAAGCCACCTTGCACTGGATCAAATCAACATGGACGTGGGAGAATGCAGTTTGTAACCACTGTACTGTCTTTCTTTGCCACCCAGTCATCTCGACCTGATGCCTTCAGTCGGCAACACAGACTTCCGCCTAACGACTCAAATCGACTTGGCTTCAACAAAGCATACCCACAGGTATGTTAAAAAAAACAAAAAACAAACATGCATTCAGATAGATACTGTAATTACAGGAATAGCACAACAGATTAGAAATATCTGCCATAACACTGGCATCCACAGGGTGTGGGGCACAATTGACTTGACTAATTTTCAATAAATATTATATTGCTGCTGTCTAACATGAAAGTGATCTTTTTATTTTAATAATAGAGAGTGGAGGGTGTTCTTAACTCTGAACTCCACATTTTAAATCTAGATTAATCGATGTACAGTATGTGCACCGTGTTACGTTACCAGTGACAGATCTTCCCATCCTTTACAGTAGCCAGGAACCCTTTTGAGGTTCTACTGCATGTAATTGTAATATCTGCCCAAGCAAAATTACGAATGACCCATACACTGTGTCTGTAACATACTAAAGGCAAAAAAAAAAAAAAAAGAATATATTTTTTGTCTGGGACAGGCAATGACATTACACAATCACACATTGATTTATTGTCTTAGTTAACATAGTTACTCAACAACCTTGAATGCTAATCTACTACAGTAGTAACCTTCCAAGATCTAACAGGCAGATCTAACAGTACCTGAATTGCATACCAACTGGAAGTAGCTCAGTTTCAGTGGCACAATTAAGAAATGTGGATGGCCACATTAGTAACTTTGAGGGGGCACACAGGCCATTGCTATAATCTAATTTATTCCCCAAACATTACAAATCACAAGTTTTCACACACGTTAACAGACATACAGTATCTCTATCTTGACAAACCACTCCAGTATTGCATTTTTATTAAATCATCGCATAGCAACAGTAATGCAAACTTGGTGAAATGGGCAAACAATTAATCCGTCCTTTGAATAAAGCTAGCATGCCATTAAAAATGAAACAATGGGCCAGATTATCAAAAAAATTCACTCCAGTCTGTATTTTACTAAAAGTAGAACCATTCATAACTATTAAACACAAGTGCTGAATTAATAAAATAATAGAAGAAACTAAAATTCACTGACAAATGTTTCAACTAGAAGTCGTTTTCAATGTCTTCCATTTCTTTTAGTATTTCTTAAAAATAACACTAGTAATACCATGCAAAGCCTTAAGACGTCTGCATTTTATTGTTTGGAGTCAATGACAGACTGGAGTAAACAACTTGGAAAATATGCCCGAATGCTGCTTTGAAATTCAACTTGGTAAAGGAAAATCCATGACCAACAAAAGTGATTCATTCTTAAACTCCATGATACACTCTTTGAAATCCTGATTAGATGACCTACAAATCCCTAGCATTCAAGTAACTATAGCGCTTTAGCCTCAGGCTAAAAATAGAGCCTATATTTATCTGGCGTTGCTAGCACCCTTTAAGTGGTTGTTCAGCATATTGTCCTAAAACCATCAAGCTAAGGTCCCCTGCATCGTCTGTAGTGACAGTCTCTGTCAGGCCCATGCACAGCTCACATTGTTAATCATCACTTTGAATAAGCCTGGTAATTCCATCCACCCCCTAGGGGACTGGGGAGGGGATGAATAGATAGCTGGCATATAGGATAGCCCAACAGGTGTATGATTTCTTGTTCTTTATTTCTTTATTTCTTTTTCTTTAGAAGCTGGGTCCCAATGTCGGCACCCTACCCCAGCTGGAGCCCCCTGCCAAGCAAACCGTGTTAGCGAATGCCAAACCTCATCATCAGCTTGACTTATTCCTGCCTCAGATAGGCAGCAAGGTCATGCCAAATGTGCAGCAGGTGAGACAACATCACTAACAACAGCAGTGTAGGGATTATCAGTGTGATGGGTAGGAGTTGAATTCACTAACCTTCCATATCTGGAGGCCAAGGCTCTAATCTGGCTCAGACACAATGAAATTAGTTTCGTGATATCAACCGTGCCCTAAAGTGGACATTGACCCACGTCACAAAACCATCACGCAATTTGACAAAACTCACAGTCTCTGCTTGAGAGAGACCCAGGACAGTGTTCAGTTTTTCTTTAACTAAAGGATCTGTAAGCTAAAATAACGAATCTGCTAGTATACATTTTGTTTCTAAATAAATAGACAATTCTTAATATTTGATGTTACATTTAAAACACGTATACAACAATGTAAAAAAACCTGCTTTGGTCAATTAAATCAAGTCTGCAATTCATGAAAGCCCTTCGCTTTTTTAGAGGGTTATCACTCCTGAACCAAACAGAATACTTTTAAACACTCTGCAAAAAACATTCCTTAATTTTTTGAAAATCCTTGATTTCATGTTCATAACTTTTGAAGTACAAATAGTAGCAAACTATTACATCCAAGAACTGTCTGCATATGACTCTCATTTGAACTCATTTTGGACTACCTGATGTTACCTTAGGAAAGGTAGTCTGTGGTTTGTCAAACCAGCTGTATATCACCTTCACCTAAAGGCAGTGAAGGTTACAAGACGTTGCAAGTTGATGGGATGTTGGCACAATGGTTCAATCAGTCGAACAGTCAGAGGACTGAGGAGAATGGTTTTTTTTTTTCGTTTTTTTTTCAAAATTATGTTTGCAAAATGCAAGACGTCAGGATTATCCTGTTGATGAATAGTCTTAAAAACCCAGGACAGTGTCGGCTTTGATGAAGCTGTTTTTCTTTCAGGTGGGCATTTCCAAGATAGTAGCAGGTTTGGTGAGTAGCCGTGTTTCTAAAATAAAGATGGGGCTACTGCTCCCTGGAGGAAGCTGTTGCCAGGGAGACTGTGTGACCGCTTACTGCGAGCGGAAATGATTTAGTGAATGACCTGTTGATTGACAGGAGGAGAGGCACAGAGGCTTGCAGCACCCGATAAGATTGAACCCAACGGAGAACCTGGCAGACTCCAGCAGCTACTGCCCTTCAAACAAGCAGGAAACGCACAAGACAATTGAAGGTCACAGGCTGCCTATCACACCTGCAGGTATGCATGTTATTGGGTGTTTATGATGAATAGCATTTTTTTATGTGGTTGGATTTAAGAGCATTACAACTGCAGTCAGCTGAAATGGTTGCCATATAGAAATCAGTGTGAAGCACATCATGCATGAAATGCAAATGCAGAAGATTTCCATTGTAAAGTATCCTTTGTGAAAAGCTCCAGAGTTTCAGTCGAGCGTTACTTAGCTGCATTCAACCAGCCTAGAGCATAGAGACAATGTGACTATGAAAATCACCTGTCTTTATACAAATCTTGTTTAATGTTTTAATTAAAATCTCCAGTTCCCAACCCATTATTATATATGATACACAGTTTTCTAATTGAGTTTGATAATATGCTGCTAATGCCAACTTCCAGAACACTTGGAATAACAGCTAATGTTAACCTTTTGTCCCAGCATCTGTCCCAGCTATTTCTGCAACTGTAACATACTGTTTTATCTATCTATCTATTCATGTGAATATTATTGAAATGTAGACTGTGGTTTAAAAATGTCCATTAAACCTATTTAAAAAAAAAGGTTTGTATCATTAAATATTCAAAGTTATGGAGGTCTAGAATGTTTCTATTTTTAAATAGAGAAAAATGCTTCATAGAATTGTTGGTTGATTTAAGCAACTACATATCGTAATAAAAAATTGCAATTCACACAGTACGAAATCCATTGCTTTATCAAATCAGTGTAAAGCTCTTACTGTGATCAAATTGTGTCAGTTCCCCTGAAGTGCACCTTGAGTTTAACCACAGAAGATATATTTTGCATCCTTGGTAACGTTGATGAATGGTCATTTTTATCTATTTAAACTGAAGGATAAGCTGCCAGCAGCGGGGTACTGTACCTTAACTCACCAATACAAAACAAACATAAATACAAAATATCTACATCTGGAGAAAGTGCTAATGTACAAAACAGCAATGGTTTACGGTACTTTTTGTACTTATTTTGAAAACATTATGTGTTCAACAATTGATTTACTGAATCAACTGCTTTATGTACAAATGTAATCATATGAGATTTTCGCTCTAATAAAACATCTGCATAAATAATTTAAGAACAGAGTTACATTTTAGTGATCTTGGGATCCTGCCTGTTTCCCAAGATGATAAATAAACCTTAATACGTGGAAACAAAAAAAGCTCTTAACTGCAAGAAGCAGCAGGTATAGTCCGTTTTTTTGTTGTTTTGTTTTGTTTTCCTGCTATGGTCCAAAGGTGTGCAGCCTGAAGGGAGATAGAACTGTTATGGGACTTCCAGTGGGAACCATAGACTGGTATGTGACACTGTGTCCTGTGCTCTGGCCCTTCTTTAGAAGCGCTGAAGCATTTTCGAAACCGGCTCACACAGTACGAGCAGGAAGAGATAATGGACTACTCTGAGCTGTGGTTTCTCGGGCTGGATTCCAACAAGATTGAGGGGGTTCAGGGAGGGCAGCATAACTGTGGGTACGATGACGAGCATGGCAGTTACCTCAAGGTAGGTAAGGGGAGTGCCACCCAGGCATGTGGGAACTTGTACAGTAACTGCGAAGGGGGGCTGCAGGCACAGGGCGGTTAGGCAGGATAGTTCATGTTTATACAGAGCAGGTTAATAAATGAATGACAGCCCTGGCCACACAGCATGGAGAAACCGCAACTACAACTGGCTCTAGTCTATTTATTATTCCTCACATGCTTGAATTTAGAGTATATAAAAGTTAGCAAGCTTTCTTTCAGGCTGCAGGGTGTTTTTAAACAGTGGGTCGTATTGACAAAACAGGTCAAATGTATGGAATTCTCCAAGGCAGTTATTGGCTTTGTTAACAATAGTCTGGAAACATGTATTGAATAGATCCACAGATTTAAAAAAGCAATCTTTAGAAATGTTGGAGAAAGGTTTCATGGGTTTCACCAACACATTGAAGTAATGCTGTGATCTGGTTCATCTGGAAGGTTGGTTGATATGGATTCTATTATTTATTGTTCTGTTGACAGTGTTTATTTATTGTAGGTGCTACACGACCATATTGGATACCGCTTTGAAGTGCTGGAAGTAATTGGGAAAGGCTCATTCGGACATGTTGTGAAATGCTTGGACCATAATACGAACGAGCTTGTTGCTGTGAAAATAATTCGGAACAAAAAGAGGTAACGTGTGCTTCTTCATATTACGATTCTTAATACCTGTAGCAGAATACAAATCTATACAACGTTTTTTCCTTGAAGACAGGGCCGGAGTGAGGACAGTTCAAGGCAAAAATGATGGCATATTTGCAGTCTTGAGAACTAATTAATTTGCGATGTGATTTCTCCAAATGTCAACTAAATGCCATTAATACCTATAATTCTACAGCATGCTGAACTGCTCAAGACATTACTTGTACTTGTAAGCTTCCTGTCACAGCTCTGTGAGCGCAACTAATTCCTGACATCAAACATCTAGTCTTAAACTGACAGTTGTGCCTAGTAATTGTTTGGCGTCTTTTAATGATGTGGACTAATGTCCACTGGGGGCTATGTTGGGACCACCAAATTAATTTCTCTTGTGACCTGAGCTGGGTTCGAACCCAGGCATGAAAGGAAAGCCACCTGATATGTGCTGTATTCATTACGTTTGGTTAGTTTCACCACATCCATGTATTCTCTCGTTTAAATGGCTGCTAATTGCAAAATGTGAAGTAAAACTTAAAAGAAACTAAATCAAGTGGACAAACCTTTCGTCCAGTGCTCGCCTGTGTCATTGTAAGTGTACAGTACTATGCAATAGAGTCTGTCCATCACCGAAACCCCAAGGGTTGAGTCTGACACGTTGTCCTGCGCCTTCCCCAGCTGACATTTAAACAGAAAAATCACAACAGAAATAACTGCTGCTTACTCTGGCATTCCTTTTCCATTCACACAATACAGTATTAAGTAGATAAGCTGTGACTTTGCACCAGTAATTCCCTAATACCCTTATATTTGAAAGGACTTCTATTAACCTGTTATAATAATTGTCAAACTAACCAAAGCCTGTGAGTATAGCTTCACCAGGTAGGTTGTTGTTTGTGTTAGTTCAGTTCTTCACTCTCTGTTTTAAACCTGCAGATTCCACCACCAAGCCTTGGTAGAAGTGAAAATACTTGATGCCCTCCGGAGGAAAGACAAAGAAAACAGCCACAATGTTATACACATGAAGGAGTACTTCCACTTCCGTAATCATCTCTGCATTTCCTTTGAGCTTTTAGGGTGAGTGCCCTGCTACTGTAATAACATCTTTTTAAATCTGTGCTAGAGATGCACTGCGGTCAAAGACATAGCAAACTACACAACTCAGCTTTCAGAGAGCCACATTCTGCATTATACACAAAGCGCAAGATTTAACGAAAAAAACAAAACTGTGTACGCTATGAAAAAACAAAATGTAACAAGGTAATGCTACGGCAGCTTCCTGGCACTGTACCCAGTAACTTCCTGTGCGGTAGGTCACATGGTCTACTTGCAGCTATAACATTGAAGCTTAATTGATACCTAGAAACAATTTTTTAATTTTGTTTTTGAGAAATCCCAATATAAGGTATATACAAACAGACAACTCCAGTATTATTGTTTTAGTTCAGCATTTTATTTCTAAAGAGGTTTCTTAACTTTAAGAGTTGTTTTAAGGTATACCTGTACAATGTAGCTGCACAGCGCTAAGGGCAGCAGAGAAAGTGATATTAAGTGTGGGAAACATCAGTATACCATTACTGACAGCTCCTAAGAAATGCACTTTTTTTTGGTTTTGGAAGACATGGAATCGAATTGTGTTTGAGCAGACCAATCAGATTGTGATGTCCACTGAGGGTTCCTTTCAGTTGATCGGGAATGTCCTGCACTGAGATTGCTATCAGCATTAACAAGCAAGGGCATCTACTATTGTACCTCCAGGAACCTGGTTGACTTTTATACAACAGCGTATATTGCAGCACAGTATTTCATTACAGTTACTGAATACCTTAGTTAATACCTTAATTAGAGCCGTATCTCTTTCCTGGGCTTCCTGGGGGTGTGAAGATTCCAGTTACAGGCTGCAGTATAACCATTACACTTGACGTTGTAATGTAAATAAAGGATGGCTGTTCAGACTTATGCCACTGATCTTGAATGGACTCTGGTTTTTGTAACAGCACATTTCCCAGTTTGTACAGACCTATTAAAGCTTTTATGGTTATCAAAGGTTGGTAAACAGTCAAGAGTGTCATAAAAAAAGATATACTTCAGGTGTCTTTGAAATTGCAAATACAAGGTTCTGTAATTTCTCTCAGTACTAGCCACTCACAGGCCACACATAGTTCACCAACATCAACTTGCTGGAGTACTGGCAGTGTTCTACTTTAGATATTAAAAGAATGGACCTAATTCACAAAGATTGAACTTGTGAGTTATTTAAATGATGTTTCTTGTTTTTTAAGTGTGTTTTGAGAGATTAAATGCATTTCAAAATTTGTGGAACCTTTCTAGGCTGTTAAGTAAGCCAAAAAAATAATTTGAACAGTTTTAAAACTGCTTTATGTCTTTGCCCACAGTTGTGAGCTCACTGCATCTGCCATGATTGTTACTGCACTGATGATCTGAAAATGCTACACACAGTGAATGAATTGGAAACGGCTTCTCCTAGCAGCTGTGTTGAAAGGAAACACTAAAGATATACACACACAGACAATAACATATTTTGATGGCTGAAATACAGGTAGTGAACAAAAAAATGGAAACACCAATGTAAAGTCACTTAATAGAGCGTTGGTCCACTATGGTATCCCGCTCAGTAGAGTTCTTGGCGGACCGTTTTTGATGAAACTGGCTGCTCACACCTCAGGTTGAAATTTGCAGTCAATTGATCTGCAGTTGCTCACCTGTTTTGCCTTGCACTTCGAATTAATGCGATCCTGGAGTATGTGCTTCTGCCCACTGTTGCCCTTTGCTGATGATGTCTTTCCCTCAGAATTCCATGCCGACATCACCTTAGACATTGTTGCTCGTGAAACATCAGCAAGTTGAGCTGTCTTGGTCACTGAGGCTCCTGCCAAACACGCCCCAACAATCACCCTCTTTCAAAGTCACTGAGGTCTCCTCTTGCAGCCATGCTAGCCATAGTTATAGGCAACCAGGCCTGTCCAGCATTTTTAAACATGACCCTAAGCATGTTGGGATGTTATTTGCTTAATTAACGCATGAGCCTCACCTGTGTGGAAGCCCTTGCTTTCAATATACTTGGTGTCCCTCATTTACCCAGGTGTTAAGATATTTTTGTTCACTACCTGTATATATAATAATATGGGTGGACATTATAATATAAAACCAAGGACAGCTCACAATGTTTTAATATAAAAGCAACTGCTTGTTAAGCCTTATAAAAACTGAAATAAATGTAAAACATTTTTTTAAAAAAAAGCTATGAAAGCATCATCGTGCAACAATAAGGACAAAAAAAGCTTGACATATGATCTTATGCCGCCCTCTGCTGGATTTATCATGCTGGTGTAGTTAAAAAAAAAAGTGTTATTTGGGGAACCCAGACAATGCTGAACATAAGTTCTCAATCTACAAAATATGCTTAACCCACTGTTTGACAAAAGATATCCTTTCTAATACCCAGTGATTTTTTGGAAAGTCCTTTGGTGACTTTTTGTGAATTGATTTTTGAACCCATATAAATAAATAAAAAAACAGACAGGTAAGTAGGCTTAACACTAGAACACCTCCTGAGCTTTGGAACCAAATGATATCAAGCAGTAAAGAATAATCACCAAAAGGCTGTTTCCATGCCTTCAGGTACATTTAAATACTTCCACTGTTCACTTCAAATTCTATTCATAGTTTCCAGTGCAGTATTCTTTCACAAGGGTGTCCAGCCAGCCAGTGAGAGGCCAGTGATGATGTTCTGGGAACCTTGAGGATACAAGCATGAAAAACATCTGCTGCTGGCCTCAGCACTTGCGCATTCCTCTGGGCATCATAAGTCATCCTCATCTCAATGAGAGCTGGGTCTGTTAGAACATCACTTCTAGTTCAGAAGTGCACAGCCTTTCAGTGAGTTCATCTGAGGTACTATTCCCACAGAGGGATACTGCAGCAAAAAGTTAAAAGGGGGAATGAACCAATGATATAAAATACATTTTCTTATTTAACAATCCTGAATTAAAGGATGTAACCAAAAGAAAAAAATACCAGTGAAGTTACCCTCGCAGAGACATTAACAGACTACAGCTTTGCCAAGATAGGCATCATAGTGGATTGAGAACAAACAATTCACAGTAGCATACAGTAGCATATTGTAATAGGCAGTGCCATGGTACCAGTTTGTATATGTAAGTTACCACCGTGGACCCATTCGATTTGACCTAGTGCCCCCGGTAACCATTTCACTGCCATTGAAGATAATTTAGTAAGAGCTTTTAACTTTACACTCATTTAAAATAAACATTAAATATACCTGTAATACAAGGTGATTATGAATTTCCACTCCTAACGGATTTAAAGGATGCTATCTCTTCCAAGTCTGTGTTGTCTGTTCCTGTATAAATGCAGCCTTTTTTGCTGTTTTAATGTTATCTCTACGACGGAAGCCTTTTGATCTTGTTGCCCACCACTTGACTCTACCTGCCAAGTTTTATTGTACATTGTTTTGAGGCTATGGAAGGAATACAAAATCCACGACCTCCTTTATAATGTGTATGTATATACAAGAAGGGAGCAATGTCAAGCTGTCTTTGCCCTGTCAACTTATGAACGGTGCCAATTTATATCATTCTCTAGTATTTGTAATTTATTTTGTGTTTATTTATTAATTTACATACATCATTATAAAAAAAAAAAAAAAAAGTATTATCCATAACAGCCATAAGCTAATTTGCAATGACACCTGTTGCTTACAATAAAAGATAATTTACTAACATCTAGCTTCCTTCACAGACTGAACCTGTACGAACTCATTAAGAAGAACAACTTCCAAGGATTTAGCCTGCCGCTCATTGCGCTTAAGCCTGTTCGCTACTGAAGTGCTTGCAGATGCTCCACAGAGAAAACATCATCCACTGTGACCTTAAACCTGTGAGGAATCCTAATTTCATTGATTGCAGCGGAATTACTCTTCTTTTGTACCAATTCACTGTACTTTAAGTTTGGGTAACTGGTGAAGTAAATGAAGTTTAGCTTTGTTTGCCTGCTGAGAAAACCGGAAGATGCAAATGAAGGACAAAGATTTACAAAGAAACTTGTCAATTGCTGTCAGAGATATACTGTAGTAAGTCTAACAATTATTGGTTTTGAGCAGAAAAACGTAGTTAGACTGAAAATAGTAATCATTTAGCAAAACTGCTTCCATAAGGAATGCTGAAAAATAAGTGATATTTTAGCAATAGATGTTATGTACAGTCTTTTAGCTGATCAGTGATTCCAATGTTGTTTTTAACATAGCGTTTCGTCTTTAACAGGAGAATATTCTGCTAGCCCATAAAGGGCAAGGGACTATCAAAGTGGTTGACTTTGGATCAAGCTGCTATGAGCAACAAAGAGGTGAGTAACAGCTTTGTACAGTAAGTGAAGTTTCTTTTAGCTAAAATAATAGGTTTCAGGTGCTGAAGTTGGTTGTTCCCTTATACAGTAACTCTGCGATGAACACGATGACATTAACAGCTCCTGGGCGCTTCCTATAACATGTTACCAGCATGACAAAAATAAAATTTGTGCCGTATTTTCAAAGCGTTTTTATTTATTGTTTTACTTTTGTATGTATCTCCTATTTTTTGAAAGGAGAGACATTCCACGTTAACGATACAAAGTGAGAAACAAACAGCTTAAGAGACTTTGAATGATATTACTTTGTTGTTTGGCTCTAGCTTGTAAAATGAACAGGATTTTTTTTTTTTTTTCTTTCAAAGTCAATTAAAGATGTGCAGGTAAACAATTTGACAAAACACATTTGTCAAAGCTCTGTAACTATGGGAACCCACAATGCAAAGCCACTGGTAGAGGCATTTTCCTTTTCTTTTGCTCCTGTGGATGCAGTGTACACTTACATCCAGAGCAGGTTCTACCGCTCTCCAGAAGTGATCCTGGGCCACACGTACAGCATGGCAATCGACATGTGGAGCCTGGGATGCATTCTGGCTGAGCTTTACACAGGCAGCCCTCTCTTTCCAGGGGAGAACGAGGTGGAGCAGATGGCTTGCATCATGGAGGTAGGATCAAAATACCAGGTGGATCTCATCCCTTAACCCCATCTGAGCATTTATGATGAGATTTGAATGCAGGGTTGTTATTTTTGATTATCTCTCATTGTAGCATATTTATTGATTTAGTGTGAAAAATGCATCGCAATACAGCAGACAGACATATGGATTGACAGACAGGCAGCCCCTACATATACCTTCAGATTGAGATACTCTAATTAACCTGTGGTAAATGTTCTATGCAAGTTTCATCGTAATTGAATAAACAGGTCTTAAGATATATGTAAAACTGTAATAAGCTGTGATGTATATAAGTGGGCTCTGACTCTATGTCATTTCCAGTGCTCGATAATACAACATTATTATAGTTGAAGTCCTGGTGAATAGGATTTTGTGTTTCAAATCATTTCTGATGAGATCTATGCTTAAACTGTGGTGATGTATTTCAGGTGTTAGGACTGCCACCCACTGAGTTTATACAGACAGCGTCTAGGAAGCGGTTATTTTTTGGTAAGTAGTAGTCCTATTGAAAAAAAGGTCACACTTACTGTAATTTCAAGGGGCACTATCATTTATTATCATATTTACAGATGTTGTTTCTTTTTTTGTTAATCCTTAATTAATATCAAATAACCTATTTATATTTATAAACTACTACCTAATCAGTTATTAGATTATATCATTTTTTATGTTATATTTTTACATTTTAATGCACAATGACCCCTGATTCACCATGTTAACTTCCACATATATTTTTCCTTCTTAGTATTCCAAATATATAATGCTAAATATATCATGCTAAAATTCTCAACTGTTTGAGAATACCCTTACCGACTCCATGTAAGACTTAAAGCACAACATATTACTGTAATAATCATTACAGTATAATCAGAACAAAGAGCAAATAAGAAATGTTAAAACAGTACATACATGTATGTTTAATGTAGATTCCAAGGGATTGCCTCGAAATGTTACGAACAGTAAGGGGAAAAAAAGATGTCCCAATTCAAAGGATCTTGCCAGCGTGCTGAAAACCAATGATGCTCTATTTCTGGACTTCCTGAGAGGCTGTCTAATGTAAGTGTAGCAGGTGAATGTGAGTCCCAGTTTACATTACTTGTCTGTCCACCATTTGATACATTACATTACTGGAGCAAGCGGAGCTGAGGGTGCAGTTTAAAGACTGGCCACTGGTGTAATGGAGATACTGTATTCTACTTAAGGCAATACAAGCAGCCCTGGCTGTGTTACAGCACTGGGTTGGAAAACACAAAGTACAGTTTGTGTCCAGCATCTGTTTTGCAGCTGGTTTCCTCACCTTTCACCCTCAAATGGAGTTAGAGAGTTTTCTTTAACTTTTTTTTGTTGTGTTTGCAAACTCAGAAGCCCCTCAAAAATGAAGATATATGCTGTTGGAATTTAAGATATTTAAAATCAATTGATTGAAACAAAAGAGATTATTCTGGGTTTCTAATGCCAGTTATTGGGCATTTATTTTAAAACTTTGTAGCCTGGATCTGTTTGGTTTTATTCTAGGAATAATTTCACACACTGACATAATTTACACATACATTTCTGTCCGGACTCATTGGTTCCTTTGCTGTGTTGCTTGGAGGTGGGATCCTGCACAGCGCATGACTCCGGATGAGGCCATGCAGCACGAGTGGATCCAGGAGGCACGATTACACAAGACCCGCCCCAAAACACGCTCTGTGAGGAAGTGCATCGAGAGCATCCCTGTCATAGACGGCAACATGGAACAAAGCTGCAAGAAGACTACGAACAGCAAAACAGGTACATTTCCCCTTTAGAAACAGTTTAAAACATAGAAAACTATAAAAAGCATACAGCTACTATAGAGAAGCAACACCATTCTTATACTATCCCTTATACTATCAAATCGACCCCAATATTCAGTTGCAGCTGTAGTTTGTCTTGGTCAGTGTGCCTTATGTTGTTGTTTTTTTTATTACTTATCTTCTTAACTGTAATAACTTTAAAACGCAAAATGCAGTAGGCTACAGCTTGGGAGAGTGAACTTGTTGCTTTTTAACTGTAGTGAATGGAAATTGATGGAAACTTTGATTATTGTCTGAATTCTTTTTTGGTCACAATGTATATTTTTTGGTTTCTGTTTTTCCCTAGCTGACAAGTGGTATGAAGAGAGTTGTGACAGAGCTGAAGTTTCTGGAAATGTGGAAGAAACCTTGGAGAGACTGCGACCGATCGGAGCCTCTGCAGAGGAGGAGGTGTGGGAGGACACGGCCAAACACAAAACAGAGAAACCCATCAAAATCATCCTCAAACCCAAGCCAGTGGAGCACAGACAACACCCCGGCTCTCAGAACCAGACACAGACCCAAGCCCATATGAAATAACTGCAGGCTGAGAAGGGCTGAGGGCTTTTCTATAGACAGCTGCTTTATCTTTTTTTTAGAGTTGTACATTTAAGAGACATTTATTTGAAATTATTATGGAATTTTTCAATAAATCAGGAGTTCTTCGTCATTATGAATGAGCAATATTTGAAGCAACAAGTGGCTGGGCCAAAATTATAATGCCAGTTTCTATGGGTTAGAATCTATTTATTTATTTATTTATTTATTTATGTATGTATGTAATATATATATATATATATATATATATATATATATATATATATATATATATATATATATATATATATATATATATAATTGGTATAAAATGACTCTAGTGAGATGCACTGTGCAGGTGTGTGTATTATGTGTACAGTGAAAGTATAATACACACAGCTGCAGGCATAGCTTAAAAACACGTTTTACGGTGATTTCGTCCTTTTCTACAATGGTCAGGATTATGTGCAACGAAGTTATGAGGCCTGATTGCTAAGTAGAGAAACATTATAGCTAAAAAATCCCCAAAATAACACATCGGCCTAAACATTTCAAATGGGAAAAAGGTCCCACCATTCTGAGCAGTGATAGTGATGCTAGAGCTCATAAGAGGTAGGAAATTAGATTTTAAAATATTAGTCATCACTCCTTTGAAGGTAACATTTTACTTTCTTTTTTAAATGAAAAAAGAAAAAGTTACTTGGCGATGGTAATAACTGTACAGATGTTGTATTATATTATTGTTCTTAATGAAAATGTTTTGATGATAGTGTGTGCCTTGAAGTATTAGAACATGCAAACTAAAATAAATATACAGTGGTTTTAGTTGTTGCTTTCTAAAATGTACAAATAGTGAATTGTAAACGTTTATTTCAATACAGGGTATTTGCCATGGAATGCATTACATCAAGAAAGAAAAAAAATCTGTTAAAAAAAAAAAAATCCAAATAGATTTTTTTTTTTTTTTTTTTTTTTACAGAACAAGGTCTTTAGAACTTTATTTCAGATCTATGACAATTTGCTATTTTTTTAATTTTATCTTAACATTCTTGCTGTATTTCTTTAATAAAAGGCCAATATAATTATTACATAATACAAAATTGGTTGTTTTTCACAAATAATGTATTCAAGTTGAATCTCTAGCCATTCACTTTTATTATGATTCCAAATCATGTTGGCCCAAGAGGACATGATACAGTTTCCGCAAACAGACACCACAAAGGCTCAAATCAGAAACACTGTTCGCTGGCGTTGGCCTTTAATAAATGATACATTTAATTTTGATAATACATATTAACCTTATGTAATACATCACACATGCATTCCTCAAAACGTATGTATGTGTATTACCCTAAAGAATTTGTAAGAACTCCTACCCATGGCCGCAGGTATTCATAATCATGGCTATATTATATTTGTGAAAAGCCATTTTGTTTTCACTCCCACACATTAAAAATCTAAATGTGTGAGATGACTACAGTACCTCAACTGTCCAGTTCTGCGTTAATACCCTACACTGGAATTTCTGCAATGTTATTCTTTGTGTGAATTGTTTTTAATTATGACAATCACAGTTTGGTTATACATGGAAATCCTATGTATCTACCTACCTATAGATTTATAAGAGCATCTGGGCATGTGGGTGATCAGAGAGATCTGTTTCTTTTTTCTCTCTCTTTACCAGCTTGGACATTTCAAATGTGGTCTGTCTGGTGTATTCTGTTTAATTGGTTGTTGACGATTCACAGCCACATTTCATACAAAACCTCAAGCAGACATTGAGATTTTTTAAGACATTGAAGTTTCTTTTAGTATTTCTAGTTTGATTAAAATCTCAATTAGTTTTTTTCTATATTGCACCATATTATGCATGTTGTTTTCAGTTCAGTTATTATTATTATTATTATTATTATTATTATTATTATTATTATTATTATTATTATTATTATTATTATTATTACTGTATAATTAGCTACTGCTGCTGCTAATATCTCATAGTAAACCATTTCAACTGGAAACTTCACCTTTTATTTCAGTGGGACATAATCTCCTGGGCAAAATCTAATGCACTCTTCACTTTAAACCTTGTGTGACATACTATGTCAGATAAAGATATCAACGTTGTCCGCACTGTATATTTCATACCCCTAATTCTACATTACTGGTGAATCGTGCTTGAGTTACACAGCCAGCCGTCATTCTTCTTGACACCTCGCTTGCGCTTTCGGAACTGTTTTGCTTTTGTCTCTGCGTGGCCACCGTAGTTCACATTTTGCTGCGGATTGTAGGGCAGACGGGGAGAAAGATGGCGGCCGTGGTTCTTCGGTGCCGTCCTATGAATGTCGTTCCCAGGCTTTCCTGTAAGTGAGTCCGAGTTGTACCAGGGAACCACACGGGGAGACAGGGCGAGGGGTGCAGATGTACATTGGGGCTGTGCTTGACTCGGGAATGCTACCAGTCTTTAAACAACAAGACCAGGCTAGCCAGCTAATGTGACCCCCTGTCAATTGTGTGACCTACAAGAAGTAAATAAAGCGGATGTTTATACTAAACAACCGTTCACAAATAGTATGTGAACTAGTTTACATAATGCTGATTGCATAATGTACGTATTTATGTAAATGTCAATGGTGTTGTAAACATAACTGTATGAATTGTACTTGGCTCTATAGTGAGTGAGTAGATTCCAGACACGGAATGATTTGTAAATAGTGTATTTGGAAGAATGTTTACACGTGCTGTATTAAACAGACTTGTTCACATATATATTCTGTTGTTTAAAATTTTTCAGGTGCAGGGACCCCATCAGTTTCACCATCAATTTCTGTTGTCATCCAACAGAGAAAGATCCACAGTGCAGTTACCCCTCGTGGAAAAGGGGGGCGCTCTTCCTTTAGTGGGATAGCCGCAACAGTCTTTGGAGCCACTGGGTTCCTTGGCAGATATGTGGTTAATCGGCTTGGTAGGTTGTTTAACAGTGAAAACTGGATGGGTGGATTTCTTATTATGGGTGGTGTTATGTTTTTGGGACTAGCATAGGTATACTGAGATTAAATTACATGTGTTTAATCTTAATTAATAGAGTGTTTCTGGACCTCACCTCGCTAACTGAGCTCAAATACTTCGTCAAAATACCCTACAATTGTGTGTGTTTTTTTCCTAAGGTCTATACACATTTTCAAATCTATTCAACAAGTCGTTCACTATGAGTCACAAGCTTAGAAAATAAAATAGAATAGAAAAAAACATGATAAAACATAACTTTCCATGATACTGGCACCTGTAATTTGTTTTTGACATACATGACAGTTTGTGTTTTATTTAAGCAATAAACTGTTTGTAAATTTCAGGGCGTATAGGCTCTCAGGTTGTGATCCCTCATCGCTGTGATCAGTATGATGTCATGTACCTCAGACCTATGGGCGATCTTGGACAGATCATTTTCTTGGTAATAAAACTTTTTTTCAAATAATGGTTTTATCTAGCTGAAAGGCACAAAGAAGTTGCAGGTGATAACTTTTTTTAGACAGTTGGTCATTGATTGAGCCGTACTGGAGATGGACTATGTTTTGATGCCGATATAACTTCCACACAGCTATTCTTGTAGGATGATTTTATTCTATGTTTTATTCGCTCACCAGGATAAGTCTATTGAGATATACAATTTATCTTAGTCCTGAGGTACAGCACACATTTAGGCAGTTGCAAATGCATTCATTTAAAATAACAGTGACGTTATTTTTTTTAAACAATATTAAAGGCAATCTAAAATATAAAGTGTATACTTAGCATCCACATACCCCACAACATCTAATCTCTCATGGTCCTGATTTTATGAAGTTAAAAAGATATTTCAAAGGAATTTGCTTTAGAGGTGCATGTTTGTATTGTTGTTGCAATAGGATTGGGATGCAAGAGACAAGGACTCGATCAGCCGAGCTCTGGCTCACTCCAATGTTGTCATTAATCTTGTTGGAAGAGAGTGGGAGACGAGGTAAGGTGAAAGTAAACTTTTCCTGTTTTAAATATGTTGGTGATCATGACCTTGGCCTCTGACCTAAAAAGGACTGCCATATTGATCTCAAACATCTAAACAGTCTCTTTAAGATTGTGTTTTGCAAGTTAGTGTCACTATCTGTATCTGTTCAGAAACATAAGTAGAATGTCACTCAGACAATTCAGATAGTTGTAAGTGTAGTCTTCCCATAAAGTACTTTTACTCAATTACTAAACTGGGCGGGAGCAAGTACAGTTACTATGGATGTGTGTGTATGCAAGTTACACGGAAATCTTTCTGTTTTTCAGCAACTATCGCTTTGAGGACACTCATGTTAGCATCCCAAAGGAAATTGCACGGGCTGCAAAAGAAGCTGGCATTGAAAAATTCATCCACATGTCCCATCTTAATGCCGACATTCGCAGTTCTTCCAAGTATCTGAGGACCAAGGTAAGCCCTGACTGAATGTAGTCCATGCTGTCTTTCACTACCCCTTTAGATGTAGCCATTCTGTGCCTTTAATGTAATGCTTTTAGTATTTTATTTATTTCTCTGTAGACTAAGAAATGGTCTTGAAATACTTAATAGACCAGAAATACAGTTTCATTCATGTTGTAGTGTGATGCCATAACTCTGCTTTCCAATCCTTTGTGCTGTATGTGGGAAATAAATACAATATTAAGATAGAATCTGTGTTTGAGCTTCTGTTGCATAATAATGTTTCCATAGGCAGTCGGAGAGGAGGCTGTGAGAGAAGAATTTCCTGATGCCATTATAATGAAACCCTCAGAAATATATGGAAGAGAGGATCGATTCTTCAATCATTTTGCAAGTGAGTGCTAATTAACCTTTATCCTAAACCTAAGTCATAATTCATACAAGAATTAATATGCAATATAAAATATATTTAGTCTGAGATTAATTCAAGACAAAAGTTCTTCAGTTCAGATTCCAGTGAGCCAGACAAACAGAATATATGCAACACCACCACCAAGTGAATTTTATGGTGTCGGTTGGGCCCGATATTAGCCGACATTACAAACTGCCATGTAATTGGCTACCCTTACCTTTCATAAGCATTATTTAGATCATGGTGCTTTATGAAAAAAAAGCAGGATGCCACTGGAAATAAAATGTTCCATTCAGCCTTCTGAAAACACTGATCAAATCTGATGTCAAGACTACTAAAGTCCTATTCTCTCAACAGATATGCGTTGGTTTGGAAGAGCCATACCACTGATTGCTATGGGAAAGAAGACCGTGAAACAGCCTGTTTATGTATGTTCTCTTCTGCTCTGACATTTCTATACATTTTGTTTTCTAAAATAGGGTCTTTTAAAATTGTTGATTGTTTCTATTTTACAGGTGGTGGATGTAGCCAAGGCCATCGTCAATGCAATAAAGGATCCAGACTCCAATGGAAAAACCTATGCTCTTGTCGGGTACGTTAAAATTTCAGAATCTCAATGGATGTGAGTGTCAGAGATTTCACTTTTCGTTATTTACAGGTAGGAAGCAACTCAAGTAATACAGTATGTTGTATACAGCCCTGATATTCTACTATGTGCCAGCTTCTGTTACTTAAGTGAAGAAATGGGATAAAGTTGACTTAAACCAGAAACCATCAGTGAATGTTTCAGTTGTGAGTGACTTAAGATTTGTATTTTTTATCTCACAGACCCAACCGTTATCTCCTGCATGACCTGGTGGAGTACCTTTATGCTGTTGCCCACAGGCCTTTTGTTCCATATCCATTGCCACGACCTTTGTATCAGTGAGTATACAGTCGGAACTCTCAAAACATTATAAAGAATAAAAAGTCACAAAAAGCTCTTTATTTATAATGTTGCTGTATCCTATTCCCTATCCCACACTTAGATTTCTAGATGTAGTGTTTGTAATTGTGATAACTTCGTAAGGACATTACAGTGGTGGAAATAAGACTCCCATTGCATAGCAGTTTGATCAATTCCTGGGTTTAATTTAGGTTTAATTTAATTTTGGATAGTATCAGAATCTGGGAATACTGTATAATAAGCCGCTTGTCTATCTGTCTGTGCATATGTGTGCCACTTATGCATTCTTACATTTATGTTGGGAATCTGTTCAGTTTATTGTAAACCAGGGGGGGGGTGTAATACAGAAAAACAACCTTTAAAAAATTGAAAAGAACAGTGCCACTACCAAAATCTAGCACTCTGCGTCCGCCAGATAAGTTGCATGGTTGACTCATTTTTAGAAAATTGTACAGAAACATTTAAATAGAGGCTTATGTTTTGTGCCCTTAACTGTACATTATTTAACTTCACAGTTTGGCTGCCAGGTTTTTTGAGATGAATCCCTTTGAGCCATGGACAACTCGTGACAAAGTGGAGAGGGTACGTACGGAAAAACATAGTGCTGCTTTGGCGTTCTTACGATGCAAGACAATATAAACCTATTGTAATGTGAAGGCTAAAGAGTAAGTAGAATTAAATGTTTAGACATCTAAAAATGTCAATACCCCAGGAGACCCAGCCCAAAAGACCAATGTTATAAATTTGTGATGGGAAATCGAGGTTGAGAGCAATGAGACAAAACAGACATGTTAAGATGGTCGTCTTGCCACACTAAACGAGTTCTGTATAACTCAAATATCCTGGGCCAGCGAGTTGCAGTTGGCAATAAATGGCAGAGACTTTAAAGGCCTTGGGTGGCAAGCCAAGGACTCCATATTAGTCCAGAGTGAATCACGATGATCAAGAAGCCAACTAGTCATGTGTCTGACTTGAGCTGACCAATAGTACAACTGGAGACTGGGCAGGGCAACACCAGCCCTCTGTTTAGCTTTAAGCAGTGTTGGGAATGTCATTCTTGGTTTTCTGTTCAAATATATTTTGAAATAAAACTACTTTTATGTTTAAAAAAAGATTGGAGTAAATACCAGGGAAGAGTTTGAAACAGATAACTAAATCTAGGAAGCAGGTTCATCCCAACCACATTAATCTGGCCAAAGAATGAGATTGAAAGTAGTGATTTTAATTAAACAAATTATTTAAATTTGGGGTAACAAATAACCAAATGTGGTAATCTTTTCTTATGATGGATCTTATTTTATATTAATATTTATTACTGACATACATGGTGGTGGTGGTTGTTGTTCTTCCAGTTCCATATCACAGATATGAAGTACCCATCCCTGCCCGGGTTAGAGGATCTTGGAATCGTTCCAACTTCAGTGGAACAGAAAGCTATTGAAGTACTACGTCGTCATCGCAGATACCGCTGGCTGGAAGCAGAACTGGGAGAGACCAAGCCAGCAAAAACTGTCAACTTCTGATCAGCACCACTCTGTTTAAAGACGCTGCTTAGCATCTTCTGTACATAACTAAATAATATTATGATGGCAATTAAATGCTTTTTTGAAGCCTTCACTTGTTCTCCTTTTTTTCTGTCAGACTTTTAACCTGTACTGTCATATCACTGTCCACCTGTGTGACTGTGTTTAGAAGGGCACAGTTGATTTTTCATATCTCAGAATAAATTATATGTCTTAAAATGAAGTAATTTGTGAGACATCTCAAAATGAATTACAGGTATAAGAAGTTGTTTTGAGTTCTCTGAATGCACAGGAAGTTTTAATATATCTCTGGCTGAATGCACAGTAAGTTATTTTGAGATATCATAAGATGATCTACAGATATCTCAAAATGAAAGGAAGATGTAATTGATTTTAAGATATCACATAAAAGGTATTAAATATCTCAACTGTATTTAAATACTGTATATAGTAAAATATCTTATTTATTTAATACATCGACCTCTGCCATGTGCACATGCTGCTACCAGCTGAATGGTAGGACAGAATGTTTTATGTTTTTCAATCTATCACTTCATGTAACAGTTAAATAAAAGAAAATGAAAGCAAGGGATAAATATAATTACTGTTCAGTTGTGCCCCCAGAAATGTTTGCTCTTGGTGTTATAGTTGACTCCCAATTTACCAGGAGTCCCAGCCTGAGAAATAGATCCTCTCGGCAGCCATCGATGTGTTGAAACATGTGCAGCCCCCCTCTCTTGGGTGCACAGCAACTACCACCATTACTTTGGTAAACATCCTTGGTGCAGTAGAAATATGGAAGGGAAGACCTTGTGTTGAGAGCACTCTCTTTACAGAGAAACAGAAATGTTCAATGTGGCTGGCATATTGGAAGATGGAAGTGCGTCTTTCCAATTGATAGTCAACATCCCATCTAGATGCATTTCATAGTATTTTGAGTCACCATCTTGAAATTGCATTACTGTGTCTTTACTATGTATATTTAAAGTAAAAAATGAAATATTACCATTTATGCTAGAAGTCTAAACTAGGTAAAGAAAAAAATAAACATTTCAGCACATTAGCCATTTCACAGGTCAACCGTCGTGATTTTTGAAGATCTATTTGAATGACTTATTCAGAACAGAGAGAAAATGTTTAGGATACATCACAGGCAGTTAGACACAGTCATCTCATGTAGGTCAACAGGGGACAACGCTGTCATCTCTTATTATCCAAGGCTGTTGAAATGACCTATTCCAGTTTCAGAAAACTAGGACACTAATTCTCGAACTTTTTAGATGATGGGCTCCCGTTTCTACAAAGCCCCGTTCTTGTCATTGCCCCTGTATTTTTGTTGGTTTATGAATAATTGAGGTTGACAAAGGTATGTGAGTAATCTTGTACTTTAATACTGGTACTCTCCAATACCACAGTCCATACCTGACTCATATCATATCAAACCCTTTATGCCCACCCAGGATTTAGCTTTAATTCCTCCACAGATTGCAGTTACTCAGCTGAATTTTTTTTTCTTCTCTAAGATGGGGTCCCCTAGCAACAGACTCACTGATGGGATACCCTAGCAACAGACTCGCTGATAGTATCCCCTAGCAACAGACTCCCTGATAGGGTCCCCTAGCAACAGACTTGCTGATAGACAGGTGGTGGGAGACACTTTCAGAACTTTGAAAAAAGCGAAACAGACATTTGGGATTGTGTTGGTTTCTTTTAGAGAGTTACAGTATTATATTTCCTCGAGGCCGGTCTAAGAGGGAGATAAGGAATTACGTTTTGTATGGGAGGTGTTGGCAAGCACTTCATTTAATTGAAACCAGAAGTAGGTGCTCCATTTTTTAACAGTAAATGACCTCAATTGACACTGAATAGCATGAAACAGTAGAGTATGTGAATGACATAAACAGATTGGGTCCAGCACTGATGTAAATGCTCGGGTAAATGAGGGTGTCTGCTCTGACTAAAGTCCTGAAGTCCATCGGCATTTTGTTTATCTTTGTGATCAACAACAATAAATGTGTGCAAAAGCACTAAAATCTACAATTTAGTTGTGTGACGCCTGCTTTTGACTGCCAGACCATTGGTCGTCTTGTTAAACAACCAAGCGCATATTATCAGCCCTATATCAGCGTCTGTCAGACATGCTCTTGGCATAATATAAACTGTGCGTGTCTGTTACCCTGTAACAGTCCTAATCAACTGAAAAACAACAGTGCATTTTCATTCGGCTCTGTTCTTTCATTGATCGCCCCCAATGTGACGTGACCTAGACTCCTTGGAACACAAGGGCCCTGGCTGTATAGCTTCGGTTGCAGTCCATCAGTCAGATTACTAGAATTCAATTGGAAGCGCTGTCACTGCCCGTTACAGTGCCCACATTTTGATGGTAACTTCTGTATTCAAAAAAACTAAACTGAACCAAGGTCTCGTTAATCAGTTTACTTTCACAGAGGCCCAGAGAAGGCCAAGTGTGCAGCTTAATGTGAAATGCGTTCACCAGTCGGTTTTATTGCCTCCTTTACAGAACCCGTGTCAAAGCAGCAACTTACTGAACAGATATCTGTGAAAACCAGATAACCAGATGCTGCAGTCCAGCAGCCGTAACTCATAGAGGTTTGCATGCTGGGTCCCTTGCAACATAGAGATTTTGAAAACGAATTGAAACAAATGCTCACGCATTGACACCCAGCTGCCATCAATTTAACTCCCACTATATTTATATTTTAGGATTCCTTCCTAAAGGGTAAGGTTTAATGTGAAGTGGGCAGGGAGCAAGTAGAGTCAGAAACCCCACAGTAAAGTGTGGTCAACTGCGTCAGAAATATTATAATAAAATTAAGGTGATTTAAAGGGGGAATTACCACCCACCACCACCACATTAAAATGTCCTGAACAGAAGAGTCTAGGATGGATATTTTATGAGCATGGATCCTCATTAATGGTAGCATGTACGCATTGTAAAGCCCAGAGAGGTATGGTAAATCATATAAAAAAGAAATACTGTAAACTGTAGCAAACACATAGTATACCGGTAGCAGTGGGGGAAGCATGGGAAAACTACCAAATTACCATGCAAATTGACTACTGTAAATTACCAATACATTTATAACTATCTAAAAGCTACAAACATCTGAAATGAAAGCATGCACTCTGAAAGTAACCTCCCAGGCAGATGCTAACACACGACCTCAGTCACATTCTGATGTGACTGATGGGACATTTGATTAGTTTTGTTGAAAGATCGACAGAAATAAGTAACCCAGATTTTTTTGTAATGCTCTGTGCTTCAGAGGCAGCACTGCCTGGAAGGCACTTTCCATTGCAGGTTCCAAAGCGCTCTTCACAGTTTCAGCTCTCTAACAGCCAGGCCTGCCAGGTTTTCTTATTGTGCTTAAAATGGAGCGTGATATTCATTCTAGGCACTGCTATAAAGGGCTCGGACTTGAAGGCATTTGCACGTGCTTCTTAGAAATGCAGCATCCCTGGGTGAAAATTCCTGGAATGTTCTGTTTTGTTTTAAAATATAATTTCCATCACCTGAAAAGAAGAGTTGTGTTTTAAAAGCCGTAAAAAAAACCAAAAAAAAAAACCAATGACCCAGTTTCAGTCATGCTTGAAGAACATGCATTGTTGGATCTTTCATACAAAGTTCAAATATACAGGGTAATAATAAGACAAATTCCACTTCTGTTATGGAAAACCCCTACAACGAAATTACTCTGGGAAGGTGGATCTGCCACACTTGATAACTTCTATTACCAATATGGCTTAATAGAGTGCTATTTGCCTGTAGGGGGGGGTTTATCACTGAGAAAAGATTAAAATGGCGGAGAAGTGGTTTTACAATAATAACGCCCCAGGTGAAAGTTTATCAAGTAAATATGCATAGTTATTTTGCAGTTTCCATTATTTTGCCATGGTTAAACTATATATTATTCATGGTTTCTAAAGCGCCCATAGATATTTACATAGTTATATTTATAAAGTGTCGAGAGTTTTCCATAGTAAAAGCATTAAAAAGTGTAAGAAAGCACAGTGAAAACATAGTAAATATAGGTAACCCCCTGAACAAATGTTTAGGGTACAGCTGAATTGGACACTATTCTATGCTTTTACCGTGGACACACCAAAGTGAACTTGTATATAAGGGATAAGGCTTTGACGTTAAACATTTCCAATTGCAGTTTGATTGACAGGGACTATGTGGCAGATCAGTTTTTCATAGTTTGATTGACAGGGACCATGTGGCAGATCAGTTTTCCATAGTTTGATTGACAGGGACCATGTGGCAGATCCGTTTTCATAGTTTGATTGACAGGGACCATGTGGCAGATCCGTTTTTCATAGTTTGATTGACAGGGACCATGTGGCAGATCCGTTTTTCATAGTTTGATTGACAGGTACCATATGGCAGATCAGTTTTTCATAGTTTGATTGACAGGGACCATGTAGCAGATCCGTTTTCATAGTTTGATTGACAGGGACCATGTGGCAGATCCATTTTTCATAGTTTGATTGACAGGGACCATGTGGCAGATCCGTTTTTCATAGTTTGATTGACAGGGACCATGTGGCAGATCAGTTTTTCATAGTTTGATTGGCAGGGACCATGTGGCAGATCAGTTTTTCATAGTTTGATTGCAGCTTGTGCTCCTTACTTAAAAATCAATTTACAGCAGGCTTAAAAATTGCTACAGTGCTGTCTCAACATTTTAACTCCTAACCCTTCTGAAGCACAGCATTCCTGAATTCATTTCAGATGACTAATTCCCTAAAACGACATCAAAGCCCACCGTTCAGGCCAGTTATTTCTCATGCTGGGTTTGTGGGCTTCAATCCAGCTTTGCAGTGTCCAAAACATCACGGCTTCAGTATTGAGCCACCCAGAAATCTACTAAGTGCCTTATACATTACTCCCATTTCGGTTTTATCAGAGTTGGCAAAGATTTTGTTTAAATGTGCGGTAAGAAAAATTAATTACTGTGGTGGAGTGTCATTGTTTACCTTCACTGTTCATCAGTGTGAAAGACAAGTACCTGTGCCAATAACATATTTTAACAAAATGAAAAGTTCCATGTTGGTCGGCACCTGCTTTCTTGGCTAGACATACAGTATTGACAATTATGAAAACAACAAATGATTTACAGAATGCCTCGGGGTGGCGATTGTATTGCCCATGCTTCCTCACTCAGACCCTATACTTAATAAATATCTCGATATCCCTGAATAAATAATCGTCTCTTCTATGCACCCTATTTTAATGAACAAGTCATCTCACAGGTAGAATGCTACCCCAAAATGTCCTCCTACAACTGGGGATGGGGAGTTTGTTGCCGAATACCTTCACTCAGACTACTTGCTCACTAAATATCTTGGTATCCATGAAAACATAATTGCCTCCTCTTTAAAAATATGCGAAGGATTTTAATGAGCAATCTGTCTCCCAAGTTCAGTGTACCCTAAATATGATTAATTTACGAACAACAATGCGGAATAACTAGGTGCAGAATTTGTTCTATTTTATCAAAATAAATAAATAAATACATTCGGAGTGGTAACTGTCAAGACTTTTTAAAGAGGAGACAATATTATTATCTGGCAACAAACTCCCCATCCCGTTTTACTGCTTGCCAAAAATAAGGAGAGCATTTTAGGGCACTATTATACTTGTGAGATGAATGAATTGCTCATTAGAATTCATATTTTTAAAAGAAGAGATGATTATCTATTCAGACACCAAGGTATTTGGGCAATACAATCCCCAGCCCTAGTCTTGCTGTAAATAATTTGTGGTTTCAATGATTTGTGTCAGTACTGTAGAAAGTCTCTGCTAAGGGCAGGTGACACAGAGTTCAATGTTTCCCCCCAGTGGGTCACTCCATATAGCACAGAGAGCTCTGGCTGACTCTAATATGTATAGACCAGCATGGAGTAGAGAGCTGTGATTTCTGTCTGCACTGCATTACAATATAATCCTTTGTTAGAGTTTTTTTTTAATATAAAATCATGTAAGCATTTCAAAGTGTAGTAAAAGCATGCTACTGCCTGTTTTCCTACATTATGAAAAAAAGGTTGCTGATGCCCTCTGATAGCTCCTCCATTAAATGCACTGCAGCTCCTTCTCTTGAAAGCATTTGTTCCGAGGTAAAGATTGCCTGTCCAAAACCTTTTCACGTGTACAAAAACTATCAAGTTCTCAGAATGGGGCCTGGGTTATATACACAAAGGGTCAAAACTGTAAAGATGGAATAATGTAAAAGTAGCTGAGTTAAAACAGCTGGGATAGCTGTGGCAAAACCCTAGATTTCCCATAAAGATTTGGTCCTGTAGAGGTAGGCACAGTAGTCGTCCTCCATCCTTTATTCTAGTTGGGCTGGTGTGACTATTGCTACTCACAATTAAGAATATAATAATACTGTATCATCCTGCAGCAATCCCTACTTGACAGGTGCCCTGAGTGGACACATGCAAGGCTGGCCGTTGTCCACCAGAGGCCGGAATCACCTCTCGAGCTCCTGGATGAAAGGGGGAATAGGCTTGGTCCTGGGATCGGAGGTTCTCCCTCAGCTTTTGGGGAGGGATAGTAATTGATAATTCTAAACTGGGGAGAAAAATCTGGGGTATAACAATTGGGCACACAATAAAAATAAAATAAAAAAAAGCTTTTAGACCACAGTAAAAAGGTGATAAGTAAGATCTTGATTTCCTACTGACAATATAAAACCATCTTTAATTTTAAGGCCACCCCTGTACTCAGTATTAAGGCCACTTTCAGAAGAACACTCCTGAACCTTTTGAAAACATGAATGCTACATGATCTTATTTAATCAAATCAGAAATTAATCTTCGAATGTTTTGCCTATGTACTTTCAGTAGTAAGGCCACGTTTTGTTGGTCCCTTCACTGGCCTTAATAACAAGGTGTTACTGTACATCACATTTAATAGCAGTTTCAGGTATTCATTTCTTAATTCTATTTACTGATGCATGTTTCAAGTAACAAAATATATTTACTTATCTTTACTCTTGGAGTACTAGAGTTATGTTCCTTGCATTTGTATTTCTGTTTTTGCACAAATTTTGAAAATGCCAGAAATGACTCCCAGTGGCATTTGACTTAAGGCTCCTACACACTAAAAAAGCTGAAAATTCAAGATAATACCAAGGCGTACAGTGAAAATAAATGCTTATAGGAAAGTTAACTTCAATTTTTCTTGCTGCAGCTCTTTGAATATTAATTTGGAAGTCTGTCAAACTAAAGTTAAACATGGAAACGATTCAGAACTGAATTTCCCTGGACGAAATCACAGAGCAGGAAGGGGTTTAATTTCCAAAGTGGCTGTGCAGCAGGTGTCAGTTGGCCCAGTGAGAGCATCCTATTGCTGGCACCACCGCGACATTTAAATGGATTCTATTTCTGACATGAGCAAAGATATCAACATGCGATAGTCATGCAAACAACTGCAGCTGGAGTTCTAGGAGCTAGTTAAAAGAGGGGTATCATCATACTGGGGGGAAATACGGAACTGAAACCATTTTAATCACATCTTTGTGAATATTTGGAAATAAAATAAAAATGGAATTGTGTTTAGATATATCGGCCATCATCATCATCTTCAGCCTTTTTCAATCCACCTCCCGATAGATAGATAGATAGATAGACAGATAGATAGATATACATGTATATTTATATATATATATATATATATATATATATATATATATATATATATATATATATATATATATATACAGTACTGTGCAAAAGTTTTAGGCAGGTGTGAAAAAATGCTGTAAAGTAAGAATGCTTTAAAAATAGACATGTTAATAGATTATATTTATCAATTAACTAAATGCAAAGTGAGTGAACAGAAGAAAAATCTACATCAAATCAATATTTGGTGTGACCACCCTTTGCCTTCAAAACAGCATCAATTCTTCTAGGTACACTTGCACACAGTTTTGAAGGAACTCGGCAGGTAGGTTGGCCCAAACATCTTGGAGAACTAACCACAGTTCTTCTGTGGATTTAGGCAGCCTCAGTTGCTTCTCTCTTCATGTAATCCCAGACAGACTCGATGATGTTGAGATTAGGGCTCTGTGGGGCCATGCCATCACTTCCAGGACTCCTTGTTCTTCTTTACGCTGAAGATAGTTCTTAATGACTTTCGCTGTATGTTTGGGGTTGTTGTCATGCTGCAGAATAAATTTGGGGCCAATCAGATGCCTCTCTGATGGTATTGCATGATGGATAAGTATCTGCCTGTACTTCTCAGCATTGAGGAGACCATTAATTCTGACCAAATCCCCAACTCCATTTGCAGAAATGCAGCCCCAAACTTGCAAGGAACCTCCAACATGCTTCACTGTTGCCTGCAGACACTCATTCGTGTACCGCTCTCCAGCCCTTCGCTAACAAACTGCCTTCTGCTACAGCCAAATATTTCAAATTTTGACTCATCAGTCCAGAGCACCTGCTGCCATTTTTCTGCACCCCAGTTCCTGTGTTTTCGTGCATAGTTGAGTCGCTTGGCCTTGTTTCCACGTCGGAGGTATGGCTTTTGGCCTAAGTCTTCCATGAAGGCCACTTCTGACCAGACTTCTCCGGACAGTAGATGGGTGTACCAGGGTCCCACTGTTTTCTGCCAATTCTGAGTTGATGGCACTGCTGGACATCTTCCGATTGCGAAGGGAAGTAAGCATGATGTGTCTTTCATCTGCTGCAGTAAGTTTCCTTGGCCGACCACTCGTCTCACGGTCCTCAATGTTGCCCGTTTCTTTGTGCTTCTTCAAAAGAGCTTGGACAGCACATCTGGAAACCCCTGTCTGCCTTGAAATTTCAGCCTGGGAGAGACCTTGCTGATGCAGTATAACTACCTTGTGTCTTGTTGCTATGCTCAGTCTTGCCATGGTGTATGACTTTTGACAGTAAACTGTCTTCAGCAACCTCACCTTGTTAGCTGAGTTTGGCTGTTCCTCACCCAGTTTTATTCCTCCTACACAGCTGTTTCTGTTTCAGTTAATGATTGTGTTTCAACCTACATATTGAATTGATGATCATTAGCACCTGTTTGGTATAATTGTTTAATCATACACCTGACTATATGCCTACAAAATCTCTGACTTTGTGCAAGTGTACCTAGAAGAATTGATGCTGTTTTGAAGGCAAAGGGTGGTCACACCAAATATGGATTTGATTTAGATTTTTCTTCTGTTCACTCACTTTGCATTTAGTTAATTGATAAATATAATCTATTAACATGTCTATTTTTGAAAGCATTCTTACTTTACAGCATTTTTTCACACCTGCCTAAAACTTTTGCACTGTACTGTATGTATATTTATATAGATAGATAATTAGATAGATAGAGAGATAGATATACATGTATATTTTTATATAGATAGATAGAGATAGATACTTTTTAAATAACATTTATTTACAACAGACTATAAACTTTTACATTCCAAAAAATTCTACAAAGAATTCATACATTTAAAACAAGTTCATCAGACTCTTCATCCACCTCACAGAGCACTCCATTAAAACACCATATAATTTCAAATTTTAGTAAGTCGTGCATCATTTTATAAAAATTAAATTCAACACCTATGCGTTCCCTTACTAGCTTTCGAAACACTTTAACCAAATCTTGACTGTTTTTATCAATTTCACTACTCCTACTTTTTAAAATGGCCAATTTAGCTTGACCTAACATAAAATTAGCCAACTGAAATACAAACTTTTTACTCTTTGCAAATGTGACCCCGAAAATAAAAATAGTCTTCGTGAACTCCAAACCCAGCTTTAAAAAGAGGTTGTTTAAAAAAACAAACAATGGATCCAATCTTTGACATTCCATGTAGCAGTGAAATACAGTCTCTCTTTTACTGCAGAAAGGGCACTTGTCATTCACCTCCGGATTTATTATTGTTACAAAAGCATTAACAGCCAAAATGGTATGCAAGAGTCTCCACTGTAAGTCACAGGCTGGCTTGTCCTCCTCTCCAGCTCCCAGCCGCTCCCTTCAATGTGTGTCCGGTAGAACTTTAAGCACATCTTGAAACTTTACTTTCACACACATTTGATATGCTTTTTTTCCCCTCCAATAGGGAAAATTGGCATTTACACAAGTCCTTCACTTTTAAAATCTTGCCACTCTCTTCTTCAAAATTACTAATTGCAGGAGAGATTAGCAAGGAAGGAAACGGAGTCTGCTGAGGGATTCGATGCTCACTAAAAACACTCTCCAGTGCCTCTCGCCACTCTGGGAACAGAGCTTCATTCAGCTGTGACAGGTAAACACCTGCCACACGCACAGACCGCATGGCCAGAGCATTAGCTAAACATTCTGGGTCCTTCCAAGCACATTTTTCTGTGTCTATTAGATCATAGACCTTCACAAGTTTAGCCCTAATAAGGGAAACATTAACCGATTTGAACTTATAAATAAAACTAAATTGTGGATTTAACACCAAAGGCTGTTGTAGAACCCAAAAGGGGTCTAAGGAAAACTCATACTCAGCCTTTAGTACACTCCAAGCCCTCAGCACACTCTTGTAAAACAGAGGAAGACACGTCAAATTAATTTGACCAACATCCATAAATAACAAATTAAAATCAAAACCAAGCCCTCCAACCTGACCAAAGAAAGACAACGGCAGTCCTCTCCAAGGCAACTCTACCGGTGAATAAAACAATTTTTGCAACGTTAGCAGTCTGAAAGCAGCTGTCCTACACTCAATATTAATTAATCCTTGCCCACCTTCATCCAATGGCAAATGCAGCACACACTGCCTCAACCAGCAATATCCATTCCAAAAAAACTCCAAAAGCAGGGATTGGATCTGTTTAAACAACATTTTTGGAGGCTCTATACAAATTAACTTATGCCAAAGACTGGAGGCGACTAAATTATTTACCACTAAAACTCTTCCTCTGAAAAACATTTGATGAAGCAGCCACCTCCACCTCTGCAAACGTCCTTTTATATTTTCCAAAACCCCTTCCCAATTTTGCTGTTCCATTTTCTCATTGCCCATAAAAATTCCCAAATATTTCAAACCTTCTCGAGTCCACTGCAGTCCATCAGGCAATACCAGTGACTTGCATCTTTTTCTTTCCCAACATGCACAGCACTGCTCTTACTCCAATTTACTCGTGCAGATGAAACCTTTTCAAAGATTTTCTGGGTCTCAACTAACACCTTTATGTCTTCTTGACTATTTATAAACAATATTATATCGTCAGCATAAGCTGACAGCTTAATTGACTGATTGCAGTTTGGAATATATAAGCCTGTCAAAACACTTCTTAATCTACTCAAGAACGGTTTAATTGATAGTGAGTATAACATACCAGACAGAGGGCATCCTTGTCTAATTCCTCTCTGAATTTTAAAAGGTGCAGTAAGTCCTCCGTTTATTTGAATCAAACTGAAAACGTAACAATAGAACGATCTTATTTTACTAATGAAATCAGAGTTAAGACCAAAAGCAGCAAGGACCTTCCATAAATACTGGTGGTCTACTCTGTCAAAGGCTTTTTCCTGATCTAATAAAAAAAGACCAGTACTAAAGCCAAACAATTTTGAGGCTGCCAATATGTCTCTGACTGAAAAGATATTATCAAAAATGGATCTATTTGGGATGCAATAAGTTTGATCAGACTGTACTCAGTCTGTTGACTAGAGCTCTAGAAAGAATTTTATATTCGGAGCACAACAGTGACACAGGTCTCCAATTTTTTATGTCGCAAAGATCACCTTTCTTTGGAAGGAGCGTGATAACTGCTCTCCTGCAGCTTAGCGGCAGCTCTCCTTGTTCAAAGCTCTCTTCAAAAACTTCAGCAAGATCATATTTCAACAGTTGCCAAAAACTTTTAAAAAACTCTATGGGCAAGCCATCAATACCAGGAGCTTTGCCCTGATTCAGCCCTTGTAGAGCAACAGTAAGTTCTTCTATAGACAGGGCACTCCCCAGCCCTTCATTAGCCTCCTCAGGCAAACACGTCATGTCCTGCAGGAAACCCTGCGCCTCCTCAGGCTCAGCCCCAGCCTTCGCTGCAAATAAGCCTGAGTAGAACTGGACAGCGTACCTCCTGATCTCCTCCGGCTCTTTCAGCTCCACTCCGTCCGGCCTCCTTAGACAATGAATTGCCTTCCTTTGGCTACTTTTTTTCTCCAAACTGAAAAAAACTGAGTAGGTGCGTCCATCTTCGTCAGCCCCTGCACCCTAGATCTCACCAGTGCTCCTTTTACTTTTATATCCAAAAGATTTGCAATTAATTTATTTTTATACTTTAATTTTTCAATTAGATTATCATTTTGCTTGGAGTCTAGAGCTCTCTGGAGCTCTAAGACATCCCGCTCCAGCTCTTGCAGAGACTCATTTACCCTCTTTGTAACGTTTTCATTGTACTGTTGACAGAATGATTTTATTTGAACTTTATCTATGTCCCACCATTGTCTAAGATTCGAAAAGGAACCTTTAACATCCCTCCATTTTTTCCAAAAGAAATTAAAACATTTGATAAAATGCAAATCATTTAACAGATTAGTATTGAATTTCCAATAGGAACGACTGCGTTTAACAGTAGGCAATAAAACAAAAAGGAATACAAGGTTGTGATCAGAAAAGGTAGTAGGAGAAATGCTACATTGTTTTATCAGATTAAAATGCTCTTTGAAAACATAAATCCGATCTAATCTAGCCATTGAGATGTTACTCTTACTGTACTTAACCCAAGTATATTGTCTTTTATTAGGATGCACACTTTTCCACACATCAATTAAATCAGTCTTTTTTAATATAACTGCTAATTCTCTTGCAGACTTAAGGTGTGGCTCAGGATGATTTCTGTCCATTTTACAATTAGCAGTACAATTAAAATCCCCTGCTAAAAACCAAACCTCATCAGAAGTGCATTTTACTAAAACCTGGTCCAGAATTTTGAAAAATTCCAACCACTCTTTTCCATCATTGGGGGCATAAATATTAATAAATACAAAGGATTGTCCTTCTACTACAGCTTCTATTTTAAGCATCCGACCTTTTACCAGTTCAGTAAAGTCCATTGACTCAGGTTTAAAATTTTCCTTAAACAAAACTGCCACCCTAGCACTCACATTAGATCCATGACTAAAAACTATTTCCCCTTTCCATTCCTTTTCCCACTCTGATTGGGTTTTGAAATCACAATGAGTTTCTTGTAAGAAAATGGTTCAAATATTCAAAAACAGAAGCCCTCTTAAGACTGTCTCTACAACCATTTATATTAATAGTCCCTAACAGAAAAGTCATCATTGGGATAGAAAGAAAGCTCAGAGTACAAAAAACAAATCATATTTGAAAAAACACTGAGTTTCTTAACATTTTTATTTTTGATTAAGCTTACTACAAACTCTAATCAAACAATTCTTTAAATATCAGATCAAGCCACTGAGTTCACAAACAAACTTAAATCAGGGAAAAAAACTCCACATCAATTTTTCTCCTTCCCTTTGTCAACAGTAAAAACTCTCTTATATCTTGCTCACCATACCCGCTCTTTAACAAAATGGATTCAGAGCATTGAGACGAGTCGGTTAACACCACCTCCTCCTCCTCCTCCTCCTCCTCCTCCTCTCTCGCTCTCTCTGACTGAATTATTTTCATGTATTGTACTGGCAACCACAACACTCCAGGGCTTTTGCCCCTCCTTTTTAGGAGGTTGTTTTTTTCCCTTGTTTCTACTACCTCTATATTTTTCCTTTTTAATTTTTTTTTCTTTTTCCTGGAGTCTTAAATTCATCATTATCATTCATATTCTCACTCATCTCCATGGCCAAATTGCTCATTTCATTAACTTTCTCCGATGCATTCTCCCCTAGACACTCGGTTTTATTTTCACCCGCACCCTGATTGTCCTCTCTTACTTTTCCAGTCTCTGCTTCTCTCGTACTATTCATATCATTAACAGTACCACTTTCAATCTGTTTTTCGTTACCATCACTACTGGTATTCTTAATTTCCTGCTCTCCAGTTTTACCCTCTGTTCTGCTCACCTCCACACCAACACTCGTCCCTGCCACCTCTCCATCATTTTCAGCGTTCACATTCTCTTCCCCACTATCTATTTCAACATCAACATCACTCGGCTCCGTGGATTTCAAGTTCACCGCTAGTTTCTCGCTCACATCTCTCCCTTCTCTCTCCTCTCTATCTTTTGCTTTCGGGCAATTTTTAACTAAATGTCCATCAGCCCCACAATTGAAACATTTCATCGTTTCTGAAGTAGCAAAAATCACGTAATCACAGCCATCCACTTTAAACTTTAAAACAATGTTAAGTTCCTCGCTCACTTTATTCAAAACCATAAACAACTCTCCTGAAGGAGACCACATGTTGTAACAGTGGAGATTTACAGCCCAACGGGATTCTTTTTGGGGCCGAGACAATTTGCCCATGTCGAGACAATTCATTTACAATTAAAGCATTTTTAAGGAAAGGTGGAACGTTTGATATAATTATTTTTCTCGCTGGTGTCACTAATGGCGTAACTGCAACAAGAGAATCGTTAAAAAAAATTCCATTTTCTACTATTTTATTTACTAGATAAGTTTGACTTAAAAACGCCACGACTGATCCATTCATTCTGGACGCAGACTTTATATTTTCATGACCGACTACTTTCCCAATCGCTAACATGCACTTCTCTATAGGAACAAAACCTTCCATAGCTATTCTAATTCCGTGCTTACGAGTTAAACTCTCAAGGGGGAACCCCACCCCCCTGTCCCTGAGCCAGCCATGCGGACCGCAAAAGTTTAACAAAGTTCTTTAACTTATTTAACAAACAAAACAAATTAACTATTCACATTAACAAACACATATAAAAAAAAAAGAAAAAGAAAGAAAAACAAAACACCTACTTCGATCCACTCCACCTCACTCACTCCACTCTCCCAGCATGCATCACACTAGACAGAATAGATAGATAGATATACGTGTATATATATATATATAGATTACGTGTGTATATATATATATATATATATATATATATATATATATATATATATATATATAGATAGATAGATAGATAGATAGATAGATAGATAGACAGACAGACATGTATATTTTTTATATAGATAGGTTTCCTTGTGATAAGCTTGGCAATATGGCTTTTATGTATAGTTTTAGACTGTGTATTAAAAACCTGGTGTTTTAAGTTTTCTATGGTGCCCCACTGCCCCTTTTAAAAACGGCACCCCATTACCTCAGGAACCTCTACATTGGTACATATTTGGAGACAAACAGCTTTATTTCTGGCAATAATCTATATATAAAGGAGACCCCCATTTTATTTTATTTTTTGCAGTAGGCCCTGGATTTGAAGCAGGTTTGACTGTATAATGAAACACAACATTGTCCCGGCAACTCAGTAATGCAGTGTCATTTTCCGAAAATATTATTTTTACTCTTTTCACCAGAGAGAATAATAACCCACACTGTCTATTATTTTTCCTTCTTGGGGGATTTAGATGTGTTTTCTGGCACTGTTGGAATGCTGCAGGCCAGATCCGGCATCTGTCGCACAAGATTTTCTGTCTATTAGAATTTGGCTGCATTTTCTATTTCAAACTTCTCTGAGCTGTTTGCCCTCTTGTAGTACACCAAGTCCCCCTTTCAAGGCTTTTTCACAAGACACAGGTGCTGTTGTGCCCAGTCAGAGCACTTGAAGTGATTAGAAGAGCGAACTGTGTCTGCCCAGGCTCTACAAAATAAATCACTTTGGACTTGGCAGGTCCTTGAGAGTTTTTCCCCCACACACACTTTTCAATGGAGAGATGAGTAGCTACTACATGGGCTCAGCTCAATAATATATTTTACAGATGCCATGTTTGTCAAGGTGGCTTTCAAATAACCATGGGTAAGAACAGTGACAAAATAAAACTGACTTGACAGAATTCCATATACCGCAACTCTTAGATAGCAATCTTAATACAACAGTAACTTGAGTAGTACAGTGCTTTAGGGTATGGATTATGGATTGTACATGTTTCTGCTTATTTTACATAGTGGTGATAAATGTGGGTATTTTTTATTTTGAATTATTTCTTTTTAATCTACAGTCCTTAGAGAAATAATGAAGTGCCAATCAAAGTTTTAAAAAAGCAGCTCTAAATATTTGATAAGAAAATCCTTGCAACCATTACTCCGAGCAGCAAAACCAAGCAAGTTAAAATGCATTTAAGGAGGCAGTGTGGTCCAGTGGTTAAAGTCCAGGACTCTGTATATAATGTACAGTTCACAACCTACCTCTGTAAAGTGCTTTGTGCTGGTGGTCCACTATGAAAGGTGCTATATAAAGATATTATTATATTATTACTCAGAGCAAGAAGAAAATGTTTGTGCCCAAGGATAACTATTCCAATTTCTTATTACAGTTCTACAGAGCATAAACAGCAATAATAAATCAGCTGGCAAACAAACTTAGAATATAACATCTCACATTTGGTACAGAGCAGGAAAGTGTATGGGTCAAGACACCAAGGTACCAAATATTGAGAGAATATATTAAAGTGTGCTGTATAGGACAGCCATATTAGGTCAGGAGTCAAGGTACACATTAAGCTGCAGCAAACTTAGAACTTCATTTCTCAATGAGGAGGAGAAAAATAAATAAAAAAGAGAATAGAACCCATTTGTTTTTACCTGAAAAATCAGGGTAAGATATTTCTGCCAAAGTGGGATTGCTCTACCTGTTTACAGGAGGCAAGATATCTTCCCCCTCTACAGGGGCGTTCTCTGGAACACACCTTACAATGTCTGGAAAGGTTCAAAAGATGAATCCCATTGCAATCTAAAGACAAATAGTCCCCGGTAATAGCTGTTCTATACAATAGAAATGAAAAGAAATGTATTTAACAAATGAGTTCAAAGGAAAGACAGCTGTACAATGCACAGTTTAAAAGAAAATAAAAAGTTACACAATAGACAGTTTAAACAAATAAAAAGCAGATAATCAGTTGTCTTCAAATAAACTGCTAGGTGCCTTTACTATAAAGCCTCCATTAAAATCATACAGTTTCTTCACTGTATTGCTAATCACGCAAGTTTTTGTCCGGGCAGCTCAGTTTAAAAGTTCTTCAAGGATTCAAGCGGTGCGCAAGACCTTACACAAAGTGAGGACAAGTCTGCAATCTCTTCTTACAGTGACAGCACAGCAACATTCACTTCACCGGGGGCAAGCAACCTTAAGAGCAGACAGACAAACAATGCATCAGTGTCAGATGATGCAGTTCCTACAACAGTACACATGAATCAGTTTTAAAAAAGAGAAAGATCTTGCAGCAAAGCCCATTTTAAATTCACCCACCTTAAGAGCAGACAGACAAACAATGCATCAGTGTCAGAGTATGCAGTTCTCCAAAAGAGGGACGCCAGCACTATTTAAATAATATGATTTGATTTGGGGAGCGAGATCTGTTTCCTTTTTTACCAGTCACGGGCTCCCCTCTTAATCCTCATGTGGAATTGTTGCAAATTGCCTAATAGCTGCACCTGCCATATCCCCATTTAAAACATGCAAAGAAATGTAAACAAATGAAAAGAAAGTGCTCAAAATAACGTGCTACAAATATTCATACAAATAATTAAAAGAAAACTCAAAATCAAATAGTGAAATAAATCTAAAAATCGAACAAACAATGAATACAAAGTCAAATAAATAATAAAATCAGTGAAAGTGCATAAACAAAAAACATTCGTGTTACATCCTTACCTGCTTAGGATCGGTGTCCTCAATGATAAAAAATTAATCAATAAAAGAACATATGTGACAATCAAGCACTTAACTTTAGTCTCAGCCGATTTCCAAAATTTGCCAGAGTGGATCTTCAGACCTCTTGTCCTGCTGATACCATCCCTTGGTCTTCAAGGCCTTTGTTCACAACTGGGGCATAGAACAAACCTACCCAAGGCAACCCAACACCAGGCTCTACAGATGTTGGGGTTCTAACTCGGTCTTCTACATTTGAAAGTCAGTGGGGAAAAGCACAGAGTTGTAACAGGTTACGATGCAACACTCGCTTTGGGCCATCTCCCTGCTCTGGTTTAAGAACATACACTGGCAATTGGGCCTCTGGCTGTGACACAATTACATAGGGCATACTTTCCCATCGATCAGACAACTTACCCCGTCCCCTCATGTCCCTCAACACACGATCGTCTGGGAGCAATGGTGCATCTCATGTCTTCTGATTGTACAGCATCTTTTGTCTAGTGGCCACGTCTCCAGACTGCTTCCCTGCTTGTTCATAAGCAGACCTCAATTTCTCATGATGGGACTGAACCCACTTGTCTGTGGAAATCCCATCATCAAATCTTGCGGGAGACAAGCATGTCTTCCGAACATCAGAAAAAAGGGTGTATAGCCAATAGTAGTGTGAATAGTATTGTTGTACAAAAAGAGGGTCTCTTGAAGATGTTCAGGCCACAGCAGGCGTTTTTCAGCTCTCAAGGTAGAAAGGAGGTTCAACAGAGTACGATTGAACCTTTCTGCAACTCCACTACGAGCTGGATGATATGGGGTTGTGTGGCTTTTGGTTATTCCATACAGCTGACATAATTCTTTAACTAAATTTGACTCAAAGTTGGGTCCTTGATCAGAGTGGAAGCAACGAGGGCAACCAACGGGTTGAATTATCTGTTGCCATAGTACCCGTGCAGCAGTAGTTGCCATTTGTTCACGAGATAACTAATACATTGGGGTAAGAATCTTCTGACCAGCCCACTGCAAAAAAGTCCATAGCAACCAGTTCCAACGGTGCTGAATTCTGAACTGGCACCAATGGAGCAGCATGCCCCTAGTTAGGTGGAAGTTTCCTTAATGTACAAATTGCGCACTCAGCACACCAAGCAGATGTTTGATTTGACATGCCAGGTCAATAGCATCTGGTTCGCTGCAATGAAAGAGTCTTATCGACACCCCTATGTCCGGCTTGTATATGATACAACTCCCAAATAAAGCAAAGAACGATCAACTGGTGCACTAACTTCCAGGTTCTTCTGGCATGAGAGCACAGCCACCCATCCCTTTACACATAGCTTCAACTATTTTCGGATGGATCCTTTGAAAAGCAGACACTTCTATCCGGTCCCAGTCTTCAACTGGGCCCTCTGCTAGACCTAAGGGGAGGCGAGACACTGCATCAGCACAATACGTCCTGGACGATATTTTATTTAAAAGTTGTAATTAGCCAATTGGGCGGCCCACCTCTGCTCTAGGCTGCCCAGGTTTGCAGTCTGCAAATGAACAAGGGGGTTATTGTCTGTGTGTACAGTAAAAAGTGATCCAGTCAGATATTCATGTTTTTGTTCTGTAATCGCCCATTTAAGAACAAGACGTTCTAATTTAAGGGAACTGTAGTTACTGTCATTCCTCTCGGAAGAATGGCAGCCAAGGCTAGCATAAGCAATGACATCTTCCTGTGAGTCTTGCACCTGTGCCAAGACTGCTCCCAAACCATGATTGCTTGCATCTGTGTGCGAAACAAAGGGTAAGATAAACTCAGCGTATGCCAATGTGGGAGCGCCTGTCAAAATCTCTTTCATCTTACTAAATGCTGAGACACATTCCTCATCCCACTCTCTCAGCTTTAGGGCAGGGCAGGTACGGTCGGCTGGTGAAATCCCAGTTAACAATCGATGAAGAGGGTTCTCTATCTTGGCAAGGTTTTTGACAAAGCGGCAAATAATAGCCGGCTAAGCCCAAAAAGGACCGCAACTGTTTCACTGTTGTGGAGGGTGGCCACTCCTGAATAATTTTTACTATATCCGCGTCTGGCGAGACTACTGCTTCGGACTCTCGATGTCCCAAATACTGGACTTCTTTTTGCAGTAAGTGGCATTTCTCAAGCTTCAACTTCAACCCATGCTGTAGCAGTTTGCTGAAAACAAAGTAAAACTGTTTTAAGTGGGTCACAGAATCAGCTGAATAAATCATCTAGATAAATCAATATTTACTCCAGACAGGTCTGCATCAACCTCTGAAAGGTTGCAGGGGCATTGCAGAGACCAAATGCCATGTGGTCAAACTCATACAATCCCATAGGGGTTATAAAAGCAGTTCTCACAATCCTCTGGGGCCATCCCTAACTGCCAATAGCCACTAGCTAAATTCAGGGTGGTGAAACAACAAGCCTGCTTCAGACTGGTTAAGGGGAGGGGATAAGGGGATAAGCATCTTCATGAGTTACTGCATTCTATTTCCTACTGTTTAATTGACACAGAATCTTAAAGTCCCATTGGTGCTGCTCAAGGGCTGCTACTCCCCTGCACCACACACATCTCCAGCATACCTTGAAGGAGAGGAGGGACTTCACTTCTCTATACATCTGGGGTGGAACCTGTCGATACCTTTAGCATCTCCAGTAGGAATCCGATGCTGTACCGTCTGGGTGTAACCAAATTTTTCCTCATGGGTTGTGAAGACTGCCCAATGTCACTCCACCAACAGTTGCCTCAACTGTTCAGTCTGTTTTCTGGTCAAATCAACCCCAGTCAGAAAATGTTGACTCAGGATGTTTTCTTCTGTCCCCACTACTCCTTCCCTCTCGGGTGTGAGACTCACATCTTGGTCCTGAAATACAACTTCGGGTGACAACAAGGACATTTAAGCTAGCTTTTGGTAGTGATACAGAAGGAGAGGAAAATTATTCAAATTCCGTACAAGGATCAAAAGCTTACCTCATTTCAGTACTCACTGCTCTGGCCACCATTACAGCACCAGAATCAGACAGGGGCTCTACCAGGCACTGATAGTCTCGGCCGTTTGGACCTGCTCGAATCTGACACCATACCAGGACTTCACTCCTCCCTGGAACACTAACAGGGGAATGAGTAGTTATACACACATAACCTATAAGTCCACTGGGGGCAGCAAACTGGGCTTCTTTGGCACATATCCTCAAGTCCTGGTGCCATCCTCGTCGACCTGGAGAGGTAACAGAAACACTAGAACAGATGTTATTTATTTTAAACAAAACCTCCCAGCAGATGATGTTAGTGCTTAACAGTGCATTGGTCAAAAAATGTTCTTTCACAACAAGGACCCCTTGGTCTGGAGGTATCACCTCTCTGTCTTGTATATCCAATTAGGATCCTTAAGATAAGCTCCCTGTTTCCCAAAGACTGCATTAAAAAGCATTCCCTCAACATTGTTACTTGTGATCCAGTGTCTAAGAGACAGGATACAGTTACACCTTCCATTATTATATTCACAATATGAACCCTCCCAACCTGGATGCGCCATCAGCCAATAGGCCAGTATTTGCATTCCCCACTGTCTGGCTCATGACAGGGGGGCATTCTACTTTCAAACACTGCCACAAAAACTCCCATATTCTACTTTCAACATCTCCCTACAAAAATGAGCAAAATGTCCCACTCTCTGGCAACACCTGCATATTGGTCTGCCTTGTTCATCATACTGATTCATAGGCTGATGATTAGGGACTGCTCCTAAGCGGTCTGCATTCCGTACCTGCTATGATCGCCCAGGTGCATTCCGGGGTCTAAGATTGGCTACTTGTCTAGTGGATTCCACTCCTGACACCCCATGGTGTAATTCAGCGTGAAGCTCCCCCAATAGGCTCTGAGAAAGCTCCAAAAAACAATCTGTCACGTCTAGTGCCATTTCTGCTTGCAAATCTTTTTTGCAATTCTTTTTTCAAACTCCCTCTTGCAAGCCCATTGTCACCTGCAAGAGAACAAGAAACACCTCCTGGTCGATCTCCATACATCTCCGCAACAGCAAGTCTCTTTTTACACCGCAGAAAGTCAAAGTATAATCGAGGCATATTTTTCTTCGGAACTCACCCCACAATGTCATGATCGCTCAGGTGTACATCTTCATCTCCAATCCCTCTTGGATCCCTTTTCTTCAGTCTGTTTAACAATTCTTGTAGCCGCAAGGCAAACCCTTGTACACCTTCCTGGGCTTCTTGTTTGCAGCTGAAAAACAGAGAGCAAAGGACCGAAGCAGACACCCGTTCGCCATAGAGTTAATCTGAGGCTTCAAAAACCTGATCTGCTGATCTTCTCTCACGCTCTGGTAAAATAAGGATTTCTCTCTTTGCATCACCTTCTAAACAACGCAAAATATAATCTTCCTGATGACCCATATTTTGTAATCTGAACATCGTCTTTAGATTTGCTTTCCTTTCTTACACACACAGAAGCACTTCTTTGTTTGACAAAGTGTGTTGCACTTGCAAGAAATGAAGCCTTGTATCGTCTAAATCGGTCCGGGAACTGTGCATTTGCTCAAAGCACATTTCGCAATTTAATTATATCGTTTTATTTAAAGACCAAAGAAGCTGTCTGTTCTTTTCTGTTTCGTTCTTTGCTTGTTTGATATTTTTCATTTTGCAATTTTAGCAAAATAATTTTCATTTCATGCTTATTTTTATCTGTGATTGACTGAATCTGTTGTGAAAGTAAAGTGTACTCTTGGATGTTTATTTGGGTGAAGGTACTATATTTAATTAGGCCAACAACAGCAGCCAGATGAAGTCCACAATAAACCCATTTCTGTCCTTGCTATTGCTGCAAATTCTCACCGTACAGTTAAATTACCAAATGCAAGGTGACCTCGTTCTGTTTCATGATGTGCTTGTACTGTAAGCATCTCTTCATGTCAACATGCAGCAATAAATCACCCCTGAAGGAAAACAACAACATGATCTGTATAGAGCTAAAGATCGATTCAGATTATTCAAATAGATGCCACCATTTTAAAGTTCATTTCAGAGTTCATTTTTGCTTTGCTATATATAAACACCTTGACCTCTGAACTAATGTAGCTACCATATGATGACTGCAATCGTTTAGTGTGTGTGTGAGTGTACTGTACAGGTATACCTGTTTGTGCGAATGTATTTATTGTAGTGTTGTAATTAAATTACACATATGTTATATACTGTATATAGATAAGTCAACAGGGTGTTGAGATATTGAAGTTCCTCGTGATTACCAGTTACAGGAATATGAAAATTCCAGCTACTGCAGGTGAGCTGGGAATTGGAATAAACATTTACTCTTTTACACGGAACCCAGCATGTATAGAATTCCCAGACAAGGTTTACTGCAAAAAAAAGTGACTTTAAAGAGCAGACAACAAACAGTCTTTTGTATATCACAGTAAAGGTCTTTTTAGTGAAGGTTTGGGTTTGGGTTTGAGTTGGGGTAGGGCTAGGGCTAGGGTTAGGGGTAGAGTTAATGTTTGGGTTATGGTTAGGGATTACGGTTAGGCTTAGAGTTTAGGTTTAGGGTTAGGATTTGGGTTATATAGTGCAAAAAGATTTAAACATTAAGTACTTTGTAACTATGCATAATAGCGCTGTATTTACTAAGTAACTACTATAAGCATAGTAATTAGAGACAATGTAAAGTGTTACCCTTGATTTAATTAGTCAAAATGTGATGTTAATGACCTTAACAAGACATTCCTCATGAAGGTGACCATGTCTTATATGAGCACCACTGTTGAGAAGGGTGGATCGTGATGCTCTTAGCCTTACAACTTAATGTTGTAGGAGACAGATGCCTCACATGTCAAACTGTAAGCTGATATAGTATTTCGGAAATACATCATGGAAGTTCACCAAATTTAGCAGGCTGACTTGGAATGTTTGCTCAATTTAGACCAGACCTAAGTGTAATGCATGTTTAATGTAATGCATTAAACCGGAAAAGAAGAGCTGCCAAGAATATCCAAATACATCCTGCATAACCATACGATTCTCTATGGGCTCTCACCTTCCACTTTAAAGGAATTTTATTTCAGATCTTCCTTGAGTCTTGTCCATTTTTAGTAATCAAGCTAGCTCACCTCAGTTGATGACCTCAATACAAAATGGCAAGGAGTAGTGCTGAACAACTTGCAGGGTGTATTCCCAGAATATTAGTTTACAGTATTGCATATGAAGCATAAATCTGAAACAACATCAAAGGAGAGACTATTTTATTTCAGACTTGTATTGGTTCTGGATTTTTGTTTCCATTTCCATTTTGTAGTGTGATTGAAGCAAATGTCATGGCAAATGGGCAGTTGTTATGTAGTTAAGAAGTATTTTAAACAGCTTGAGGAGGTTAACTAAACAGTGTGGCGCATTTCCGATCTGTCCAAGCTGGTACTGTTTGTTAGAACGGAGCCTGATAATGAAACACTGAATTCCTCAGGAAGCTAATTACGCTTCTTTGAAAATGGCTGCCTGTGTATGTCATGAATGATTCCAGATCGGACAGTGACATCTTTGTTCGTCTTTTCACATTGTTGTTTGTTTACTCGGATTCACATTTTTTGTTGGCGATTTTAATACACACATCACTAGACTCAAATTTAAGATGCAGGACATTTTTTAGAATAAGAAATTGGTTTAAAAAGTGTGTCTTAAATGCGAAGGAATACGGTATATATGTATTTAACTGTCACTTGTTCTTAGTACCTGCTTCTTTTATTTCAATATCTGTTGCAAAATGAAAACTAACAACTTAGTGATATCTGTCCAAAAACATTTTACATGTACAAAAACAACCAAATCAGAATGAAAGAACCAGTCATATAAAGATGTGATATCTACAAAAAGGGCCAAGTTAAACAAAAAGGGTCAGCTCTGTTAAAAAGTAATATAAAAGTTACCCATGCTGCTCCCAGTTTCTTCTGCAATAAAAATGAGGTGGAATATAAATGACGGTTGGGCAATCTAGTTAATCATCTCTGGGTAGTTCAACGCAACCAGTGAATTATCTTAAAAACAAAGCCCTATTCGTACTGGACAGAAATGCTGGCACGACACGGCTATCGTGCTGCCATTTGTGCCAGTATGAACGACCAATGCTGGTGTTACACAGATTTCGGTATCCCCACGGAATTCTGTATCCCCTTAAATTTGACGCCTGCGTAGATCAAGATCACTATACGTGAACACTTGATGTTTCTGAACAGTATTTACATGTAATAAAATTAAAATGTGTTTTAAAAGAAAAATACAGTTTTATAAGGTTATGTAACAGGGGAGATCTGGACTGACTGTCTGGCACATCCGTATTACTGCAGGTAGAGGTCAGCAGTCTCGTAGGATCCACCTGTCGGCCATGGCGATGACACGGAGAGGTGGGGAAGAGTGTGTGTGTGCTTTCCCTCTCTGAGTGGCCGAGGGCGGCCTTGGGAGACTGCTCGGCCCATAAGAACTGGCTTGGTTGTGCACTTTCGGGTGGCCGTGTTGGGGAAATACAGTGTCGCTGGCAGAAGAGGCCAGCGTGAAACAAGGAGCAGGCGAGCCCGGCTGAGGGGGCAGCCTTTCCTGAATAAATAAATACGTACCCGAGGGGACATGTGTAGAGGTACGGGGAACCCTGGCCAACCCCAGTGTATAGGCACAACTGAGTGTAGGACGGAGACCCCTGCTGACCAGCTTAGCGGCAGAAAATGACGGCAGAGGATCGGCCGGACGCTTACCTCGAGGTGTTCAAAGGGATGGCGATTTCTGCCTGATGGGCCCGAGAGCATTGGGCTAGCTACCTCCTGCCCCAGCTGACGGGGGAGGCGCAGGCGGCGGTGAGCACCCTGGATCCGGTGACAAGGATGGAGTACCCCACGTTAAAAACTGCCATCCTCAACCGTGTGGGTGCTACTCCAGAGGGCTACCGCCGCAGATTCCGGAGGAGGGCTTTCTCTTGGGGAACACCCCAGGGCCATCGCGCACTGGTTGCAGGATTACGCACGGGGATGGTTGAACCCGGGAGCCACCACCACTGCCAGGCTGGTGGAGGTAGTGGTGGTCGAGCGGTTCCTGCAGTGCTTGCCTCCGGAACAGCGGGTGTGGGTGCAACGGCAGGCACCCGCCACTCTAGAGTTGGCGATCCAACTGGCAGAGCAGTACCAGGCAGCGGAACCAACGCCCGCTAAGCTGCCTGGAAACCGTGCTACACCAGCATCACCCCCTCTACTGGCCCCAGGGAGGGTCGAAGGGACTGGGGGGGAGGGGTAGCAAGTCTTTGGACGGAGGGTGGCGGTGGGAGCTCCCGGCCCGAGAACTGGGGCAGAGTGGGGTCATCCACGGGCTGCTGCGGTGTTGGACCGGGGTCTCGCGCGGCCACCCTCCCGTCGAGCCCCTTTGATGGATCCTGTGCTTCAACCTCCTGCTGAAGCTTCCTGGCGAGAAACCAGTTCACTGATGTGTGGAACAAGCTGGGAGGTGGGCCACATCGACCGGGATTGCCCCGCTATGGGATGTGACGTCATTCGACCAGGTAAGACTGTTCCATTCCATCAGTCACTCCAGCACACTCAACCCAGGGTACTGAGAGCAAAAGCCCAAACCCTGTCCTTACAGAATATTAAATGAGTACTTAATGAGAAGCGGGACAATCTTAATTTGGCTGCACAGAACTTAAACAAAGATCTGCATGCCGTCTCCCACAGAATAGGAAATGCTGAGCAGCGGATTTCGGCTGTTGAGGACAGAGTTGAATCGGTTAGTACAGACACCTCTCGGTCCTCCAGGGATATCAGTCTCTTACAAAGTAAACTTGATGACCTAGAGAACAGGAACCACCACAACAATATGAGGCTGGTCGGTCTTAGAGAGGGCCTGGAGACAGGCAACATAATTTCTTACCTTGACAAAATTTTAGGCTACATCATGAACCTCAACGAGTCTGACCCTCGCCCCGAAATCGAGCGCGCACATCAGGCTCTCAGGCCCAAGTCATGCCCAAGCAAACCTCAGAGGCCTGACCCTCGCCCCGAAATCAAACGCATGAAATCTCGATTCCCACAGTTTTCCTGAACTGACACGAAAGAGACTGCATCGATAATGTCAGATAAGTGTATCTATTGTTCTCTCTGAGCTACGTTCTGCCAATTATTGGCAGCCTTCTCTGTTGTTCTTGTGATAAACCTAGAAGCTATGATGTTAACTCAATACATAATTTTTGTTAATGCACCATAATTGTTTAGTTATTACTGTGTAGTTATATAGATTGGTATGGAAGAGCAAATGTTGTAATTGTTATTAGACCCCCATGTATGTATTATTAGTTGTTTATTTATGTGTTAATAATAATAATAATAATAATAATAATAATAATAATAATAATAATAATAATAATAATAATAATTTTGTTTCAGTCCTCGTTACAGGTATCCATCCACCTTCCTCCAGTTTCTCTAAAGGAGCTGTCTGTCTTCTGTCTGTCTAATTTGTTTATACATTAACACAGCCCATTTTCTATTTACCCCCCTTCCTTTTGAATTGTTTAGAACATGGTTTTGCCAGAATTATTGGGATTTCATTAATATATGGTCTAAATTACAGAGATTATATTGATTAGATTTAGAAAATAATGGGGTCTACAGATAGGTAGCTTGGGCAATAATACAGGGAATAATTCCTGAGTAGCCTACATATATTAATTATTGTAGGTGGGCTGGAGGGAGGCTGATTGCGACTAGATATATTTTTTAAAACTAATACGTTAGGGAGATTGTTGCAGAAGTGCATTTATGCTAAATCGGAATTCCCTGTTCTCGTTTCCCCCAAATATGTATTTATTCATTCATTCATTATTATTTTGATATTGCATTTGTTTTCTGTTGAATTGTTTTATTGTATGCACTTGCATTTCTGGGGGTGTCTGCTGTGCATTATGCATATTGTTGTTCTTGCTGGTTCGAGTTGTGTTTATATAGTGGTTAATATTAAGCAACACTGTTGTTGCTTACTTAACTATGACTGTCAAAGTTCTAGAAAGAAGGAATGTAGGAGTAATGTGTTTGGGTTTATGGCAATAAATTTGAATTATACCATGATTAACATTGCCTGTAGGTGTTGTTATTATTAGTAGTAATGATGTTGATGATAAGGGTAATTTGTGGTTAAATTGATTCTATATGATAATTATAATGTTAATAACAATAATTGATTATGTGATGATAGTAGTACTATATTAGGAAAATGTTAATAATGATAATGGGTCTGGGCACCTCTCTGTTGACCTTATCTATGCCTGACCTACACAGTTTTGTTGTGGCTTCTCCCCCCAAGAAAGTTGGTTGGTTTAAGGAATGTTTGTGCTAGTTTGATCCATGGTATCAAAGTATCTTTTGACTGCAATGTTTTTTGCATTACCAACCGCCTTGTTTTGTTCTTTCTTTTTTTGTTTTTTTGTGTCCTCATACTTTTACCTTCAGTGCTCTAACAGCATTTGATATTCAGTGTGATTGGTCAAAGAACCTTACTTTTGATAAATACCTCCCTTCCCTCGACATACCCTCAGTTTGCTCTGTCTTGATAGTTCTGATTGTCTGCTCTTTGCTGGATGTAACATATAACAGCACTAGGTTATGACTTCCCTGATCTCTACTAAAATGATCTCCTGGAATGTCAATGGTATTAACAATCCAGTTCAAAGATATAAGACTCTATCACATTTGAAAAGCCTTGATTGTGATGTGGCCATGCTGCAGGAGACTCAATGACGATGAATCCAAAACACTTAGGCAACGATGGCTTGGACAAGCCTCTTTCTCAGGTGGTGATCGAGGTAGCAAGGGTGTCTGCATTTTGGTGAGTAGAAGGGTGTCGTTTAGACTGACTGAATTACTGAAAGATGATAATGGCAGATATGTAATCGCTTCTGGTCTCTTACATAATGAAAAAATCACTCTTGTTAATATTTATGCCCCCAACACTGCACAGGCTGCCTTCCTCTCCTCTTTATTCTTTCCTTATTCTTTCTCGTTTTGCGGATAACCCCCTGGTGATTTGTGGAGTTTTTAATTTGGTGGCGGACCCTACACTTGATCACTCTGGCCCCCCACTTCCTTCTGATTTGGCTGCGTCTGCATCACTGGCAGAGCTGGTTAGGACTTTAGCAGTCTCTGATATCTGGCGCATTGTAAATCCTTAACAGCACGAATATACTTTCTATTCAAAGGTACACAACTCTTACTCTAGACTTGATTATGTCCTCCTCTCTAACTCTATTACACAAAATGTTATTGATGCCCAAATACATAGTATACGCATCCCAGATCATGTACCCATTTCTGTCATCTTCCATCCTATAACTAAAACCTACAAATCAAGACAATGGAGGTTCAATAACTCCCTGCTAAAAGATGATGCATTTACAGTCTTCCTAGTGGGGAAAATCAAAGAATTCTCAATTCTGTCTCCTACATTGCAACTGTTTGGGAGGCTTCCAAAGTCACGTGTAGAGGTTGGATTATTAGCTATGACTCAGCCAAAAGGAAGAAAATTATCCTGGATTTAGCTTATTAGAAAAACTTGATTTGATCTCCACTAGGGCAGATCTACAAAGCTTAGTGCATGAACAAACAGCCTTCGTCCTGTTCTGTCTGAGCAGGAAATATTTTGAATCTGGTGATAAAGCAGGTAAAATACTAGCTTACAGGCTTAAACAATTAGAAACTAATCCGTCAATTCCGGTTATTAAAGACAACTCCAGAACCGCCCAATGGAACCCCACCTCGATATATGCAGCTTTTAAACAGTTTTATTCCACATTATATAAGTCAGAGTTCTCTGTAGATACTATGGAATTGGATATTTTTTTCAAGAATTTTAATCTCCCAGTAGTTGGAGAGGAGGATAAAGAAAATCTTGAGTAGCCCCTAGTAGAATCAGAAATCACGTTTACTGTCCACAGTCTCTCTTCTGGGGGGGCTCCTGGAGGAGATGGTTATAGTATTGCATTTTTTAAACATTTCCATCATATTTTAACACCAATCCTTCTTAAACTATTCAATGCAATAATAGAAACACAGACTCTCCCTCCTACAATGCAGATGGCCACAACCTCCCTTCTGCCAAAACCATGTAAAGACCCAATGGAATTGGGCAGCTATCGCCCGTTAAGCCTATTAAACAACGACAATAAAATATTTGCTAAATCATCAGCTTTCTGCTTAGAAAAAGTTATCCCATCACTAATACACTTGGGCCAGGTTGGTTTTGTGCCTGGCCGACTATCTTCTGATAACATGAGAAGGCTGTACCATATAGTACTGAAAGCCAATCTCCTCCGGTCTCCCTCTGTAGCAGTAACTCAACATAGTCAAATCATCATTAGGTGCCATATTTACATGTATGACAATGAAGAAACAGTTTGTGTCCATACAAATAGAGTTTTAAGGTATGTCTCTCGCAAGAATGCCAGTGTTCTGACAATCTGAGCTACCCGCTCAGGATGAGCTACCTGGTAGCTCAGATTGTCAGACTAGTCTGAAAAACTGTGCTACCCTTCAGAATGAGCTACCCTGATTGAAAAAGTATAGCAGAAGTTCATTCAAAATAAACTATACCCTGAGAAGCTTGCAGTCTATAGTGTCTATAAATTTCAATTTTTTTAACAAAATATGCTTTTTTAAAGGATTTTTAATCAGGTGATGCTTTGCGATGGGTGTGCGAGTTAAAGACCGTGGATGAGAGGGGTGTACTATTTCATGGGATGCACTGTTTCATGCTACTCCGGTTTTGGATAGCCCATACATGCTTTCCTATCTGTAGTTAATAGCAATATTGACCGTATTTGATACCTGCTAATATATTATAACTTACCGAAAATGGTAGCTTGGATTTATGGGGGTGTATTGAAGAGGGAGGAAGTAAAGTCAAAAACATATCACGGCGCATGCGAATTTTGTGTAGATAGCTCATCTTGAGCGGTAGCTCAGATTGTCAGAACACCGGCATGTATATGAACACTGTATTGCCTTGTTTTACCTGCTCTAATGCCGGCATTTGCGCTTGATGTGAACTGCCTGTTGTGACAAAAAATACTGGCTTTGATGCCGGGTAAAGACCCGGCATTTTAATATGAACATGCCTCAACAGAAGTGCCAGGGAACCTCCTGCTAATCAGGGATTTATTTATTCAATAAAGAGATAGAGGGACTGAGTTTATTTTTCAGTGAGCTACAGTATATGTGTTGTGTTATATACCTATTGGAAATAGCCGTTGAGAAGGTGTTTCACTCTTTATCCAATTTTTTAAATGATGTGGAATTTCAACAGGAATAAACAGGCAGGCATTTTTTTGTATTGAAAAGTATAGGGAATATAACATTTTCATTTTAATGTAACGATTGTTAGTCTATAATATTACAATATCACACGGCACTCATGAGGTATGTGATCATTCCATTGTTCTCCTGCTCTGAGAGAACATGACATTCCCTACTTCTGCTGAGTATTGTGATTTAAAGAAGAACTGGTTTTTCCCACCTAACTGGTACATGTTTGAGTTTCCGACACAGGAATAATCAATAAATTCCAGTTTAACACAACTAGTTCCGTTCTGTGTCTGCAATGGAGACACCAACTTTAAATGTTACCATTGTGCAATCCAAAATTACTCAGATTTTCACTTTCAATTCTGTTTTTATTTAAGTGTCAATTTCCCCACAGTATTAAACGGTAATTCTACATACATTCATTCTTTCATAATTTAGGGAAGCACATGGTATTTCAAAAGCACCCCAAACACACTATCCACAAACAAAATAAGAATGACCTTATAATCACCTGTTAAACAAGATCAGAAGGATGTTATCTTAAGATCAAACTTCAATACACCAACAAACTTCAAGATAATAATTCTTATCTCAATTTTAAACAATGAAAGGCATTGTCTTGCACACATGAAAAAAGTTGCTGACACCTGATTAGGTTTATCAAGACACTCTGTTACTGTTGCTGTGAAAAACAAAACAAAACAAAAAAAACAGCAGTTCAAACAACGTAATGGGTGCTAAGCAATGTTTAAAAATCAGTTGTCTTACCTCTAATTAGCTGTATTAACATTATTACTGCCCCCTTTTATTGATCTGAGAATATTTCATTTCTTCACTTATTATCCCTGTGAAGGGGATATAGTGGAGGCATTTGTACAAACCGCTGATCCACTTGTCATTTCACAATGACAAATTTACAATATTTAGAAGAAGTTATTGAGATCAGATGTGGAGATGTGTGTCTGTCTATCTGTTCATCCATCCTTCTGTATGCTACACTTACAAATGTCTGGACAATAGCTTCTTATTTATTTATTTATTTATTTATTTATTTATTTATTTATTAGCAGACACCCTTACCCAGGGTTGTATACAAAATAAAATACATTTCAAGAATAAATAAATAATTCAGCATATAGAATCTAATTGTAGCTAGACCATTGAAGAGTGCAGGTAATCAACGTTTCATCTGTAGCTGCACATCCCAAACTGTTCCAAAAGGATAAAATACATGCAAATAGCCAAAACAGAAGAGCTTTAAAATTATGAGATTCTGAGGTAACACAATAATTAAGTTTAAGCTCAAGAGACATGTGTGGCATTGGCCAAAACAGTTGCCCTTTGGATTAGGGTGTTATTCAAAAGCAATGTGGTATTTACTGTGTCTGGTGGAGGCTGGTATTTGTAATCAGCACTCAAACAAGACCTTATCGGTATCCAATTTGCAAGCTGATACAATAATGATAACCAATATCTTGAAAGGTCTCTTGATGGTATCTGTATGTTTGTATTGGCATCACCTCAACTCCTTAACTGCTGGATAGTCATACAAGTTTACTGTGGCGCACCACGGCTAAAGCATAGCAAAGTATATTAAAACAAAGCTAAAACATGGTCAAACTTTCTGAGGAAAACGATAAATGCAAAAATATCAGTCAAGCACCTGCATTGAATTCCCATCCTTTTGCTGGTGATTTGTGATGTGTAAAAAGTATATGCGGTATACAACAGAGAAGTCAAGAGAGGAGAAACGGTGCTGAATCATAAAGACAAATGTCCACTCAGCAGCAGGAGGCATGATAATTTATATTAGTTGGTAGGTATGTGGAAGACATATGAAACACAATGAAAGCTGCAGAGGCCCACAATGTACACACTTGGGTTCCATTGACCACACCGCATTGCCTTTGAAGAAAAGCAGGTTGGTTGACAGTCTGGTTTGTTTATATTGTCCAAAGGTAGTTTTGACACCACCTCACCTGAGAGCTGTACCTATTTGCAGCAGGATGAGGTTATAAATGATAACATCTGCCTTGAAAAAGTGGATATCCAACACAATTTGTACATTTTTGTAGTATGCACTTGGATTTGAATGTACCAGACTAATGTACTTCTCTTCTAAAATAAAGAGATTATTTACCGGCATCAATACAGTGAGACAGTCTCTATAGAGGCCCCATTGATTAATTTCTGTGTATACACAGTTAACTTCCTATGTTAAACCGCCTGCAAACAGGGACCACTTGTCTAAAAATCTAACTTTTAGAAACTATCATAAGTGGTCTTTCCTTAAAGAGGTTGGACTGTAACATAAAAACTGTTGAAAACAGTTGCAAAAACGACTTTCACAATAACCACAGTGGGAAACAAAATTAGAATTATATCCACTACAAATACTGATTTTTTTTTAATTTTAATGCTAAAAAAATTAAACTTATTGCACCAATACAGACATTTCCTGACACTCAAACTCTTTCTCAAGTGTGAAACAACAGAAGCTTTGTACTGTGTTGCAATGGGTGCTGCAATATCAGTAACTGTCCTGGTGTCCTGGCTAATTGCCCTGAATGTGGTTCAATGTACAAATACAAATACTAACTGGGTAAGGGTTGTTTTGTTTCCTTGATGTTTAATCTGAAAATGTTGTTAATCTAAAAATAAAGGGTAAATCCTTTACAATACAGTTACATTTTTTCAGAGTTCCCAAGCAACAATATTAAAAAAACTAAATTATACAAAAAAGGACATGCTCAGCAATAAACACTGATATCAGAGAAAGGTACATGTTAACAAGTCTGCATGAATACAAAGTCCTGTTGTACACCAAGGGACTTTGGTTTTATTGTTTCTCCTTATGTGTCAATGATAAGAATGCATGCAATTATGTGATTGTGAGGAAGGAATTCCATGCATTAGATTTGTTGTAAGGAATCACATGAGCTAGCGTGAATGTTCACACCAAAACCAGTCACATAGTTCTATAGAGGATACAATTATGTTAGGTGCTCATAAAATGCTTTAACAAAGATTTACCTAGAACAATGTAAAATGTTTATTTTGAACATAGAACAGCAGCAAATTTCTCTTTGCCTGGTGGTCATAGGGTTAAGCAAGAGCCTCAATGTCCTGATACAATTCACATTCCTGATGTGTCAGTACAGATTGAAGTGTAGTGAAGTGAAGTGTAACATCATCCATTTCCCTTTGGTACATCACATCGTGTTTTCTGCTAGTTAAATGATGAGATTCATTAAGCAACTGTGTAAAACAGTCCACAGAAAACCAATATACCACTCCTGGGAAGCCTGCATAGGGAATAGTAAGTAGCATGCAGTGCTGTACCCAATCCCCCAATATATCTTCCTTTATAAAAGTGTTGCCCTGGATGTGGCTACAGACAGCCTTGCTATGTAGTGTAATGCATGCAAATATGGATAACCTTGTGGGTGACTGTGTGAGAAAGCTTTGGAATGACACTTCCTGTTCACAGCAAGACCTCCAATCAATAGGAGAGTAAGCTGCTAGATACCAAGTGCCTGACACTCATACATAGTGAAGGTATGACTGCATGGTTGTATGTTTAATGCTTTGTAGAAAAACACTATCTTTAGATCTTGCTTTTGAGAAAGAAATGGTATCTTCTTTGAACTCATATATTATATACTCTGCCCTATCTGGATACCGCTGCTGGTATAAGGTGCTTGGTCAGAATGCTTATATACTAAATATCTTGGTATCCCTGTGTACCGCTAGATAATCAAACATCAAATATAGATTTTATTTATTACATTGTCGAACCAACTCCCCTTGTACAATGAATTCATTTTTAAATTGAGATTGCCCAGTTTATTTACCCCTGATTTTCTCCCCAATTTAAACTGTTCAATTACGTTCCATCCCCACAACAACTCTGAAAAACTGAAAGACAAGGGGCATCTTCCCATCCCATGACCAAGCCAGGAGTCTGTTTTAAAGATCTGAACCACATCGGTATTTAGATTCACCTTTGTTTCGATTGAAAAGTCTTTAAAGAAAAGAAATAGCGTTGGAGATTACAGAATATTGAAATGCTGAAATGAATTGATTTTTTATAAGTGCCTTTAGATAAGAAAAAAAGAAAAGTCTGACTGAAGCGTAATAATGAGAATTGATTGACTGCATAGACTGTATGGTGCCTTGAAATTACACCATTGCTGAAATCAGACCACAGTGTGATTGAAAACTTACATGCCCCAGCACTGTGTTTATTGGGTGTGGAAAAATAAGGGAAGTGTTCCAAATCCTGTTGCCTACCATAGTCGTTAGGTCACTGTCTGCTCTAATTTCCATCCTAAAAGATTGGCAGCTCGTTCAGATATTACAGTACCATGAGTAAGCAGGGCTGGCTCAGTCCTTCAGGTTAAAGCATGTTGCACAGAAAGAACAGTCTTTTAACAACAGCAGTTCTTGTTTTTGTACCTAACCATTTAAGATGAGAATACCATGGGCCTCATTTACGAAAGGGCACTACATTTGAAGTTAGCGCGCATGTAAAGTAGTGAGCCTTATGTGCGAGATAAATCTAAATGTACTGTCCCATTTACTAACAGAGAACGCATTCATTTACGTGCGCAGTATTTGGCTAATTTACATACCATAGCGTGCACACTACATGTATTGTGAGTGATAATTTAATGTGCACGATAATGTCAGAGACTTACCCATGATATCAAAAGCCAGACGTGTCTTTTGGTCAGTAACTTATTGTGAAGGTGGAGGTGGCTTACATTGACTGAAAATGAGCGATCAACAGACACAGCACTCAGCAGGGGACAGGGAGAGACAACAGAAAGTGATACTGCACTGCTTACCTTTTAATTTTAACATGTATTCCTTGTCTGATGTGAAAAAAAGCCCTTTTCTTTCTCCTTTAATGCATATACAATAAAAGTCATGTTGTGCAATGGCATATTTTTCTTTTTGTTCTGCTTACGTAGCCTCAATGTTCATCCTTGTCGGCATTGCCACCCTGCAGAGCAGGCTCCATGAATCGGGGTGACGGTGCTATGTGAGTACAATCAATAGCACACGTCCTGTAAACCTGTACTCTGTGAGAAATTTCATATAATTCCCAGTGAGCTTTAGCAGGGCTCTTTTTGTGTAAATCACAGTTTATTAAATAGGTTGCAGTTAAAGCTGAATGACATAGTTTAAAATAAATAGTTAATACTCTAAAGCAGGGCTGTCAAACATACGGCCTGCGGGGCAATTTTTGGCACATTACTTTATAAATTGCATCGATGTACTGTAACGTTTTGGAATTATTTAAAACGGTCAGTTATTTAAAACAGTCAGGATCAGAGTTAAAGAACCTGTGACTTCTCTCACTTTTTGCAGTTGCTGTTTTTTTCCTTGTGTCCTGGGTCATAAATCAGCTAGGGGGCGGTAACCAGCAGTTCACTCCCCACCACTCATTTGTTTGCTGCTAGGAACGTATTCTGAACGACATACTGAATTGTGCTTCTGTGTAACTAACTTCTCAGTCACTGCTGTTTTATCAGTTTTGATGAAAGAGCTGCTTTTTAAGAGGGACATACAAGATGATAAAAATGTAAGTTTGTTTGCAAGCTCAGTACAAGTGGTGTGCAGTGAAATGACTTAGGTATTAAGATGCCCCTCCCCCATTAATGACCCAGAGCATTTGGACAAAATCCAGAGCAATAAGCAATATTGTTTAAAAGTAACGTGTGACAACATCTAGTACTCAGAATAGCTGTGAGAAAACGCTCTGAATCCCGGTTCAATGCCTGACTGTGAGCATTCCAAATATGTCACATGCTTTCCTCCATTTTGTGTGTAACAGAGGGTGTTTTAAACAAGTGCACGCACATATAGCAGGTTCTGATTATCGTGTAGTAATTGCACAGTACCTGAAAGGTTAAAAGCATCTATAAAATATAGAGTTTCAGATAATAGGCAAATGCAATGCAATGTCTACAATAGGTTTGTTTGGTAATGATGAAAATGATGTAAAGTGTGACAAACAGACAAACAGACGGACACTATCGTTGCATAAGGGTCCCCATTTTTTTTGAAAGGCGAACCTAAAAAGTATTTTTGTTTTTTAATTAGTCATTTAGCAGGTGGTTTTATCCAAAGCGACTTACAGAGAGTAGGGGGTGAATTATGCAACACAACTGCTGCTGCAGAGTCACTTACAATAGGACCTCACTTTTACGTCTCATCCGAAGGACAGAGCACAAGGAGATTAAGTGACTTGCTCTGGGTCACACACAGTGAGTCAATGGCTGAGCTGGGATTGAACTGGGAACCTCCTGGTAACAAGCCCCTTTCTCTATCCACTGGACAGCCAAGCCTCTTTTCCAGAGTATACTCATCGGGCGATAAGGATTTATATTACTGTACCTTTTTTAATAGAAACAGCACATGCCCTCCACTCTGCCAGAACGTTGTGTTTTCTAGACTAATTACCAGTGATTGATTGAAATGGTCCAGTGGTTAAACCACTTGACTATTTATATCTCTATTATGTAATAAGCATGAAAGACCATTGCTATCGCCTGCCAAATACTAGATAGGCATGTGAACTAGAAAAACTGTTGGTACTATATTAAATATACATTAGAAAAAAGTTATGGTTGAGAGGGACTAAATGCCCCTCAATATGGGATTAGAAAAAATTAAAAGGAGGAATTCTGCACAAATATACATGTGATGGGGGAGTGAAATGTTTGTGTTAAACAGCAAGTAACTAAGTGCTGTTTGTTAAAAGTACAGACCCAAAGGTCCTGCAGTAGCCAACCAAGGGAATAATTTTATTGATGAATCACTAACCAAAAATGTGAACTGTGACCTTCATTTCCACAATTCCTTCCTCGTACATTTTTTTCTCCAGACAGTATTGCTCCTATTAAAAAGGTTCCACCTCCTTTCCACCACCCCAGGGTAGGAGAAAAACACTGGAAAATTATTTTAAGAAAGTAAAACACAAGCAGAGTGAAATTGCACCCCCCAAAAAAGGAACAAAAAGCGAGGGGGAAGATAAGAGGAACCATAGCGAAATTAGAATGCAACTGCATTTAAAAGCGAAAACAGCAAGTCATCCCAGCGTAGAAATTCAAGGGGTTTGAATTTAAAGCAGACTTAAATAAACTCTTATGCAGTCCTGGAACCCACACGAAAGCAAGTTTTTAATATGAAAGTATCTATACAGTAATTTTAGAAAGAAAAAAAAAACTTAAATAGGAATCATAAAATAGCTGAGGGGTGAGAGTTTGTAAGCATTGCTGTTAACTGATTTTTGGAAATCTTCCTTCTCTCTTCACACTAACATGGAGGAAGTCCCTGAGGGTTTTTATTTGCAGAGAACAATCTCTGATATGTGCAAGGAAGCTTTCTACTTCAGAGCCCCGGTTTGGCAATCCCTGCAGTGCTCAGTACTCAGGAGTCTGGGCATTATAATATAAAGCTGCACATTAAAATGCCATTGGGTGATTTCAGAGGTCACTTGAGTTATCCTTTCTTTGTATTCCATTATATGAAACCTTTGTTCTATAAAAATCTGTCTGGGCTGTGAGCGCTCTATTATATAGGAAACTGAAGCGACCAAAAGGTGAGATGGGGTATCTTTTGGAGGGAGGCCAAGAGGCAATAGTTGCACAAGGGAAGCTACAATAGTTTTGATAGAAGGGTTCTGATAAAACAATGTTATAATAATGAAAACCAAACAATAGAGACTGGTCACGTCTCTGTAAATGGCTCACGTGGTAAAGGCATGGTCATGTTGTGTGCAGGGTGTCATACAGTCAGGGGATCGCAGGTTTGCCTTCTAGCTGTGCTAAGTTTCCGGTCTGAACTGGCTCTGACACTCCCGCAGATTAGGGAGGCAAAATTGGCAGGGACTGTTTCTCCTCACCGTGCTAAAGTGTATCCTATTGATCTCAAAGAGGACACCTGCAGGGCTGGTTTTTGCCTTTGTTGCCAACATCTGCTGTAGAGCTCCGGGGTATAAAGAAGCAATTGGCTTGGTCGTAAGCCAGGGGATAAGCCAGTAACTATGACACAACCCTTAATATAGTTTACCACAGTAAAAGCATAGCAAAGTGTAATAAAGTATAATAAAAGCACAGTAAAGCATAGTGAGGCATGTGTAAGCACTTTAAATAGACTTATGGTAAGCTTATTAAAACAAATATGGCAAACTTAGGGTTAACTGTGGCATAGTATGGACCATGGGAAAAGCATAGAAAAACTGTAGTGGTAAACCCTTATAAGAGAAGGATCGTTGAGCAGTATTGGTTTTGGGATTGTTGGTAAAGTTGTGATATGCTAATTGTTAGCTTCAGATTTTGTTTTAGGGCGGTACACTGGAATTTCCATGGTATCATGGTGTTTTTCACAGTTTTTTGCACTAAAGTAAAAACGTTGATACTGAAAGTATAACTTCCTCAAGAAATTGTTCTCTTTTTTCATTCAGGGCAGCAGTGTGGAGTAGTGGTTAGGGCTCTGGACTCTTGACCAGAGGGTCGTGGGTTCAATCCCCGGTGGGGGACACTGCTGCTGTACCCTTGAACAAGGTACTTTACCTAGATTGCTCCAGTAAAAACCCCAACTGTATAAATGGGTAATTGTATGTAAAAATAATGTGATATCTTGTAACAATTGTAAGTCACCCTGTATAAGGGCATCTGCTAAGAAATAAATAATAATAATTCACTGGCAGACCTCTGCAACCATTACTAACTGGGCTGTGAACCTAAAATCGATCACTATCAACCTGTGTCAGTCTGTTAATTAAATGAACATGCACTCTATTCAGATCACTTTTGGTTCATGCTACTGTATTACACATACATCAATTAAGATTAAAAGACTGCAGCCCTCGCAATGTTAACCAGTATAGTCACCTTCACGGTTCATTTGTCTTGAAGTTCCGTAACACTTTCAGTCAAACTAACACAACACCACACTGCAGCTGCACTTTCCCCTCTGCCCAAGCACTCAGCTATCTAAAACCTGCTCAGGTAAATCAAATGCAAGCTGTATTACAGTGCAGTAAACTCTTTAGTACAAAGGGGACCCAGCTATGTGAGTACGACCCCTTACGCTGAAACACTAATGTGCCAGAGTGCTGGGATTTGTGATGGTTTATTTGAACTGCAGCCACAGAGCCAGCACACAAACCCTGGAGCACTGCTACCTCTGCACAGCACAGCATCACAGCACACAAACCCTGGAGCACCACTACCTCTACACAGCACAGCACACAAACCTTGGATCACCACTATCTCTGCACAGCACAGCATAGCACACAAATCCTGGATCACCACTATCTCTGCACAGCACAGCACACAAACCCTGGAGCACCACTACCTCTACACAGCACAGCACACAAACCTTGGATCACCACTATCTCTGCACAGCACAGCATAGCACACAAACCCTGGATCACCACTATCTCTGCACAGCACAGCACACAAACCCTGGATCACCACTATCTCTGCACAGCACAGCACAGCACACAAACCCTGGATCACCACTATCTCTGCACAGCACAGCACACAAACCCTGGAGCACCACTACCTCTGCACAGCACAGCACAGCACACAAACCCTGGAGCACCACTACCTCTGCACAGCACAACACACAAACCCTGGAGCACCACTACCTCTGCACAGCACAGCATCACAGCACAGCAGACAAACCCTGGAGCATCACTACCTCTGCACAGCACAGCACAGCACAGCACACAAACCCTGGAGCATCACTACCTCTGCACAGCACAGCATAGCACAGCACACAAACCCTGGAGCATCACTACCTCTGCACAGCACAGCACAGCACAGCACACAAACCCTGGAGCACCACTACCTCTGCACAGTAGCTCAGGTCTTTGTCCTCCAGGTGTCGGTAGCTCGGCAACATCTACTGTCAAGCGTCAGGTTCACTTCTCCTGTGCTGTTGTGGGGAGTTGCTGTGTTGAGGGAACCTAACTGTATATTCTAAATTTAAGAGAAAAAGTGGAGTAAAATAATACAATAATTCCATACAGAACCACAGGATTCCAAGCGGAACCCTTGTTGTGTTTATATAGAGCCATTTTAATACACTGAACAACAGAGGGTTCTGTATAATGGGTTCAATATGTAAACCAAGCATTCTAAATACAAAACATTAGGGTTTTCACAATGTGATGCATAATATTTGAGAACCCTTTTTTAAAGAGTGGCATGGTTAATCAATAGTTAGGATAATCTAATTTTGGATATATTTCAATTGTAAAAGGGTATGACTCAGCACCCCAGAAAAGGTTTTGGGTCTGGGAGTAACTTACCCTCTAATTTTAACTCTGAGAGAATTACTGAACAATCTTTAATGGTAATGGGGTAGGCATTAAAAGAGCCTTCATTTTAACTACAATGTTACTTTGAACTACTGTACAACCATGCATGTGTTCTACAGGGTTCTTTAATGGCTCAGCACATTTTTTTGAGGTATCACACTGACTGCAAATTAATTACGTTACTTATATTTTAACATTAAATTCTTAAGCTCAGTGAGCATGTTAAAACTTCAATATAAAGCCACACAGATGTTATAAAACATTTAATATTACAGGCACCTTTTTTTAGCGGTTGCCTCTGACGATGGTTCCAGTTGGATTTGTAGCTGGACTGGGCTGTTTTAAGCTTCAACATGTGTTGCTTTGAATTGTTCTTGTTCTTACTGTGATTGGCTGCAAAGGGCTAGCCAGAGATCGGATAATGTTTGTTGGGTTGGTTTTTCATATGTACAGTTTCCTAGTAACTGAAAACATTGTATTCTGGGAGATGCAGTTGTTAGTGGAAGTTTTAGGGGAGGCAGACAAGCTGTGCACCAAAATCGTTATGGGTACTTTTACACATGGAATTTAAATTTAGTGTGTATTTCTAATTTTTTAAAACAAACAATGGCAGGTGCACAGTTTATGAGGACTGCTGGTATGACCATTGTTATTTTTAATTCAATGATACAAAACAGTGGTGGATCTACCTGCCATGACCCTTTACCTATATAGTACTAAATACTCAATATGTAAATTGCAATAGCATGTTTTTCAGTTACACAATGAGTACCCTTTCATTTCTGATTACATTTTACTTGATAAACAGACCCTTGTAGTTGTAATGCACCTATAAATTGAATGGTTTTACTGCATGTATGGTTGTAATTTGCCTATGTCCTCTGAGATGACATTGTAAAAGAGAAAGTTCTTTAACATACTCAAATAAATTATCCTACGCTAGCATTTTGTAAAAAAACCCCCACAAGATTAAGCCCCCCACCATCTACACACACACACACACACACACACACACACACACACACACACACACACACACAATCAATAGCAAGAGATAAAACATCATGTTCAATGGTCATTGCACCGTTCTTTAATGAAGGACATGTAAGCATGTTTGGCCAGATAACAGCCAGGGAATGGCAAAATTACTAAACTATGTAATTTCAAAGATGAATGACCCTGTCAACATGCTGTTGTGGTTAATGGTCATATCAAGGTGAACAGAGGATGGCAGGCAGAAGGCAGAGATGCATATCTGTCATATTGGGAAATGAAATACTGCACAGGTGGATGAATGGATGTATAGATCGATAGATTTAAGCAAACTGGATATGCAAACAATTGATACATACAGTATATGAAGATTAATGTAAGAAGTGGTTAAAATGACTAACAGCGGAATGGAGCGTAACACATGAATTGACTCATTGGTTCAATAGTTATTTAGTCCGATTTGTTTGGTAGACAAAAATTGGAAAACAGGTTACCTTTGGCGCATTTTGAACTGGAGGCTAGATTTAGGTGTTCTTTGACAAAAGCATATCAGTTACAGATTAAAATCCAAATGTACAACAGACTTTTTATAATGTTGTCATCATTTTACAGCTAATTTGCATTTATTATCCCCCACATGGCACGCATATACGTACATCCATGCATCCGTCTGTTGTCTGATTTGTGACTTGTTAAGCAATTTAGGAAAATACTAAATAATGTGTTAATTATAAAGACATCTATTGATCTAAACAGTGACAGATATTAATTATACATATTTAAAAGAAACATATAACTTGACATGACAAAAATTTCAACTTGAAGTCTTTCTCAATGTCTTCCATATCTTTCTCAATGTCTTCCATGTAATCCATAAATCTTACCTGTTGTACACTAGGTTAAAGAAAGTTCTCAGTTTCCATGCCCTGCTCTCAGGAATTTTGTTGCTGCTTCACTTTCTTAAGTCATTTTAAAGCATGTTACCGATTGAAAACATGTCAGTGAACAGGAGAATCAGCTGGTTATCGACAGGAAACAATGCATGAAGGGGTGTGGACAATTTCACTCTCCAGGTGAAATGACCAAGGAAGCATGGCTTACAAATACATTTCTTTACTGTGTATCAAAGCTATCAATAATGATGCCACCAACTTTTGACATGATTGGGACAATGTTGCAGCATTGTCATTGCACCTCTTTATTAAAGTCCTGCTGTCACTTTGAATGTGGTTGACTTTCAACAGCCGTTAAAACAGCAACAAGAAGAAAGCCTCTTGTAATCATCTCTGACAGGTATGACAGCCACAAAGATTCATGACATATTCCTCGACTGTTACCTAGAGCATATGTTTATTTCCCCACACTTCCTGAAACATGACAGCACCGAGGATGTGCAAACTCTGCTTTTAATGATGAGAAATAGAGGGTTATCTCTGAACTCAGAAAACCACAGCATGGCAAAACTCACTGTATTCTTCCCTCATTTCAAGTTTTTTTTGTGATTTCAGTGTTATATTATACAACAACCAGACACGGCTCTCCCATTGATTTCTAAAGAGGCCAGCCGTTCTGTTATTTATTCAATACCAGAATGGCAAATAAAGCATGGCTGAGAGACGACACATGTTCTATATGGCTTATTGTTGTTTGACAGTGATGTTGAGATTGCTGTGGTATGTTCAAATAATACCCTTAACCTCTGGTCTAGGGAGTTCCATTATTACCTTACAACATGCCGTTATTGTTTAATTATAAATCACATTTGAGAAATCCACCAATCACTATTAAGGAGTTGTCAAAATTCCAGTACATTACAGTCTGCGTACTATGTACATGACATCCCTTTCATAGAGCATATGGAATAGTTGGAAATTCATAGTTCAGAATCGCTTCCAAATTTTATATACTGTACCTCTTAAACACTCAGACTTCGTTGATCATATAGCCAATTCTGGGTTCATTACTGGGTATTAATGGACCTGTTTGAAATGCAGTAGTAAAGTTAACTTGTGTTTGGGGTGCTCTGGACACTGTTCTGTCATTCAAGGTCTGTATCACTGACAGGATCAAGGTTCTGTCTGAAGTTTGTTAAGTATCAGTAAATCAACTGCCACCTCTAAACGCTGTAAACAACTACTTACAATGTTTAAAAAAAAAAAAATCTATTTATAAAACAGCTGTTTCCTTCTTCTTTTGTTTCTTAATCCATAACGATATATAGCTGTAATAAAGCTGATTCATGGCATTATTGACCTCAGGCAGCATATCTAGCTACAGTGAGGCTTATATACCAATATAAGAGCAATCTGGTATGCCTATGAAATATCGCAGGTATCGTAAATAGTTTTTAAATGTGTTTTAAGTTATATTAGTTGCCATTTAAAGCAAGTGTCAAGATTCTAAAGTCTTGTTAGCTGTTAGTCTATTCAGTCTATTATCTACGGAACTTGACTGGTTAAGACAGTCCATGAGGTTTATAAACCAATTTATAGAGAAACTTGGTATGGATCTAAACTATCACAGTTACTCTACCTAATGTATGCTTCATACTGTTTAGAATCACTTCTGTTTCAGTCATCTCATCCCGGTGAGTAATACCTAGAAGGTGAAGCTGTGTTAAGCAGAAAAGGCATTGCTCCAGATTTTAGTCACAGAGATCAGAACCTTATGTTGTGTCAAAACACCATGTCACTCTTTTTTCTCTCCTGTTATTCATAATATTCTATTCACCTTTTGGGTACCATATTCTGACAAGGATATGTTAGAATATAGTAAAACTGTACATTAAAAAAAGAACAATGACATAAGAACATTTGCTGGTATAAACACTAATTTTCTATCATATAATATGAATCAAGAACATATTCCAGGAAAAAAGAATATAACTGAGCTGGAATTAGGAGTGAGAAAAGGTTCATGAAGTTATTATCTATATGAGGGAAAGGTATACAAGTCAATGAACAACTCTCCCACATGAACTGAAGGTCGAGTATCCCAATAGAGGTGGCATCCTTGGAGAGCTATCAAGAACAGTATACTTGGCTTTCCTCCGAAGTGTCACTTTCGCGGCATAAAAAGTGTGTATCCACAAAACCTCAAAACTGAGCTTTACTTGAACTTTCACTATTCACGTTAAGAATGTAGTTGAAAATGTAGTTGAACAATGACATCCTCCCATAGTATGACAGCCGTGACATGCATGTCTTACCTGTCTCTGATCAGGGACAGAGATCACTTACAGTACAAGGGACTTACCTGTCTCTGATCAGGGACAGAGCTCACTCACAGTACAAGGTCTTACCTGTCTCTGATCAGGGACAGAGCTCACTCACAGTACAAGGTCTTACCTGTCTCTGCTCAGGGACAGAGCTCACTCACAGTACAAGGGATCTGTCTCTGATCAGGGACAGAGCTCACTCACAGTACAAGGGATCTGTCTCTGATCAGGGACAGAGCTCACTCACAGTACAAGGGATCTGTCTCTGATCAGGGACAGAGCTCACTCACAGTACAAGGGATCTGTCTCTGATCAGGGACAGAGCTCACTCACAGTACAAGGGATCTGTCTCTGATCAGGGACAGAGCTCACTCACAGTACAAGGGATCTGTCTCTGATCAGGGACAGAGCTCACTCACAGTACAAGGTCTTACCTGTCTCTGATCAGGGACAGAACTCACTCACAGTACAAGGTCTTACCTGTCTCTGATCAGGGACAGAGCTCACTCACAGTACAAGGTCTTACCTGTCTCTGCTCAGGGACAGAGCTCACTCACAGTACAAGGTCTTACCTGTCTCTGATCAGGGACAGAGCTCACTCACAGTACAAGGTCTTACCTGTCTCTGATCAGGGACAGAGCTCACTCACAGTACAAGGGATCTGTCTCTGATCAGGGACAGAGCTCACTCACAGTACAAGGGATCTGTCTCTGATCAGGGACAGAGCTCACTCACAGTACAAGGGATCTGTCTCTGATCAGGGACAGAGCTCACTCACAGTACAAGGGATCTGTCTCTGATCAGGGACAGAGCTCACTCACAGTACAAGGGATCTGTCTCTGATCAGGGACAGAGCTCACTCACAGTACAAGGGATCTGTCTCTGATCAGGGACAGAGCTCACTCACAGTACAAGGGATCTGTCTCTGATCAGGGACAGAGCTCACTCACAGTACAAGGGATCTGTCTCTGATCAGGGACAGAGCTCACTCACAGTACAAGGGATCTGTCTCTGATCAGGGACAGAGCTCACTCACAGTACAAGGTCTTACCTGTCTCTGATCAGGGACAGAGCTCACTCACAGTACAAGGTCTTACCTGTCTCTGATCAGGGACAGAGCTCACTCACAGTACAAGGGATCTGCCTCTGATCAGGGACAGAGCTCACTCACAGAAAAAGGGATCTGTCTCTGATCAGGGACAGAGCTCACTCACAGTACAAGGTCTTACCTGTCTCTGATCAGGGACAGAGCTCACTCACAGTACAAGGGATCTGTCTCTGATCAGGGACAGAGCTCACTCACAGTACAAGGGATCTGTCTCTGATCAGGGACAGAGCTCACTCACAGTACAAGGTCTTACCTGTCTCTGATCAGGGACAGAGCTTACTCACAGTACAAGGTCTTACCTGTCTCTGATCAGGGACAGAGCTCACTCACAGTACAAGGTCTTACCTGTCTCTGATCAGGGACAGAGCTCACTCACAGTACAAGGGATCTGTCTCTGATCAGGGACAGAGCTCACTCACAGTACAAGGGATCTGTCTCTGATCAGGGACAGAGCTCACTCACAGTACAAGGGATCTGTCTCTGATCAGGGACAGAGCTCACTCACAGTACAAGGGATCTGTCTCTGATCAGGGACAGAGCTCACTCACAGTACAAGGGATCTGTCTCTGATCAGGGACAGAGCTCACTCACAGTACAAGGGATCTGTCTCTGATCAGGGACAGAGCTCACTCACAGTACAAGGGATCTGTCTCTGATCAGGGACAGAGCTCACTCACAGTACAAGGGATCTGTCTCTGATCAGGGACAGAGCTCACTCACAGTACAAGGGATCTGTCTCTGATCAGGGACAGAGCTCACTCACAGTACAAGGGATCTGTCTCTGATCAGGGACAGAGCTCACTCACAGTACAAGGTCTTACCTGTCTCTGATCAGGGACAGAGCTCACTCACAGTACAAGGGCACCTGTCTCTGATCAGGGACAGAGCTCACTCACAGTACAAGGGATCTGTCTCTGATCAGGGACAGAGCTTTCAAATGTTTCACCTTTTGTTGCCTTATAGCCTGGAATTAAAATACCTTCAATATTTTTTTTTCATTTATCTACACATCCTACCCCACAACTTCCAAGTGAAAAAAATATTCTAGAAATTTGTAGAAAATTAATTAAAAATAAAAACTGAAATAGCTTGATTGGATATGTGTCCACCCCCCTTGTAATAGCAATCCTAAATTAGCTCAGGTGTAACCAATCACCTTCAAAATCACACACGAAGTTAAGTGGCCTCCACCTGTGTTAAACTGTAGTGATTCACATGATTTCAGGATAAATTCAGCAGTTCCTGTAGGTTCCCTCTGCTGGGTAGTGCATTTCAAAGCAAAGACTCAACCATGAGCACCAAGGTGCTTTCAAAAGAACTCCGGGACAAAGTTGTTGAAAGGCACAGATACAAGCTTTTATGGCCAAGACTGGTCAAAGAGTGCAAAAAAAAGGCTTTTTAAAATAGTATCTGTGAATGTGAATATTCTGTTTACCTTTTAAATATCTTTGCTGATGGGATGTCGCTGAAGGGACAGACATACTTGTCAAGTCAATAGCCCAATGTTTTCAAACTCAGCCCCCCTGACTCCCAATCCCCAACCCCCAGGGATACATACCATACATCTGAAAATCACATTTTAAAGTAAGAGAATCACTAATCCAATTGTGATGAAACTTGTTCAGCACATTGAAGTTATTGAGAGTGGTAAAATATACATTCCCGGCAGGGGACAATGCTAGTTAATACAACAGTGGTCACGTTTAACCCTCATGTACAGTAGTTATAAGCCAAGGAAGTTGAAAAAGCATAGAACCAGGCCTCTTAAGAGACTCTGAAACAGGTGCCCTAGTATCAGCTTTGACTGACCAAAACTAAATAAATCATTTGACACCTGGCGACAAAGTGGCGACTTAAAAAGCGCTTACTGGTGTACTTTGTGGTGTGCTATGGTCACTGCCTTTCAGGGAGCAATGCTGTGTTGTTGTTTGTTCCTATAGAAACAGCAAAGGCCAAATAATTTATTGCAATCTGGCCTTTGGTCTTGCTGTGTATGCCTTGTGAATGTCAACACTTTGTCAGCAGGGAATCCGGGAACACCGTCTTGTCAATACACTGCCATCTGACATTGGTGGACTGCAAGCAAGACACTGAAATATAACACCTTGGGAGTTGAGGGTTTTTTTACACATATTGTTTTGTTTATCGTTTAGGGAAATAAAAAATAAAAATAGGCAGTCGGTAAAACCTACCGAGCCTGAAGGACCTTTATGAATTCAGTGCTTGTGCCATTTGACTGTAAGTGAATTGGTTGAGCCAGTTTAGCCTAGTGGTTAGAGGGAAGGAACATGAGTGTGGAGATCCTTCAAATCTTTTTTAAGCCACTTGCTCACTTGGTGACTGCTTAGGGCAAGTCACATAACCTTCCTGTGCCTCAGCTCACCCAGCTGTAAAATTGGATCCCACTGGAATAAGCTGACACATCTCAGCTTGCCTTGTCTGTGAGAGGGAAAACCCCCCCCCAAAAAACAGCTGATATCAAAAATGACAGTTTGTCAATTTGAATGATCTGCAGATATAAACAGCTGATAAAATGATTACAATAGACTATGGTGTTTTTTACCTTGTGTATACACATTACTAGTAAATTATTGTTATAAAATTAGGCAAATGTTTTAAACCCTACTGAATTTTCAAGTGCAAATCTACCATAATAAAAGCATCCCCCTCCCTACCTGCAGAGCCAACTCATTCTGTGCTGAAACCCCACGACAACTGACAATTTACAAAGGTGGAGTTTCCATGTGTTTTTTTTTTTTAGCTAGAGACATTTGCTCGAGAAAAGTGTCTCGTGCAAAATGCTGCTTCCATGCGCACACAGAGAACTGGTACACGAGAGAATCTAAGCTGCGATTTCTAAATACATAGTGTTTAATAATATGTTTTACTGCTCTTGCCCAAATTGTTTTTCAAATGTCATTAGTGGGGTGTCATGTCGTTAGTAGCGAATACTGTTTCAACTAATTTATATTACAACTAATTAATTAAAAATGAACTCGAGGTATAAAATGAAACTGACCAACAGGTATTGCAGATCACCGTGGCTGAAAACTGGCAGAGACGTCATATATATTTCCCTTTCATTCAGGCAATACAGCATATAGGGGATCAGGTAATGCTGTGTGTACTACTTCCCTGGCTTATGAAACCCTACCCGTCCAGACGACTGACAGCTGCTGAGGAAGCATTCAACACCATGCTTGGGCAAATAAGGGTAGTGGGCACTTGAAAGGGAGGTGGCAGATACTGATAAAACGGACTGAAGTGCAGCATGAGTTCGTTCCCAAAATTGCCACTGCTTGCTGTATCCTGCACAACAACAAAATGAGGTGTTCAGGAATCAGTGGCTGTCTGTGAGACAGACAGGGAAGGTTACCTCAGCCACCAGTTTCAATTGGACAGCAGCGATCTGAGGAGACTCGTGCTGTCAGAGATTCTCTCCTTTCTTTTAAGTTGGATTTAACGTTGTGTTAAATATTAATGGTGCAAACAAATAAAACACAGTCAATACGTTCACTTGTGATTTTATTTGATCAGTTCTGAGAGGGCATCAACACCTTGTTGGTATATATGTTTGTTGTGTTTTTTTGGGCGGTCGAGCTGGCTCATCATGACATCCAGTTCACCAAGTATATTTATTAACGTGGAGGGCGGACATGCGTTGTCTTCGACATAGCTTCGATCAAAAAAAGCACAGGAATTAATTCAGTTACAGACATTTAAGCAGCTGACTTGTTCTTCGTGTTTAACTTTAGCATAGTATTTACAGCAAGGTTATTCTCAAACAGCTGCTTTAATACTATAACAAGTGTACACCGCAGTTCATGGTATAAGTGGTTTTATACAGAACTGTAAACCCACTTGAGATATACAGCATGACAGGACAGACACACAGCAAAAAACAACAATAAAAAAGCTGCCTGCATTACTTTCTGCCGTCTTGGAACCCACAGTAACAGCTGACCTGTTCCCTTGCAATATTTAGAGCTGTGTTACATAAGAACAAACAAATAGCCCCGCATGGAAACTGGCCCAAAGATTTAACTGCTGTTACAAAAGGTGCAATCACAGTGTAGAAATGCACTGCCTTAACTGAGGCACAAGCTACTGCAACTCCTTTCCAGCTGGCAATGCTGTGATGACAGCTCACAGTTAGTGGACACAGAGGCCCTCAGTGTTGCCTGCTGCAGCCTCCAGTCTCCTATTCTAGATTCCTTCACAGCGTGCAATTAGAATTCTCATAACATTTATCCGCCTGTTATCTAGTTTTATTTTGGTGAAAGGTGAGGGGCAACAGGTGCTTCTCATAGCAATGTGAGCACACCTCAGTCCCCATCTGAACACCCCCCAGGCTCCTGGTCCCTCCTCAAGTGTGGTGCCCAATGATGATTTTCTGAAGTGAGCCCTTCAACTCATTGCACTTTTCAGCTGAGCCAGATTCAACCACAGGCCTCCAGAGGCTAAATAATGTAACTGAGGAGAACACTGCTCCTCCCTTTACTTGCGTAAGCAGTCAATAGCTTTTTCAGACAAAGTCAGTTCATTCAGACATTAAGAGCTTAAGAGTTTGTGGTGCCGACACACCTGAGCACTATAACAGTGCTGCCAGGATTCCGACAAAGACCTAACACTACAGTTAAACACTTATGCCAAACTGGTTCATTTGATTTAGATAAATCAAGACTAATTAAACAGAAACCAGTTTACCCAAAGTATCAGACCATCTCAAGTTTCACAAGGTAAACCAGAGGTGGACCTTAAACCCAGTCGTTACCTATATAGCCAAACCTATTAGGATAGCAACACTGGCAAAGGGTGTATACATACAGACTCGCTATTACTACTGTATGTGGACCAAGAAATGACTTGAGGAAATTAAACAAGTGATAAAACAATGTATGTTTATTACTGGCCAATTTAAGCATACATTTCCAAATTAAAAAGAGAGCAGCTTTTTTTTTTCTTAATTTTACATTTCATACATTACATGCACATATAATCATTTTAAGAATGCTTATAGTAGGAGAGTTTGTATATTTAATATTTAATCTGGTAAAAAATATGTATGTATGTTTACATTGACACTAAGGGACTATTTGTTATTCGGTAGAATCTAGTATATAATGCATTTTATTTCAAGACATCAATGTTATGATTTTGTCCCTGAAAAATACAAATAAAAAAATATAAAAGACCCCTTTCCTGTTTTCTTACTTTACCTTTTTCAACAAACCTGTTTAAAAGCACATGACTTTGGGCATAAAAACCGATGTTTAAAACCTATTATTTAGTGAAACCAAACCTGTAATCAAAAGGAGTGAACACTAGTGGATGCTTAAGTCTACTAAAGTACACTAAAGTGTACTTAAATGTGCATCAGGTACTAAATGCTCCAGGACCATCCACTTTTAATAGCATCTCTTCAATAGAGAATAGTATTTCATCCTGCAGCCAAATTGAGGAGCAATTTTAAAATCCAATAGTGGCTAAAGGTTTGGGATAAATTTGTGATTTAAGGTAAGGATAAGGTTTTTGTGTAGATGCTCCAGAAAGTGCAATATATCCAAGCTTAGTTGCTTGTATTATAAAATAAGCAAAACTTTTATCTGGTGACTGATATGATAACCGTGCTTTGGAGGGCTTTATTACAGTGATATGTCAGCATGATAAACAATGTGCTTCATCCCTTACCTTCTTGGTTTTGTACAGCAAATGGATATGGCTTTCAGTGTCACTTCTCATGCAGGTTATAAAGAATTAAAGACTGGAATTTCATTTTCAGGCTATTGACAAATACAAGTAAATAATGGATAAGGGTTACAATACGTATTCTAATCATCAGTAGAGGCCTGCTTTTAACCTAGTTTTACAGTGAGACAAGTAAGTCACGTGACTTGCCTCAAGTCATAAAACAAGTCAATAGCTTAACTGGGACTGTGGCTACTGTATTGTAAATTCCGATGTGTGAAACTGGCACTGTATGCCACTTAAACAAGAAACATCAGTACAGCAGGACAGAAACAGGGATGCAAACACTCATATTGTACCCACTTGCTTTTCCTTACCAGAAGAAACCTGTCACTGGATGGGATTTACAAATGGACAAGATACCAGTTAATTCAGTAACAAAATACTTCTAAAATATTCAGGTAAATAACCTGATTTGGGGGATTTGGGGGATGGTTCTGGAGGAAAATTCAGTAGTTAACCTGGGGCCATATTCTTGAAATGTTCTTAAGAAAAAATATCTTCTTAAATTCAACTTTTTTTCTGAACTGCTATTTCTTCAATACAATCCTTAGGAATTTTCTTAACTTAAGAAAAATTGGTATTCTTCGGAAAAAAAAAAATATACTGTATATATATCAATTATTTTCTTAAACATTGTCTTAACTTTAAGATAACTAAACCCTTGTCTTAAAATAAGTAGCTCTTGGGAAGTATGCAGAAGAAATACATATTACATTTTTTGGAGAGTTTAATAAAAAAAATGTAAATGGGTATTTTAATATTTTTACATAATTTATTTTATTGTAAATCATATAAATTCCCAAATACAGTTTTTCATTATGTGTATTTTGGTATTTCATAACCAGTTAATATAGACCTAAATCATGCTATTACTAACAATGTAATTGTTTTAAGGATTATTTATGATATCCTTAATATCAATTAAGGAAAATATGTATGCAATGTGTATTACATATTGATGAGATGTGTATGAATGTTTTATTTAAAATATTGCAACTTTTTGTAGAATGGCGGCCCTGTGGTTGACCAAGACAAACGTGAGAGTGAGATGAGAGTCAGCGTCACTTCAGGGATTTAAAAAATGCCGGGAAATGACCTCGACTTTTAGTCAGTGCTTGACAGGTCACTGCAGCTAGTGAATCACAACTTAGGTATTACCTTTGTTTTGCTTTTACAGACAGTTACAAAAAGAAAAATGCATAATAATAATAATAATAATAATAATAATAATAATAATAATAATAATAATAATAATAATAATAATAATAATAATAATAATAGCTATTTATTTTTGTAGGGTAGGCATTGCATGTCCCTGATAAACACCCACGGCAGCTGATGGTCGGTGCAAGGAGGAGGGACGAACTTATTAAACTCTTTGCTTATAACTACAGCCTAAGCATCCATTATCATTATACATCTGCATTTAAAAGGTTTTCAGTCTTTAGGGCCTGTTTTCACCCTTAAGAAGACCATGATCTATTCGCCGCACTACAATCTAATCACTGGGGCTATCTCAGTTTTCGGATGCCGTAGTTCTAAGGACAGATCAGCGATCAGATTCCCCAGGTTGAAGCACGATTCTCGGTCAGTTAAAAATAGAGCTCCGTGCTGCTGCTGGGTTTTGAGCTACGATACATTTTTTTACAGCTGTATTTCTATTAAGTCGAATTACAAGAACACAAATCACAGCATCCCCATTTAGTTAAAAAGCATGTCACTGACAATTATTGAAATAGTCATTGCATTGTTGTTTTATTTCTGTTTAGATTTGCCGGAATGTATAGGTTCAAAGTAAATTGCTCAGATGAAACTAACAGAATCCTACGTTAAATATTTATGCAAACGAGGATTGATTTGCATGGTTTATTTATTTATTTTAGTAATACGCTGTAATATGTACACGTGTATAAATAAATACATACAGACATTAATTAAAATGTAAAGCGTGTTTAGCTAAATCACATTTTAAATTCAGTTTGCCTAAGGTCTTTACTCGGGATTTCTTATTTTCTCAAGACAATATTTAAGACGGTCTAGAGAAGAAATTTAGGAAGATCATGAGAAAAATGAAAGAATTTAACTTCAGAACAATCTTAGGAAGATCTTAACTATTTTCTTATGAACTTTCTAGTTGTGCACTAGGAAGACTTTCAAGAATACGGCCCCGGAGCTCAGCTCAGAACACTGGCGAGCTCAGCTCAGGCTCCAGGCCAACCCTAGTATAGTCGGCGTTTAATTGATCATAAAGCTTAAACAGACCAAATGGTAGTATTTATAGTTTTTATATTTTCCCGCCCACCCACCGCCCCCTAAAAAAACAATTTCTGACCATGTGACGTCATATAATTCGCGTTAAAAACAGAAACAACAACGGTAGGTGGCGATACAGTTCATGACACAAAGTTATTATTCGTTGCAACACAAAAAACCCCATAATAATATCAAAACCAACTTTGAACTAACAACCAAACACAGTACTTCTATGCAAACCAGCGTAAGAGAGAAAAGAACCTCAACGGGCACAAGCCTGGAGTTAAATGGCCAAGAGCTTGTGAGAAAACTGCATGGGACACAGTAAACACAGATCTCTGCTTTGCATTGGAAAGGTTAAGTGGAACAGTTGAAAAGAAACTGGATAAATTTGGGGACATCATCTACGCATATGGAAGCGAGAGGTTTGGAGTTGAAAAAAGGAAGGAAAAAGTACAAACTATTCCTGGAAAGTCTAGACAGCAGCAGGAGATTGAACGCTTAGTTAGAGAAAGGAGACAGCTGAGGAAGCAATGGAGAAGAGCAGAAGAAAGCCAGAAGGAGGGACTCAATCTCTTACAAAGGGTCATAAAGCATAAGCTTGCAACATTAGCAGAGCTGAGCGCCTCACGGAAACGCTACAAAAGAAGGAGCGTGCGAGAACTAACTTTTATAAAGACCCATTCAAATTTGTAAAGAAGTTATTCACCAGTGAGAAGAATGGCACACTAAAAGCATCTAAGTTTGAGTTGGAGAGATATTTGGAGGAAACGCATACAGATTCAAAAAGGCAGGAGCCTATGTCAATTCCTTCAGACATCCCACCTATCAATCCACCAGAATACCAAATGGAGGACTGTGCACCTAAGTGGAAAGAAGTAGAGCAAGCTGTGAAAAAGCAAGGGCTTCATCATCTCCAGGGCCTAATGGAGTTCCGTACAGAGTGTACAAGAGTACTTCAGGAGTTCTACGAATCCTGTGGAAACTGATGAAAGTAGCATGGGAAAAACAGGTTGTACCAAGAGCATGGCGCCGAGCAGGTGGAGTCTTTATACCTAAAGAAAAAGATTCTAGCAGCATCAGTCAGTTTCGCCCTATTTCCCTATTAAACGTAGAAGGCAAGATTTTCTTCAGCATTATTGCTCAGAGATTGTCAACTTACCTATTAAAGAACTGCTTCATTGACACTTCAATACAAAAGCGGGCATTCCAGGTTTCCCAGGATGCTTAGAACACATCAATGTGATCTGGCAACAAATTCAATCAGCTAAAAAGGAGAGGAAGGAGCTCCATGTGACATTCCTGGATTTGGCTAATGCATATGGTTCAGTGCCACATGAACTTCTTTGGGCAGCATTTGATTTTTCCAGTGTACCAATGACAATAACAAATCTAGTCAAAGCCTACTTTGGAGATTTGCAATTTAGTTTTCAACTTCAGAATTCAGCACTACATGGCAATGCCTAAAGTTGGAATAATGGCAGGATGCACCATTTCTCCACTGGCTTTTACCATGGCAATGGAAGTAATCATTAGGGCATCAAAATGGGTAGTGGGAGGAGAGCTGGCTTCTGGAATACGACTACCACCAATTCGAGCATACATGGATGACATGACAACCATGACTACAACAGTAGCCTGCACTAATCGGTTATTGGGCAAATTAACCAATAACATTGAATGGGCACAAATGCAATTCAAGCCCACTAAATCAAGGAGCATCTCTATAATTAAAGGTAAAGTAGTAGATAAAACGTTCTTCATTAATGGTGAGGCAATACCAACAGTGTCTGAGAAGCCAGTGAAGAGCCTTGGGAGATGGTATGACGGGATCTAAAGGACACAGTTCGTGTGGGAGAAGTTAGACAACAAGCTGTGGAAGGGTTGAAGAGCATAGACAGCAGCGCTTTACCAGGCAAACTAAAACTCTGGTGCTTTCAGTTTGGCCTACTGCCAAGGTTGCTGTGGCCACTGACTGTGTACGAGGTTTCTTTGACAACAGTAGAGAAGCTGGAAGCTTTAATCAGTTCACACATCAGGAAATGGTTGGGAGTTCCACGCTGCCTCAGCAGAGTGGGACTTTATGGTAAAGGAATACTGCAGCTACCTGTCTCCGCTCTAACCGAGGAGTTTAAGTGCCAAGGTCCGACTGGAAATGACATTAGTAGAGTCACGCGACAAATGCGTAAGGGAGGCAGCACCTGTGGTGAAAACTGGAAGAAAGTGGGTGGCAAAGAAAGCTGTGGAGGATGCAAAGGCTGCCCTTCGAATTGGTGATATCATGGGGCAAGTTCAGCATGGAAGAGGGGGTCTTGGTCTCAGTTCAGCTCCTCCTACATGGCACAAGGCAGCCCCAGCGCAACGGAGGAAGCTTGTAGTCAATGAGGTGCAAAAGCAGGAGGAGAGGATGAGGTGTATAAAGGCCATTTCCCAGGGCAAGCGGGGAGAATGGATGAGATGGGAGAGTATGGAACAACGCAAGATTGGCTGGCAAGACCTATGGTCAATGGAACAGAGCAGGATCAGTTTCCTTATAAGGTCAACATATGATGTTCTCCCATCACCACAGAACCTAAACCTCTGGGTAGGAGAGGATCCCTCATGTCCTTTGTGTTCATCACCTGCAACATTAAGGCACATTTTGACAGGATGTAAGGTGGCTCTTAGCCAAGGACGGTTTACTTGGCGCCATGACCAGGTGCTGCGATGTTTGGCCTTAGCATTGGAAGACAAGCGTAACATGACCAATAAGTTGCCACCTGTTCCATCAAAACATTACACACAAAGACAACATTCCTCCGCCCAGGAGAGCAACCACCAAGAAAAGGTGTTAAAACCAATCCTCCCAGGACAACTGGAAGCTGCTAGAGACTGGAAAATGCTGGCGGATGTTGGTCAACGGCTTATTTTTCCACCTGAGATTGCCACCACAAACCTTCGACCAGATATTGTCTTGTGGTCTGGATCAGCACGCCTTGTTCACCTGGTGGAGTTAACAGTGCCATGGGAGGATGCTGTAGATGAGGCGTATGAGAGGAAGAAACTGCGGTATGCTCAACTAACCACTGAAGCGGAACAGCGAGGATGGAGAGTCTGGGTTTACCCAGTGGAAATGGGATGTCGAGGATTTGTGGCACACTCTACAACCCGGTTTCTCAGAGATGTCGGATTCAATGGCCAAGAGTTTCGTCGCACAGTGAAGAACTTATCTGAAGCAGCAGAGAGGAGCAGCAACTGGCTGTGGTTGAGACGGAAAGATTCTGGCTGGGGATCTCAAGCACAATAGAAAGAAAGAAAGGCTGATATACAGGTAAGTAAGCTGGGCTGAGTTGAGTGGGGGACGGAGGGGGTGATGCTGGGACGCCAGAATCACCGCCGAGCCCTCTTGAGGTGTCGTGGGCTAGTCGACGAAACACCGAGGATGGAAGGTGCCCACTTGAAGACCCCAGAGATGTACCCTACTTAGCTCAATCCAGACGGTTGTCATGCTGATGCGCTGGGGAGACCGCACTATGGTTGATCCCGAGCCAGCATCGCAGCCGTTGTGTGTGCTGATGCTTAGGGAGGCAAAATAAGCTGATCCCTGGAGCCAGCATTACACTTCAGCCATCAACACCAGACAGAAGGATATCTACATCATCATATGGAAGGAAGCGCAAATGGATGGAGACACATATGGATCACATTAGTTTACTGTGAAGCTACGTCTTAGTTGGTGCTTATCTTGGCGAGAGCCAAGTTCAAATCAGCATGAAGTTTTAACATCTACTCTCATGTAATGGAAATCATAACTACTTACTGTAGCGGCATTTCAACACCAACTTTACAAAGGTAAAATATTATTTATTTCATCTGTGCTGTTAAGTTTTGGAAATGCAGAACTATGGAAAAAAATGGAGAAGATAACAAAAAACATACACTGATAGAAAAAAAAAGCTGTTAAGTAGGGTTCCCTTTACCATGACCTCTTTGGAATTGAGTTGTGTTTGCCTCAAGGTTATTCCTGGTCATAAAAATAATGAAATGTACATTTTAAAATGCCAATTCCAAGGACATGCGCACATGCAGTTCAACGTTCTGACAATTCTCAGTACTATTGGGGAAGTTACGGTAACTGTAAGGAAATGTGCACGGTAGTACAATCTGAAGTATAGTATTTAACCAACACATTTGCGTGGTGACGCATAGGTTAGCACAACCTTATTATACACTGGCAATCTTATACACGGGTCACAAGACCACAGTGTATAGTAGGTACGGTGTAAAACCCCAATGTTTAAAGGGACATTATCGTTCACCATGAATAATAATAATAATAATAATAATAATAATAATAATAATAATAATAATAATAATAACAGCAACTTGTGAAATTCGGGGCTCGCTGCCCAGTCCCTGACCACCTTCCGGCGCCTCCTCAAGACTCACCTCTTTAGACAGCACTTGTAAAACTCCTCTTTTCCCTCTGGACACTTTATCACTCTTCCTTAAGTGCGCTTTACTTGCTCTTATCTGCCCCCTATATTACTGCATTTAATCCTGTACTTTAGAGTACTGTAATCTGTCACAAGTGTTATTTAATCTGTAGTATTTTGTAGGCCTATTTAATTATATCCTGGTGTAACTATCACAGACACTGTTATCTGCTCCGTTATTGAATTGTATTTTGTCATATACTTGTACTTGCTAGAACCAAAGTCATTGTATTTTTATCTTGCTCTTAATTGTATTATTACTTGTACTGTGATTCTTGAAATGTATTTTTGTTTACGACTGTAAGTCGCCCTGGATAAGGGCGTCTGCTAAGAAATAAATAATAATAATAATAATAATAATAATAATATATATATATATATATATATATATATATATATATATATATATATATATATATATATATATATATATATATATATATATCTAGCCATGAGAATATTTACAATCCACTTATTTTAGAGGCTCTAGCTCTCTTGTTCCAGATCGCTTTTTTTGTATGTACAGATTACTTAAGTGCGTGCTACAGAAAACGCAAGCAGATACAAAGTTTTGTAAAGCAGAACTGTTACTGTTTAGGGATATACTGTAGTATTTTAGCTGGAAAGCAGTCACCTCGTTTATCATGTTTGCTTTACATGTTCTTCAGCACAGCATTGCTTTAGTTCCAACATGTGGTAACAGGTTTAAAAAAAAACACCAGTGCACCCTAACTAGATCTTATGGGAGAATGGTTGTTTTAATGCAGCAATAAAACAAATGCATACCTCCTTCTAGATATAAAATAGGATATGTTTAAGTTTCGGGTTGTCACGGTCTAAATGTTATCTTTTCTCTTGACTGTAATACACTTGAGCACAATGAGCAAGTTGTTTGATTAATAATTAGGTTCCCTTAAAATATTGTATATGACTGATTTACTGACTTCTGACTGCATCCATGCACAACGTTTTTTAAAAGTTCTGAACAAAAAGACCAGTTCTGAAAATCTTAATACTGGACATGTTACTATGTTATATGTACATATTGAAAAACACACCCACATATGCACACACACACAGTGAATATAATATGAACGAGCCTAGACAATACCCTTTGGACTTTCGTGATTGACTACCCGTACCATTGCAACACACTGTATTATTATTATTATTATTATTATTATTATTATTATTATTATTCATGGTGAACTATAATGTCCCTTTAAACGTTGGGGTTTTACACCGTACCTACTATACACTGTGGTCTTGTGACCCGTGTATAAGATTGCCAGTGTATAATAAGGTTATGCTAACCTATGCGTCACCACGCAAATGTGTTGGTTAAATACTATACTTCAGATTGTACTACCGTGCACATTTCCTTACAGTTACCGTAACTTCCCCAATAGTACTGAGAATTGTCAGAACGTTGAACTGCATGTGCGCATGTCCTTGGAATTGGCATTTTAAAATGTACATTTCATTATTTTTTTGACCAGGAATAACCTTGAGGCAAACACAACTCAATTCCAAAGAGGTCATGGTAAAAGGAACCCTAATTATTATTATTAGTATTAATTAATACATTAATTGATAATAATAATAATAATAATAATAATAATAATAATAATAATAATAATAATAATACTAATACAGTGTGTTGCAATGGTACGGGTAGTCAATCACGAAAGTCCAAAGGGTATTGTCTAGGCTCGTTCATATTATATTCACTGTGTGTGTGCATATGTGGGTGTGTTTTTCAATATGTACATATAACATAGTAACATGTCCAGTATTAAGATTTTCAGAACTGGTCTTTGTGTTCAGAACTTTTAGAAAACTTTGAGCATGGACGAAGTCAGAAGTCAGTAAATCAGTCATATACAATATTTTAAGGGAACCTAATTATTAATCAAACAACTTGCTCATTGTGTTCAAGTGTATTACAGTCACGTCAAGCGAAAAGATAACATTTAGACCGTGACAACCCGAAACTTAAACATATCCTATTTTATATCTAGAAGGATGTATGCATTTGTTTTATTGAAACAACCATTCTCCCATAAGATCTAGTTAGGGTGCACTGGTGTTGTTTTTAACCTGTTATCACATGTTGGAAGTAAAGCAATGCTGTGCTGAAGAACATGTAAAGCAAACCTGATATACGAGGTGACTGCTTTCCAGCTAGAATACTACAGTATATCCCTAAACAGTAACAGTTCTGCTTTACAAAACTTTGTATCTGCTTGCGTAACGTCCGTTTTTTTTTTTCTGTAACACGCACTTAAGTAATCTGTATATACAAAAAAAGCGATCTGGCGCAAGTGAGCTATAGCCTCTAAAATAAGTGGATTGTAAATATTCTCATGACTAGATATAACAGTTAGCAGTTTAAGCAGACCGCAGACTTAGCCATCAGCGAGCCCCCGTGCTTCCCTTGAAAACTGTAGTTTATTTTCTTATAAGGTCGCCAATTTCTGAATTTTCTTTTGCGTTTCTTGGGCGAGGACTAGCAAATAAATGGAAACGGAGAGTGTGCAACACGTTGAAATTAAAACACATTGTGGAATGCACGAAATGAATTCAAATAAAAGGTCAGGAATGTTGTTCCTGCACTGTCTTTGGGGGGATGAGGGGTTCAGAATAAACAGGCATTTGAAAAAAAAGGCACAGACATATGCAACGAAACATGCTTATGAATTAATTCCTATTCATCATATATATATATATATATATATATATATATATATATATATATATATATATATATATATATATATATATATAGAATCTGCAGTAAAAAGAACGCTGCAAGGACTTTTTTTAGATTGTCAGTTTTAACCTTGAACCAGAGAAACAGATACCCAAGTATGTGTATACAAATTATACGTTTAATATTTAATTTAACCCATTACCTCCAAAACAATGGAAATACGGAGGTTGATATAAAGGACTATAATTAAACGGTGGAATTGATATTATACTTTAGATGTTTTGATTATTCTCAGCATGATATTAAGCGGCAGGAGTGTATGCTTTTTTTTTTCAGTGAGAGCGTATCCACGTCACAGCGCTTGGGGAGGGCAGTGAGACTTAATATGCTGTGAATGTGACAGTCGCGAGTCCAGTCTACCAAAGTGAGGAAGGTGATGTGATGAACCGGTTTTAACCGGTCAAAGAAATGTGAACAAAAACAAACAAGTGAAAAATAAAATAATTTAAAAAAATCTGCCAACAGGCTGGTAGAAGAAAGGAAAGACATGGCTTTTTATTCTACAAGTGACTGAATACATCTGTTCCAAGCATCTGGGTTAACGGATACAGTCTGAAAGAGGGAGTGCGACATAAAGGAAGAATAATAATTATTAAGAGAAACTTTACCCGTGTGGGGAATAAAAGGATGACAGTGGTGCTTGGTGAGAAAGTGGACGAGACGGTGTCACTGACAGCCCACGATGCCTATGATTTGGAGCAAGCGGATCAGGATTGCTGCGAGAGGGTGGTCATCAACGTCTCCGGCTTACGCTTTGAGACCCAGCTCAAGACCCTTGCGCAGTTCCCCAACAGCTTGCTGGGGGATCCTAGGAAAAGAATGCGCTTCTTCGATCCCTTGCGGAACGAATACTTCTTCGACAGGAATCGTCCCTGCTTCGATGCAATCCTTTATTATTACCAGTCTGGCGGGAGACTGAGGCGACCGGTCAATGTACCTGTCGACATTTTTATGGAGGAAATCAAATTTTACGAGTTAGGGGACGAGGTGATTGAAAATTTCAAGGAGGATGAAGGTTTTATAAAAGAAGAAGAGCGCCCATTACCCGACAACGAATACCAACGCCAGATCTGGCTGCTGTTTGAGTATCCAGATAGCTCGGGACCTGCTCGGGGCATTGCCATCGTATCTGTGCTGGTTATTTTGATATCTATTGTCATATTCTGTTTGGAGACACTGCCAGAGTTCAGAGAAGAAAACAGGCACATTGAAAGCCACTTTGCCACCAACGGGACGCACCATATTATGCCCAATCCGTTCACTGACCCGTTCTTCATCGTGGAGACACTTTGCATTATCTGGTTTTCCTTTGAGCTCATGGTGAGGTTCTGTGCGTCCCCGAGCAAGCCGGCTTTCTTTAAAAACATCATGAACATGATCGACACAGTTGCCATCATTCCTTATTTCATCACCCTGGGCACTGAGCTGGCTGAGCACCAGGGAAACGGACAAGCCATGTCCTTGGCGATCTTAAGAGTCATTCGTCTGGTCAGAGTCTTTAGGATTTTCAAGCTCTCCAGGCACTCTAAGGGGCTCCAGATCCTAGGAAAGACCCTCCAGGCGAGCATGAGAGAGCTGGGGCTGCTGATATTCTTTCTGTTCATTGGTGTCATTCTGTTTTCCAGCGCTGTCTATTTTGCAGAAACAGACCACCCATCCTCAATATTTACCAGCATCCCAGAGGCGTTCTGGTGGGCAGTGGTATCCATGACCACTGTGGGTTATGGTGACATGTATCCTGTGACAATTGGTGGCAAAATTGTAGGTTCCTTGTGTGCCATTGCAGGTGTGCTGACAATTGCGCTGCCGGTGCCAGTGATCGTCTCAAATTTTAACTACTTCTATCACAGGGAGACCGAGCATGAGGAGCACTTCCAGTACACACATGTAACGTGCGGGCAGCAGCAGCCCTCTGAACTGAAAAACAGTAACAGCCAACCTTCTATTAGCAAATCAGATTACATGGAAGAAACCGATTTAGATGCATTCAAATATACCAACTGTACACCCCAAAAGCGTTACACAGGGAAGCTAACTGATGTATGAACCGAAACGAAACTGGACAACGTGAAAAACAACGTACGTTTTTCATTCAGCACTTTTGCTTAAATAATAAACAACCTCTTATGCAGAGTATTCCTAATGCGCAGAAGCGAGGAATACTGACATTTGGAAGCCTAGGCATGGTTTGTGAACCATAAGTTATTTTTTATTTTTTTAATATCATTATTATTGCTTTCCACAAGCTGTCTTCCACTTTCGTACATTCGTCGTTAACAATTTGCTTTAAAAAAATAAAAATAATATGCAAACGGGGATTTCATGCGTGTGCCCTTTATCCCCGTCTTATCGCACTTTATTTAAAAAAAAAAAAAAAACATGTAATCAAAGCGCTCATGCCAAATGAATTCATAAAGAGGAAACCATTTGCACAACCCAAGAAGCTTTGTCTGGGATGGAACACTGAGAGACACCGACATTTTAGGTTATGCTTGAGAATGAAGACTTAGGATGGAGCACAAATCCTAACATAAATTGTTAATAAATTGAACAAGCGGCATATTTGACACTCACGCCTGACGATGGACAGCACAATCTAAGTTAAACGCCAGCAAGGTCATTCTATGTGGCGGAGACGACCTGCCTTGTGTTTTCTCATGTGGTCACGTATTTTCCATGAGAGTCACTCTAAAAGCATCACTCACACCGTTAATTATGAGGAATTAACTGAGTTAGACGGATTCTTGCCACGATGCCATGGCTTTTCCTAGTTGAAACACACCATTGCTTTTGTGCGTGTGTATTTGAAGCCTGCACACATAATAAAGTAAAGGCAGCAAGGCGACGTGACCAGCAGACAGAAAGCCAACAAGCCACTCATCGCACCCCTGTTAAAAACTGTCCACCACAACCCTTATGTACTTATATTTTGCTACCAGCATTGATCAACAGCCCTTTTAATCCTGACTTTGTCCCGTCTTTTCTTCCAATCAACCATACTTTTTTGTACTGCAGAGATAATTCAGTTTTTAAAACGTTTAAAATAATGAAAAGTATATTTGATTTGCACGTAACAAACAATTATGTTTACATCAGAAGACATGGATTTCATTTTTGCCCTCCCCTCTCCGCACCAAAATGCTTTATTATCTGCAAGTGCCTGCTATGATAAGAACGTTGGGGAGTACGTAAAACATATTTTCATTATTATTATTTTTTTAATTATAATTATTATTAATGACAAATTATTTTATCTTGTAGCCAATGTTTACCATGTTGGAAATGAAACAAACTACTCTAAAACAGTATCTTAGTGCGCCACTGTGTGGTAGAATGAGAATCAAACAAGCGTCTTTCGAGATCCGGGTTTCTATAGCAACTTTCCAGACGGTTCTTCATACAGAACAATACCTCTTGATATTGGTAACAGATACAATCAGATGTTCATATAGTGTTCACTTTAATGAGAAAGAACTAAATAAATACAAATCAATAAAGACCTATGTTATCTTCCCAGTTACTGTAATTAAATGCATCTTTACGGCCTGTGCAAATGTACAAGGGCATTTAGCAGTCAACCCTTAAAATGCTGTCATCTTAAAACAACTATATGACGTTCTGTGTGCTACCAAATGCCATACGGCACTGACTGCTGTGACTTTGGGAATCAGATGCTTACTGTAACGAAGGACAATTCCAAAAATACCAATGGCTCTTGTATGGGAATAACGATTTTATACAGGAGTTGTTATTTTAAAAAATCCATTAAGTTCTTCATGGCTAAAATAGTTTAAGCAAAGTCATCCTAGTAGTCTGTTGGCATTGGTTGCAACAAATACAGTAGTTATCAAGTGGCTTGCAAGCAAATTGCCACCTTTTCTTTCTAAAATCAAAACGTGATACTTTTATGTGAACCTTGATGCAATAATAAGGATGCTGGATGGGATATCAATCTTGACCTTCTGTAAACAACAACAACAACAAGCGACCTGGAATCGCAGCAGCTGAAAGGGACTTTGCAACGACGTGTCTTCCTGTGTGAAATGGAATAGAAACGATGATGCATTGGCAATAGCATTAAAAAGCGGCCGTTTGGTTGATGATAAAAGGAGGTAAGCATTATAAAACGTTTTTTTTTTTTATCGTTAACATGGCAAAAAGATAATTTTACATAATTTTACTTGATTGTATTTAACAGCATACCCATCAATGTTTACCAGTGTTTTCATACTAGTCACATGGTTGATGTCTATCACGTAAGAATAGATCATTCTTTAAATACATTTTTTTCTTCTGTATTTTTGAACATTCATTTTTTTTTTATTCAGGTAGGAACAGCTACTATGTACGTATGTTTGTATAGCATGCATTGTAATATATTATGAGTGTAGGTGTAACTTAAAGAAAAAACACAACACAATAATTAGTATCCTATAATTAAAGACTGGGCTACCTTTGTTGGATGAAAAATGCACTGGCCTAAAATATGCTATGGTCCTTATCAGATATTTAAACATGCACGTATGTTTTTTTTTTCTTCTTCATATTAATATATGCATGTAAAGCAAACAGCTTGAAATATGTAGTTTGTAATAGCAATGCTCAGACTGAAGCAGTTACTGCATACATTAGTGTGTCAAGGGTGACGTCACTGAGCAACAAAATAACTGGACAATCAACAGTGCTCTGTGGTACAGATGACGAATAGTTATTTAGAATCAGCACCTCGTTGTTTTGTGAAGTAGAGATTGTGTCAACCATCTACAGTCAGCACTCACGTATCACACCCTATACAATTTTGACTTCAGTGACGGTTAAGAGTACGACGCATATCTGATTATTTCATTTCGGCCCGTTCCAACCCTTGTCCGTTTTTCAGGGAACACAAAAAATATACGATGTCAAAAATACATAGCTGAAAGGACTGTTGTAAAATAAGTAGGCTTCCATTTTAGATGTACTGTACTATATTTTAAACAGAAGTATTTTAATTCAAAATGATATGATTCTGAAAACATCACTTGCCAAAATAGACGACTTTGGACATGTGGACTGTAATACAGTACATACTTTTAAATCCGGTACCTATTGTAGCAGTATGTACAATTCTCCATTAACGACCCAACAGCAAAATAAAATCAAAATGTTACCCATGCAGGGAACTGCATAAAACATAAAAGGCTACACATTAAACAAAAACAAAACAAAACATCAATTTCCAGAATTAAAACAGTATTCAGTCAGCATTCAAAATTGCAGAATATAGTGCTGGATAAGGCCCTAATGTCCCTCATGTTTCTATATTCCTGTCAAAATCATTATTTATAGGCCTATAGAGAAGTTTGAATTGTTAGGACAACCAAACTTTTTTCCAGATAGTATACCATATCAGGCTGTAATAATTTTTCACCTGCAAAATACATTATAAAGCATCAGACAGGAGTCAACGTGTTTTATAGACTGATACTTGTATCTCTTGTTGGACTGCAGACTTGACATTTAATAGTTACAAATCTTCAAATGGATCAAAGAGATGTATTACTTTTTGACAGGACTGATCATTTATTGAAGTCCTTTAAACCTCCACCTAACGTATCATTTTACCAAAGAAACTGGCCTATTACTGTGGATGGGAATATATAACTGTTTCCAATGTAGGCAACATAATGAACTGGTGTGAAAAATTTGGGACCCTATTCTCTTAAAACATAATGAGTTATAATGACTTAATTAACTATATCGAAATACAGGAAACATTTCTAGACTGCTATTTGCCTTTTTAAGTTAAAGAAAGTTAATAATGCCAAACTTTATTGCATTTTTTACTGAAATACCTTTTAGTCCACAACTTTAAACACCAGTTGCTGATTTCACCACATGCACCCTGTTGTAAGGCAAAGCAAGGTAAAGCGAGAGGTTAGGGAAGGGAAAATGTATGCCGATCACAGCTTTGGAAATCACCAAGCATAACATATTTACTGGCAGTAAGGTATAGGACATAAGAAATTTCTTTAAACTAATGTAGTACCCATGTGTTTCAAAACTTGCACATTTCAGACCAGTGCCGGCGCTAGGATTTATTGGGCCCTGGTGCAAGACTGTGAAGAGGACCCCCAACCCCCCCCCCCCCCACCCCAAAAAAAAAGAAAATACAGTTTTGCCTTAGAAATTGACATCTAACCTCAGTCAATATTGTGCCCATATGGGGACGACGATTTAGCCTTGTTCGATTGGTTTTAGCCCATGCATGATGTTCAAAATAAAGTGTGTGCCAAAAAAAAAAAAAAAATTCAGACCCTGGCTGGAATTACAAAACCATACCACTTGATGGCATTGTTTGCTAAATTAGAATCCAAATTGCAAACAGGTTACATTTATGGCCTCTGCGGAGGCTATAAAACCGATCCGATACTGGTGCAGCAAAGAATAAATTAGATCTGTATTCTTTAACTCTGCACCACCTCCAAAGAACCCCAGATTGTGTTACACTGTTTGTCCACGGATGGCACTGTGTGCTTTTCAAAAATGAATGTGGTTGTAAATAATGTAAACGAATAGGAAATAAAATGGAAATGCATATAATTGTGTAATTCTTAATAGCAGTGTCTCATCTCATTGCCTTGCTGATATGACCGGCTCTGATTGTGTTATGACAGCCAGCTAATAGCTGGCTCCTTGTGGAATATTTTCACACATACACACACACTTGCTGAAAACGTATTATTAAGGCAGTCAGCTAACCGTGCTGAATTATACATCCTCTGTGAGATTTCAGAAATTTTCCACACTAAGGCTCTGAACCTCCCTCCTTTAATTCTTTTTTCATTGCAGTAAATGGGCGTCACCATCCGGGTGCCAGTAATTAAACTGTCCAATCCTTTGACAGAAGCCTATCCCACTCCAGTTTTCTTTTTATAAGGAAAATGACAAACTCCAATACAATTATACATCATGGTTGCTGCAAAGTTGTGATACATTGTTGTGAAAGCAATGGGGTCATGAGCAAAAGAAATTATCAGCGGTGCATGCTTTGTGATGTGTCAGTATACAGAAACAAAAAAAGCAATAGATTCTTGGGGATCAGGTTTTTGCACATATGTTTGGATGTCAATGTATTTGCCTGAAATAGCAGTAGATACTGCTGAGGCTTTCACGTAGAAGGGTTATGCAGGTTTTCTGTCCTTGTTGCAGAAGGCTCTGCATTATTGCAGTGTTGTCATGTAATGGGGCGGGCACTCTCTGCTTGCAGTAACTGCAGCACTAAGTCGTGGTGCTTTAAGTGCTTCACTGTTCAAGCATCATTTCAGAGCATTGTGTTTTCTTTTGGTTTTCAGGATACAGAAGCACAGAGATGGCATCCCACGCCCCCACCCCCACTCCCCCTAAAAAAAAGGGAAAAAAGCAAAAAACAAAAACAAAAAAACAAACAGACTATTTTCACCAGCTAGACGATAGACAACAGACTTAGATGGTTCTTCAGACATCTTTATTTGTTACTTGAACCAGTCTGAAAGCGCATCAAGCAACGACCCCCCTCCTTCTGTGAGGTTCAAAAGCACAAAGCAAAGATTCTGTACAAGAGGGAAATGAAGACCAGACAGCTCTGTAACTTGGTACTCCAGCTTATTGTGTGAATAACTTACATTCTGAATTACGGTATGGACAAAGAGTAACGCAGCCTGCACTAATGATCCCAAGAAAGCTGCATTTCATGAAAACAGGTGTATGGTTAAGTAATTCTAATGATTATTTAAAATGATAAACTATGTTATAAAATGCGATATGTGTGAAATGCATAAAGTATTATATATATATATATATATATATATATATATATATATATATATATATATATATATATATATATATATATATATATATATATATATATATTATTTAATAATTTAAATAATAGTAAAAAAGAAAAAAAATGCTATGAAAATTGGGAAGAATGGAAACTACTTTAAATAAATGTGGTTCAAGTTGGCTTGATCCACTGATCCACACTTTCAGTATGGTGCAGTTATTTGTCACGTCTAATCATCAACAATCTTGTTTCAAAGTTAAACTGCAGTGAATGACCAGTGCCAACACCATCCATCTTCTTTGCCATCTTCAATATATACTGTACCGGTCATAAACAGTCCAAAAAAAAAAAAAGAACATTTTTTGCAAAACACTTTCTTTATTTTTCTCAATGTCAGCATATTGAAGATGGCAAAGTAGATGGATGGTGTTGGCACTGGTCATTCACTGCAGTTTAACTTTGAAACAAAAGATTGTTGATGATTAGATGTGACAAATAACTGCACCATGTGCATCAATGGATCAAGCCAACTTGAACCACATTTATTTAAAGTAGTTTCCATTCTTCCCAATTTTCATAGCATTTTTTTTTACTATATATACTTATATATATATATATATATATATATATATATATATATATATATATATATATATACACACACTATATTTATAGTTTGAAATGCAATATCAACATGTCTAAATTCTAAGAGAACTACAGTATTCTTCTTCTATGTATTTACATTGCATATCATGTGGCATACCAAATCTTTTGCTGTATGCTTGCAATCAAGGGCATTGGAACAGTTAGAAATGGGTTTTTGTGTTCTGTGTAGACAGTTCAAAACTGCTGTAACACTGTTAGCTTAACTTGTGGGAACAATTTACAATTCACTGCAGGAATTATTGTTATCTGTTTGAACACTGTTTAACTAGTGAGGAAAAGGTGTTAAATCTCTAATTTTTTAAGTATCATAAATATGTTTATCTATAAGGGATCAGTTATACTGGTGACATTTTTAAATGTTTAACATTTTGCTATGCCTCCATTTATTTTGCGATTTGACTTTGGTTCAGTTTAACGGGATTTACGTAACATTACAAAGGGTACTTCTTATATCAAGAGCTTTTTGTGATTTGAAATTCTAGAACATTGTGGAGGAGCGACATATAGTTCATCAAGTTATTTTTATTTTATGTTTTTTTTTTAAATAGAATGCTGTATCACTGTAATTAAACACATCTACCTCTGTGTTTACACGTCCATTGTTGAAATGTTTTAATGCCTTATCATCAATGAACAAAATGTATGTTAGTGTATGAGTGATTTTTGCATATTTTAAAGCAATAATGAATAAAGAATGTGGAAATGCAATAGAGGGACTAAAAATACCATTGGTGTGAAAATGCAACTGAATTGTATATGGAGTTACAGAACTTTATATTACAATATACTGTGCGGTGAGAAGCGTTTGCTATTTGTAATACATAGAAATAATAGAAAGTTCAGATAAAAGAGAAGGAATGTGAGGAGCATACATCCCCTGCCACGGCTGATGATGAAAACATTGATGACTATGACATACATCAGCAGATGTTGAGAATTAGCAATAAAATATTGAATCACAATTCGATAAGCAATTTTCAATAATACTGTTGTTGGTTTTTGGCAATTTCAAATATTGAAGGTAAAAGAAAACATTCACAGATGAAGAAATGAAAAAACAAAACAAAAATCAAAACAAAGGCTGTCTGAAAAATATCACTCATACAATATCATACAGCTTTGTGATTTCACAACTTCCTTGCACTACCCGGAGAGCAACAAATTCTCATGCCATCTTGCTATTATCTTGAATGATTTTGGGGTCCCAGAAAATACATAAATTCGATTTAAAAATTCACATACACAAACATTACACAGCTTTGGCTGTTCAACATCTAGTTTGTCTACTTGATTCACTGTTAGGTTTGTAATATGGGCACCTTTTATCTCATAAGGATTCTACCTCCAGTATCACAAAACCCTCAGAACACATGGGTACTCAGCATCTGGTGACGGATCCATCAAGTCATTTAGGAACAGCAGCATTACTTTGTGCCCTTTAAGATTCTTTAAGATTATGACATGCATATAGCATTGCAGATTTACCAACATTTTGTTTATTTCTGCAGGGCAATTTTAAATGAAATGTTAACGGGGTAGTTACTGTGAGCTTTCCATGAAACTAACATTAGTACTAGCGAGATGGAGCAATGGCTACCCCAGCATCACGAATCACCCTTCTGTATAAACCCTGGAGTGTGCCTTTCCCCTTTGTGTCTGTGTTGCATTGCAATCAGTGTTGCTCCCCTGTGGGTGGTGTCCCTTCCTCACCATTATGTGATGAAAGCTCCAGTTCATACTTCATACTCACCTTCCTCCCGCCTGTATTCAGTCATAGCCCTGCCTAGTGAATTTATGCTAGGCAGTCCTGCTGGTCATTATTGTCTTCTGAGATTGTACTGTGACATTGTGCAAGCCTCTCCAGGAGTTTCTTCTCTACTCTGGAATAGCAGGCTGCACCATATTGTAAGCATAACAAAAAAGGCAGTTATCTAAAAGCTGGCAAAAGGCCCAGCATTAGTGTATTTACAAAACCCAGCAAATATTCAAATAACTGCAGTGATGTGTGTTTTATGTACAGTTTTAGATGCTTGTGCGTAAAGGAATGTAAATATATCTTTCTTGCTTATCTGTATATTTCCTACAATACACATGTGGCAGCAACTGTAGTTAGACAGAATGTTAGAGATTAGCAGATGTGTTCTTAACTGTCTCTGCATTCTGATGAACAGAATGTTTCTTATACTTCTGTGGCTTCTATAATTTCCCATTACTGATCTTAAGAGCTTGTATACTTAGTGTATGCTGATAAATACACCCTATATTCACTCTATAAATAAATGATGAAAACAACCTCTATGGTTCCCCTATAAGTTATTAATGAAATGCAATGCCAAAACATAACCCCTGAAATATCACGCACAAAAAGAAACACTAGCCAGTTTTGGTATCACCACCAATTGCAGGCTTTCAATATAATTCATATTTGACCATTTTCTAGTCAGAAACCATTCCTAGAACAGAATTACAAAACAACCAGGTTACTAATTAAGTTAATTATCTATATATGTTGTTCAATTATTGTACCGGGATATACTGTTGAGATGAAAGACATCCTGTTTTCCAAGGGGGTCCTGGATGGTAGAAAGCAAACGAAATTGAAATACCATGATTAGTGTACATATTTGGGTAATTGCTGTTGATATATTTGGAAGTTTAAAAAAAAAAAAAATGTTCCTATTCGCTAGAAATATCAAATGTGATTTATAGACATTCATTTATATAAAAAAAAAAATAAGAAGTTAATCAAGAAAAAAATTAAACCCCGAAGTAGAGGAAGCATCACAGCTACCAGTTTTAAGTGTTACTATGAACTGATGTCTGAAATAAATAAAACATTCTAAAAGTGTTTTTGTACTTTGACTTTATAAAGTAAATTGACGTTGTGCCAGTTTTAATTTTTCTCCTAGTATTTGTAATACAGTTCTATATTAAATATTTATTTTCACGTGATTAAAAACACAAGCATATTTGTCTTCATTTTGACAGAATATTCAAATGTGAAAAATCCAGTTGACCCAACACTAAATACAAAACAGAGAATGCTGACAGCATCAAATACTGTGCTCTCTACATACCAGCACTTACTGTACACCGCTCCCTCATTTTTTCACTTTTCAGTAATTCATTACAATGGTTAATTTTTGACAGTACATTTTACATTGACTATACTTCAATATTTCATGATAATGGATAGCAGAATTACAAAACAGCTGTGTATTGGATTGCAGGCTGGTGCTACTGAAAGTGTTCCACAAGAGGATCAGCACTGGAGGAACAAAATCAATACAAAAAATCAAGCCCACCTTCCCCCAATGTTAAAAGCAGCACCTATTACTACATATAAATCTCAAATGTCAGACTGGTAAAAACCCATTAATGTCTCCCACTGTTCTTTATCTAGGCGTACTTAAAAGCAGCTTTGTTCCAGGTGGAGAACAGTATGAAACATTGCATTGTTGGGCAAACCAGGACAATCCCCATATGAATAACTGTATCTCTAATAAGCCGGGTAAGGCTATGCAAATCTAACTTAACAAACAGGTAGAGAGAGGGATTGTTGTAACTGCACCTCCTGGGACAATACCTCCACAACCCTTTCATAACATTTCTTTGGTTGAAAACTTTACATGTGTTTGTGTGTGTTGGGGGATGGGGATGGGGGATGGGGATGGGGGGCATTTATCACAGATTTGAAGGATACCAAGCATTAATATCATGTCAATAATATCTTATGCTTAAATGACAAAACCCAAGTTTTTGTATTTCTTTACATTTCTAATACTACGTACAAATAATTAAGTTTTAAAATCACATACACCTTCAAATGATCAATAAATTGTATCTTTTTTTTATTCTAGAACACATAAACATATATACAATTACAGGCAGGTAGAGACAAAGATATAAGCTAAATTATAACAAAATTATATATATATATATATATATATATATATATATATATATATATATATATATATATATATATATATATATATAAGAAATAGTAATACTACAAAAGAAAAAAGAAAAATCAAACAAATAAAATCTAGCGGTGTAAATTAAAAATCTTATTGTAATATGTTGTTATAATCAGACTTTCAGTTTTTTGTTTGTTTTAAAGAATCTAAATAATATTTAAATTATTCTAAGAAAATAACCAAATGCACGGCACTGATAAAAGCATGCACTGACTGTGAAATACTTTAAGGAAAATAAATGCCTATTTTTTCATGTTAAATTGCATGAAGTTGAAAGTTTTTATTTTTGCTTACCGTGCCAATGCCCGCCATTGCTACAGTACACTTTCCAAACACACACTCATTTTTCAGTTCCCAAAATATTTTTCAGTCAGAAAACTGCCTATAGACAGAACACTCCCAACCACTATATCTCCCATGTAAACCATTTAACATGTTTTAAGTAGACAGAAATTAAAGGTGCCTACATATATTCGCAGTGAATGTAAACAATAGCGTCACCTAACCTGCGAGAATACAGTATTAGTACATTTTAAGCAATTATTAACTACAATGAAAGTCAGTCAATTACTTACCATTGTCTAGTTAGTATCCTCTAATCTCCGCTCCATACACAGGATAAAGCGTCGGGGCTTGCAGTTATAATAGTCATGACACTCCAGAAAATCGCACATATCTCTTCAAAGGACAGCAATTTTAAGCTATTATTTGTCAGCATTCGGCCAGCTGTCTTAATCCTGTCCACTCGAGCCTTTCTACTAAACTAAACGCTTAAAATTGTGTGCATATTTATTTGCCATGTTGACCTCCGCACTATTAACTTACTTTAAAAATGCACATTAAAATAAACGTCTGGGACTTTTCAACAGACTTTCAACAGATCGGAGCCAACGTTCTCGCAAGCTGTCAATCAAACGTGGCTTGCACATGATTCGTTGTGTGAGAGGAAGATCCGACCCAAATATTGCATCACAATTACTACTTTGATTTGATTGGCTAAAGCCCGCAATATTTAACAAATAGCCTGTTTGATCTAAACTTAAACACTCGCCTTCGGGGCGCACAGTTGACCTTTATCATGAAGTGGCCCCTCTTAAGCCGCTGTACCCAGCTAGGAACCGTGCGTGTACAGCATCTCTAGAGAACCACTTAATCCACTTGTGATGAAATGTATTACAGCACCTCGGGAGTTCCTTCTTTATTAAAATACCAGTGTGAATGACACTTGCATTTTACATGCTCAATGTGCAGGCTGTAAGTAACGAATACCAACTTCAACTTCAGCATTTTTGATGCTTGTCTTCGTTTTTTTCTACATAAAATGTAAAAGCACCAGCCAAATCAGTTTAATGTGATGTATGCATCTTTCATATGTAATTCTTCAATTGATCTGTTTAATCAATTAAGCCCTCATCAGGCAGACGAATTACTTTGTAGACGGATTTGTGTGTGAAGTAAATTATACCATTGAAAGCAGCCCTATCAAATTATAGGACATGAAATTAGCAGTCGGGGGGGATCAATTAGTAAAACAATTATTATTATTATTATTTGTATGTACATTAGCCTAGTATGTGTATTAATAGATATTGGTGATACGTTAAAACGTGTTGGCAATATTATAACGTACCAAAATAATTGCATCACGATGCTTAGAATGTGTCTCTGACCTTGAGGGGGATTCCCCGGGCCTTAATTACCGCGACTGGCAGTGAAAGGGACCTAACAAACGCGTAACCATTCTCTGTGTGGCTATTTTTAGAAAGCTCCCTTATCTCAAGGGGAACTGAAGTCTATTTTTGCAAAGACGTTGCTGTAGGCCAAACCATGTGCGAAAAACAAAAGGGGCTGAGTTTATTCATTTATATTATATATTAGTTTTAAAAACTGAGCATATCAAAGACCCATGGTCGAGAGAGAGAGAGAGAGAGAGAGAGAGAGAGAGAGAGAGAGAGAGAGAGAGAGAGAGAGAGAAATAGCAATGTCCACCCTATCTTCTCACTTTTTTTTTTAGTAAAACCCAACCATCCATCCATAGCATATACGTGATCTGAATCTGCAATGATTTTCACGTGAATCTTGTAGCTAAGAATATTTGGCTTTCGGATATATGTACAGTGTAGAGACTATTTATTATGTAAGTCAGCTAAAACGGCTATGTGAGGTGCTAGGTCTTTCACTTTTGTTTTATAACTAATTGTGAAATGTGCATTTGATGTTCAGATGTATTAGTTAGTTTATAACACAAAACGCAATGCAGAACTATATAAATAACAAAGAACTGAAGTTACTGAGTCCCACTTAAAACAGGAACTATATATATATATATATATATATATATATATATATATATATATATATATATATATATATATATATATAAAGTACAGTAACTTATACAAGCAATTTAAAGCTGCAGCGTCCCCAAAGTCACGCTCATTTTAAACTATACAAGCCCTTGGTGTCCGTTTTATTACATTGTTGTACAGCTTTAAACTAGCATATTGACAGGCCTATTTGTTTACATTACCCAAATGTAATTTGTAGAGGCACAGGCTCACCCCCTTGTGAAATACATCCCCAATGATGAATTAAAATACAAATCGATCAACAGAAATGTATAATGTTCTAAAACCCTATTACGGAGGGAGATAAAAGCGTGCTTACTCATTGAGCCAAATACTCTCCAACATAGAATACATCTCCTATTGAAACCATTTGATATATACATGGGATAAAGTAAGTAGCCTTCTTATGTGTGCAAAATGAAATCTTGAAACCATATAGGACACTACAATTTTTGAATGACAGAATGATGGTGAATGTGTTTATTTAATCAGTTCATTGTGGTATTATTTGAATGTCTGTTCCGCTGGTTTGTAATTTAAATACATTTTAAATACACTTGGACTTTTTTTTTTTAATAAAGGGACTTGGGCTGATGATAATTATAGTGCTGTAACCTCTACACTGTCTGATCATTTTATTAGGACCTCTACCTAATATCTATTTGAGCCACTGTTTGTCCTGATCACAGCCTTGACACAATGCGGCATAGACCACAAGGTGCTGGGTGGTGTATTGTGGGATGTCAATCCATTAATATGGGTCTACAGAGGTAGCCATATGATCAGGATGACAAATGCATTTCATCCCAAACATGCTCAACTGAATTGAGATCCGGGGATTGTAGTCTTGCTTCTCAAACCATTCATGCACAATTCTGGAATGGTGGATGGGTGCATTATCATGCTTATTTGCTTATTTAAGTAGCCATCGCCATCAGAGTACACGTGCAGCATTGTTAGGTGGACTTGAGCCGCTATGATGCATAAGTGTACTGCTGCAGCTTTACAGTGCTGCAGTGATCACATGTCACATCACATGATCAGCCTAATGTGCATCTCTAATTCAGGGCAATGCCAAATTCTAATAGTGTCCAGGCAGCATACCCTCTTTACTGTTTATTTGTTTATTTATTTATTTTATTTGATACCTATTATTGGACCAACATTACGAGTTCAAAACACAAGCTTCCAGGACAGCATGGGTCCCTTTGTCAGGTGAGAAGAAACAATGCAGGTTTGTTTCTAAAAGAGTTGAGTGGATTGAGGGCAAGTCAAAAATAAATATTTGTATATATTAAATATATACAAATATAAAGGTTGCAATACACAATATATTGTAGTAAAGTTTCCATTATGCTACATATAATTTACTGCAGTAAATTGTGTAATACATTTTTGAAGGGTATAATATATTGAATTTCTTTGTCTAAAAGCTTTGAGTTCCAGCTTCTGTATCCTTTTGTTCAAGTGTTTTTAATTAGCCCTCAATATTGTAAACCAGCATGATAGAGCAGATATGCCATTGAAGTTCTTCAAATATGTTCTGAGCTGGACAGCATTCTCTTTGTCATTCTCCTAAAGTGGAGATGAAAACACGAAAGTGACACTCTGTCCAGCAAAAAAAAACCAAACGCTTTCTTTAAGTGGGGAGAAGATAGCGTGTCTGTAACAGTGAAAACAAACCAAACATGTTACTGATATCTGACATATGTATGTACAACTGCCTCAAATATACCCCTGTCATCAAAGGGCACAGAGGGATAATGGATGGATGTACAGTAGTAGTCACCAATGAATTATATCTCAGTTTGAAATCTACAAAATATGTTCTGTTTGTTAAAAAAGGGACTTGGAACTGTGCCTGTATTTTATAGGACTGTGGAATACAATAGGATACCATGCAATTCTATGATTTGAGTCAACACATACATTTCCAAGTTGGTATACTTCTCTGAATAAAAAAATGTTAAACTCCATTTAACTGTTAAACATACTATTGTTTATTGTTACATAAAGTGAACACCCCATTGGATAGGATTGCAGAGGTCCCATGGAATGGCCATAAGGGCACATAATAGTCTGTTGCGTTCAGTGATCTCCCTGGTTCTGTTGGCGAGGAGAATGAAGTTTACCCTTGAAAAGTGATGAACTTGCTCGTGACATGTGAGTGGATTAAAGTCTAGCTGCATATCCTCAATTCCAGCTTGTCCTTCATAGACTGCACCTGTGTCACTTTCTCCTGTGGTGCACAAATGCTGCTCTGTCATGTATATCTTTTAGCCTTTTAATGATTATAGAATGTGATTTTTAGCAGTTTTCAAGCAAATGCATTGTCTCTATGGGACATGGTTCCCTGGAAGGGGAACTGTAATTGCATGAAGAACTCATTGCTTTACTTAAGTGTATTAATGTTTCATGTGTATCTAAATACTGGTTACGTAACTATCACATTTACCCCCTTCGCCCTTGTAAGTAAGGCTTCTAATTCAATGGCTTACATTTCTGGCTAATTTACAGTCTTACCACCACTATATCTTGATGTTACAATGGGATATAACAATCTTTTAATCTCAAGGTACTTATTAAACATTTAATTCAAGTAAAGCTGCAATTGCACATCATACACTTCAGAACTTCCATCGACCAATCAAGAAACTTTGTTCGCATGCACTAGCTGACCACAGTGTAATTAAGACTGTTAAAATAACATGACAATGTGCTTTGAAGTATTTACTGTACTATTGATAACCGTGGACCCAGCCAAGAAAAGGAATTTCCTGCCTCACTTTCTGTCTAGAGCCCACACTCCTGCTCTGTTCCACAACTGCAGCTAAAAAAAGCTTCACCAAAAAATGTCTTCATGCAGGAAAATGTTTCATAATAGTATTAATCAACTCTCAGCAGCCATTTCTTGTACTGAATTAACCAGCTTGGGACACCTAACTGTAACATTACTTACATTTCTGAATGAAAGTACAATTAGAAAATTACCTAAATGTATATGGTCACGTGACATGTCGTGTGAACCACTAGTCTTATAAGCTCTGTGAGAGTTCTTCTAAATCACTGGCACCTTCATCATTTGAAAAGGCAAACTTTTTCCATCCAAATAATGAGTTTATCAAACAAAGGAAGTATGTATTGTGGACTAAGACCATTCTGTAGTTTGTGGACAGTCAGTGTTAGACTCATCACTGCTCTGGGGTATGACTGCCATTCTGTGATCTTGCTTTGGGAGTATTTTGAAATGAAGATGGCTGAGCTACATTCTCTATTCCTGTGAGTGGCTGTAAAGGACAAGACCTGAGAGAAACGGTCTTGTAGTGATACTGAATGTTGATGTGTGAAAGTACACTGATCTCACTGCAAGCAACCCAATTTTTGTCTGAAAGGGGAATATGTTACGGAAGGTCCAAATCACATGATTGACATAGAACGTTTGGAAGTGCAGTATTTTGTACTGTTAAGGTACTGGCACCTTGCTTAAGAAAAGCTTTCAGATGCATTAAAGAGACCTGAAATTGTATATTATTACTTGTACTGTAACACTTGAAATGTATTTGCTTACGATTGTAAGTCGCCCTGGATAAGGGTGTCTGCTAAGAAATAAATAATAATAATAATAATAATAATAATAATAATAATAATAATAATAATAATAATAATAATATACCATTGTTCAATTATTAAAGAAAACCGGGACAATGATTCACTATCCTTTTGAAATGTACAGGAAACAAAACAAGCCATGCTTACATGTCCTACTGAAGTATTAATGCCATCAACAGGTTATGCAAATGGCCCAGCATACATTAAAATGGGATTACCTCTCAAACTACATGGCATACCACCATCACTCCATTGGAGATTTAAACACATGTGAACTTGTAATCCAGGACACCTGTAGATTGTTAATTTGCCACAACTGTTGAGTTCTCATGTACTTTACTATTAATCCAAAAACAAAGAAACAATTAGCTATTTTTTATATAGCGCACATTGCCTCCTGGTGGCTAAACACTATAACAGCTGCAAGAGGAATTCAAATTTACATTTTCTGCACACCCCTAATATCGATAAAGCAGTTTCTTTAACACTATTAAAGAACACAAGTAAAACCAAGACGACCACATAGTTAATATCTGCTGCCACTCAAAGTGGAGGCAAAGTACAGTATAATTATGCAGCTGTCCACCACAAATGGAGACAATTCTCTACAAGTCACATGGCTCTTTGTTGTTACAGGTTGAGATTTCAGGACAAACATGAGTTAGACAGATGTAAAATATGTCAAGCAAATGGAATTCTTACAAATATTTGTCGTTGTATATTGTTTATATACTCATGTTTGTCCTGAAATCTCAATCTGTAACAACAAAGAGCCATGTGACTTGTATAAGATAATGTTTAAAATAATAATTTAAAAAACAATCATTTTATTTTCTTTCTGAATGGTTTAGAATGTTATTTTTATTCACATTTAGCTCATATATTTCAGCTAAGGAGGCTATGTGGTCCAGTGGTTAAAGAAAAAGGCTTGTAACCAGGAGGTCCCCAGTTCAAATCCCACCTCAGCCACTGACTCATTGTGTGACCCTAAGCAAGTCACTTAACCTCCTTGTGCTCTGTCTTTTGGGTGAGATGTAGTTGTAAGTGACTCTGCAGCTGATGCATAGTTCACACACCCTAGTCTCTGTAAGTTGCCTTGGATAAAGGTGTCTGCTAAATAAACTAATAATAAAAGGGGCTTTTTTATACTGTATATGGCATTTAATAGTGACATTCTGAAAGGGGCTGACAATTTAAAGAAAACTATCCGGTCAAGTTAAATAGAGTCAATAAAATGCATCTGCCGAGTATTTTCAATCCCAGTGAGGATGTTTCTTACTCTACGGGATGGTTTTAAAGTTAGGGAGATGAAACTGGCAAGTGAATGTCCTAATGATGGACAGGAAGATTCTAGGACTACCACAGCTTATACAGGTCCCTGTGGTATATTGGTATTTTACAATATTTCTCATGATTAGCCTAGAAAGCCTTAATTAAGCAGCAATTCATTCCATTGTGCACATGCTTCAGTGGGTGACATTATCTGAAAAATAGCAGCTGTCCCATGTTGCCAGTGATACAGTAGGCTCATTGCATATCACACATTGTTGATCAGTCATGTGAGGTCCCCTTGTCCTCCTGTTTGTTTTTTCCAGTTAGATGAAGGCCGGTGCCACATTGCATTAGGCACAGTTACAGAATCTTCCATGTGAGTTAAGAGGTAAAAAATACATTCAGCCCAACACACACCCAGTATATCATGCACTCTTAGACACCCACACAGACACCGCCATAGCTGCCTCTCCAAACTCAATGTGCTACGAACAGCAGTAAAGAAACATGTTTTTTTTGTATTTGAAATGTAAAGCTTCATATTTAAGAACTGGTTGAGATCACAGAGTCTATTTAAATGGTCTGAACCTATGGTGTAAACCAGCTCTAGCACAGACTTTTATTGTGCTTTATTTAGTGATGTATGTTAATAAATGACCCCTGCAGTAAAACATGGTCACAAGGAGTAGATGCATAGGTTATATTACATTAAAACTGCCCTATACGCTACAACAAGTGGCTGAGTAATAATGACGCATTATTATTATTATTATTATTATTATTATTATTATTATTATTATTATTATTATTATTATTACATAGATTCAAGCAAGACTTGTGAAGTGTTTAAAGCATTCTTATAATAATTAACTGTATGGGTGCCTGGAGCCTTCCCGATTAACACCCTCATCCCTTGCCTTAATCCCTTCCTATTTTATATTGGCTGGCCTGTACCATGTTACCTCTAGAATTCTTTCCTACATTCTGATCGCAATTCCCCCACCCCCACTTATTACATTTCCATTTATTCTCACATGACTAGGTGCTATAAATAGCCTTTCTCAGTTCAGTGCTCTGTTAGATCTGTCTCTGCTTGTCCTCCAGCCATGGTTGTCTTTAAGGGAGCTTGTGATCATGATGCCTTCTGATCTGCATGTTATGCTGGTTAAAAATAGACCCAAACTCAGTACTGTGCATGAATGTGCCTGTGCCTGTGCCTGCATGTGTGCTTACATTGGTTAAATTGCTAAGTGTTCATGAATGAGGTACGTGGCTACTTCAGAAGAGATGGCTGACCATGGTAGCCCTAAACCGTATTGACATTGTTACAGTCTGAGTATAAAAAAACAGCATGTGTGTGTTATTATATTGCATGCAATCATTCAGAATACAACCACTAGATCTTCAAATATTTCACAGCTTCACTTTTATTTTATTTTTACTTGGAGGAAGTTATGTTACACTATACACCCATCACAAGCTTAAAAGCATCAATTTGGGGTTATTTCATCGTTATTTTAGTTCTCTCAAAACAATATTGAAAATCAGCTTTTAAATGTCTGATTGACATTGACTTGAGTTATTGAATAAATTATTAAAAAAACAAACAAACAAAAAAAAACGAATGACTTGACGCAAAGCTAAGATTCATTTTAGCTTTTATGAAATCACAGCCATTGCAGGCCACTCACTTTATAAACTATATTACAATTTACTATTACTATTACTCTATTACTATATTGTTTGTTTTTAGATTAAAACATTATTTACATGATTGCAACAACATGCTTAATTACATATTGAAGTTGCTAACATGTTTTGTAATTGAACAGTATTTACACACGGCATTGTGTAGGTTTTGAAAGGTGTATTTTTTGCATGTGTTAAAACTATGCCATGTTTTAATGGCTTTGGCATTGCATCAGGCAGTGTTGTGTGATACACTTCCATCTCTGACCCCTGCTGGTTAAAACCTCTGTAACTGCAGTTACTTTAAAATATCTCTCAGCTAGACAGCCTTGCTCACCTTTCACCTAAACGTCTTACAATGTAGAGCAGCTTTTACACAGCATAGCCTAAACCAGTAGAAATATGATTACAAATGATGTTGAACAGACAGACGGAGTGAAATTCAGGTTCATTATCAGGCTGTTTAATTGCCAAATGTAGTTTGCTGTAAAAGCAAACATGCAATGGAGGATGCAATAAGTTTCAGCATATCATCTCCCTTGATGACTACAGTGCTGTCTGTTACCATGACACCTGCAGTGCTGGTATGTGTGCTTGTGTAGCTGTAACCACGGTAACTGGATAAGGATGGAACATGCCCAAGCAGTCATGTTAGTGCTCACTCCCTAGGCCTTAGACTCAACCTGCCACATTCACAAGCAGATGCCTTTTTAGTGTCAAGTGATGCAGGTGTTCATGCTAGATTGAACATAAGCAGGTGAGTATTTTTGGGGTTGTCTTTCGGATGCTGCCTCAACCCCATTTTATTGTTCTGCTTTGTTAAATTAAATAAGGATTGAATTTATCACTATCGTTACCATGCCAACTTTGCGGAGATGCAAACTAGACACTATCTTATGGTAGTCTTAAAAAACAAACAAAAAGAAAAAACTCTTACGCATGTATAACTAGATGGTCCCCAGAAATACGTATCTTGGAAGTCTGGACCTTTGAATTATTTTGAAGTCCTGGGAACAAAAAGTAAATTTTGGTTATTAGAAGGCCATGAAGACAATTTTGTAAACATCCTAAAACAACCAAACTGTAAGATAATTTCATAATAGTAGAACATGACAATATATATGTTTTAGGATTATGGTAATTGAGTTTAGAACAGTACATCGGTACTGACAATCAATGAAAGCTGTGGGATACTACAGCCGTGTGTGGGTGATGCAATGTGGCATGACGTATTCATTAGTGTGTATTTACTGGTGGGTGATGCAATGTGACGCACGTCTTCATTAGTGTGTATTTACTGGTGGGTGATGCAATGTGACGCACGTCTTCATTAGTGTGTATTTACTGGTGGGTGATGCAATGTGACGCACGTCTTCATTAGTGTGTATTTACTGGTGGGTGATGCAATGTGACGCACGTCTTCATTAGTGTGTATTTACTGGTGGGTGATGCAATGTGACGCACGTCTTCATTAGTGTGTATTTACTGGTGGGTGATGCAATGTGACGCACGTCTTCATTAGTGTGTATTTACTGGTGGGTGATGCAATGTGACGCACGTCTTCATTAGTGTGTATTTACTGGTGGGTGATGCAATGTGACGCACGTCTTCATTAGTGTGTATTTACTGGTGGGTGATGCAATGTGACGCACATCTTCATTAGTGTGTATTTACTGGACTGTTGTATAATGTGTTTCCTGGCAACTAGGGTCCCCTTTACAAAACATACTTTAATGACTTTTGTGTACTATTAAGAGAATATTTAAACAAGGTCAGCAATATAATCATATGCATAAAACAAACTCAGAATTCAATGAATCCATATAAAATGACCCAAACATTAAGACAGGCGGGCAGACAGACCAGAAGGACAACACCTGCTGTAACTGCCTAACATGAAATGACAAACTACTTTGACCAAGGGGCAAAAAATCTAATACATGCACAAGTTCTGAAGCCATGGCTGTGCCTGATATTAAGACCAAGTATCAAGATATTAAGAAATGTAGTTCCTAATTTGGGGGGCACCATATTTTTGCATAAAACAGTTCTTCTCTTTTCTAGTGTTTCAATTTCCCATTTGTCTAACATGCTCTGGTAACTTAAGACTAGGTTAATTATACGTAAAGCTCTCTGTTGAATCGGCTCCAATCTATCGCTTGACACAAGACCAAGATACTTGGCAGCAGCACTTCAGAACTGCTCTTTCGAATGATGTATACCTTAGGAATTGACCTTCATGCATTAGCCTCTGATCACTGAGAGCATACCATTTTTTACAAGCCTTACAGTATTTCAAAAACCCATACAGTAATTATCAGGGCAGACTGTATTACCACAACAGACAATTGAATATCTTTAAATATTAAATCATAAAACTTTCAGTTTTGATAAAGAAATGTTTTGACAATTGTCTTCAGTCTTTTGAAAACGGATTGCACTGGGATTGGTTAACATGGGAGACACTGAAAAAGGCATCAAGTTAACATTTCATTTATTCCCAAAGCATTTACCCCTGTGTTAAAAGTGCAATTGTTACAGAACTAGCAAGAAACTACTAAGGAGCATGTACGAGCCGCAAGCCCACAACCACATGCTCCCCAAGCAAGCATTTTAACCACTGAGCAAAAGAGCGAAGTGCAGGAGCACATGCAGTTACAGAACATGTAAACTCATCTCACCAGCAGGAGGAACAATCCATGCACAGCAGTGCACACCACTCACTTAGCCACAAGCAATCCTTAGAAAATGCGAAACATACTGTAAAGATCAACTCAACACAGTTTTATTTGCATCAACAAAGCAACCACACAAAGAAGGCAAACAAGGCCTGTGAACTGCAAACTTGATGTAATAATGCAAAACAGATAACATGAGCATAATGCATAGAAACTGAGGGCTTCATTTAACCTAAAGTAGGACCAGATATAATATTTTAGAATGAAAATGTGCTATAACAAATGTTTCTTTCAAAACTGCACATTTGAGACCTATGTAACCAATGGAAATGCAAACAGGTGATTTATGGATTTATGACATTAATCAACCTCCTGAGTTGCTTATTCACTTGTTTTGTTGCATTAATCTGTACGTTATTATTTCCCTTTCACAAAACAACAATTCACTTTGGAGTAAAGACCTTGACAAGCCTGGCCTAATACCTGGCCTAATGTTTTGTACTGCTCTGTAAAGCTCATAAATAAAACACTTTGAAATGAGCTTCATCAGGCTCAGGCATCACTCATCCAAAGATAAAGCTGAAGCATTTGCTGGACACTGTCCAGTGATAATCTTAAACTGAGTGCTCTGAGAGATGATCAGATAATGGTTTAGGGGCTGGTGAGATAGCGGCCCAGCACTGACTAAGCATGAATGGAGAAACTTTTTTTAAAATTCTGAATGGAAAACAAGTGCTCACTATCGGAGTCAACTATTAAGTCCCTGGAGAAAAATAAATACATTTTTCAATTGCTTAAAACCGCTGAAGTAACGGAAAACACGTGCAAATTTAGAATAGCTAAGAAGCAAACTATAAATAATGTCAGTCATACATAAAAGCATTTCTCTCTCACCATCATCAATGGTAATGTAAGGGGTTGACCATTGGGTGTCACTTGTGTGGGTAATGTGTGTAGATGAAGGCATATTAGCAGACGCCTTTACCCAAGGCGACTTACAAAGACAAGGGTGTGTGAACTATCCACCAGCTGCAGAGTCACTTACAACTTATTTTTGCAGTTTTCCCATGATTTTACTAAGAATTTACCTAGATTACCATGGTGTGCCATGTTTAATATGCTGTGTTTTCTTTTATTGGCTCCTAACTATCACTGTTAATAATGTTTAAGATAAGTTAAGGAAAAGGTTTAAGTAGCTTCAGATGTATTTCTAATGTTTGAAATGGCTCTTTTATGTTGCCCCAATGCTTTTACCTGTCTTCGAGCTTGCTTTGTCATACAGATGCCATCTCTGGCATGTATTCAGTAATGGAATAGAAAAGCTGGGGAAACAAACTATCCCCCAAACCTCTTTAAGTGCTTCATGTGGTTAATGGTTTTGGACAGACACAGTAATGGTCTGGTGAGTGTGTCTGTCCTGCAGTTTCTCTGCAGGTCACATGTTCTCAAGCTCCTCCTGCCTGCTGTACAGTATCTCCCTGTAATCTGCCTCAACTCCATTCACTGCTTGACTCAGCAGCTCTAGTGGAGCTGCGGCATCCAAGTTCATCAATCCAGACAGCAATTGTCAATAAGGCCACATCAGTGTGCCCTCAGATTGGATTAGGCACAACACTTTGGTTAAGAGAACCATTAGGCTTCTAATATCAATCCTACATTCAAAACATTCCTCTCTCTATCTTAAGGAGTTAGACAAAAAAAAATCGAAAGACATGTGATATGCAGCACACACTTGTGTGTAGACGGACTGCCCCTCACTTGACTGATTATTTTGTTGTTTGACATGCCTGGTAGACATAAAGCTGCATTTATAATTCACTTTAGATAAGACTACAGATCTATAAGCATGGAGCCAGCCTAGTATAGACAACTAGGTAAGCTGCAAAACTACAGTATACATCGACATTGGTAATCTCTTTGAAGAGGGCTTTAGCTGCTGCATGTAGTATGCTTTGCAGTGTCTGATTTGTTCTCGATTTGATTTGACATAACACATTTTCATTTTGTGTTTTCTTCACCAATCATGATCTGATTAAAACTAATATTAGACCCGTCAGAGCCAGAAATGAAGTCTGTCTTATTAGTGAAAGGATGACCTCTCAAATGTTATGACCGTTGAAAGCAGCCATTCTTATAGTAGCTAGCAATATAGTACATCTTGTTTCTTAATATTGATTGCAAAATTTGGGCGAGGGTAAGCGGTTTGCAGGTATAATTATAACAGTGAGCGAGGAGAAGAGTATTATAGTATCCCAGCTAACATTAGCAGATAACCTGAACATGATTCAACACAAGGGTAATGCATTGCTTTTTCTAATGTTTTGTTCCTCTGACATTATGAACACGTTATCAGCGCAATCCAACAAGACATGCAGAAGTTTGATCAAGGTTGTAGGGAAGTCTTCGACTTCGTACCACTGGGAACCTGTATAAACAGACCACCCAAGTGACCCACATTTCGTGACAGTCATTGTACAACTCACAAAATAAAATGTATATGAAAGATCACTGTTTGGGTGAAGTAAAAAACGGAAGTTTGTCATTATCAACATATGATTGTTCATAATTCAAGTTGCAAATGACATAATTTTAAATTAACCAATGTTGTTGTATTCTTTTCCTTTTATTGATTTGAAATGTAATTTGAAGAATTTAGGTCAGATTAATCTCTGTCCAAAATGTTCTTGAGGTAGGGATTTTCTTGGTGTGTGGTGGATTTAACAACTTGCAAATGTTACCTTTTTTTCAATAATAGTTACAATGTACATAATATGTATATTTTTTTGTTTAACCTAACCCTAACCCTAACTCTAATTGATACAATTGTGTACTTACATATACCATGCAAATAGATTTGCATGTGAAGTACATAGTAACTATGCATAATAACATTGCAATTATGTGTAAGTGCACATGTAGTTAATGCTGGGTGCTTTCATTGCTATTGGATGAAAGGTCAGAAACAGACTTTTTAAAGGGGGCGGGAGGAATCACCTGTAAATAATGGCCATCTGTTTTCAAGGTTTAGATTATCCTTTAAGTTTCTGTTATAGGCAAGTCTGATTGCATATAAAAGTGGTGCCATTACAGCTGGACGTCCTTCAACTGACCCCCAAACTGGCACACAAGGCCTTCTATAATCCCAGCAAGTTATCTGAGAACAACCTACCCCACCCCCAATTGCTTTATAATATCTAAACCTGTGCTGGAGTCCTGATGCCTTCAACTGCTTGTCATCAAGGGTAAATTTAACCCTACACACGCAAGCTGTTTGTAATAACTGTACTGGACAGGTCTATATATATATATATTCGCAGACAAAAGTATTGGCACCCTATACTTAATATAAGATAATTCTAGAAAACATATTAAGTACATGCATTTAGTGGACATCAGCCTTGACCACGGGCTTTACCACACTAGCTATAGCCAACATAACATATCCAATATCGAGTCCTTACTATACAGCATACCCAGAAGAATGCATATACATCTCATTTAATACAATTATTATATATTCTATCCATCTGTTTAAATGAGGGAATACAATCAGATGTAAAAATGTGAAAATAATGCAGATTCCACAAGCTTAAATCTGCATATCGTTTTAACATCTGAAGCAACTTATGAAAACAACTAATGGTTCTAAAATGTATATATTTAAGCAAGCATACATCAGTAGCCTATGCAAGACTTTCTTGCCTCACACTGTACTGTAGGCTATACCACTATCAGTGTATATATTGGAAAATGAAATAAAAATAACAAGTACATAAACTGGCACATGCAATAAAAGACTTGAAAAACAAATGTACCACTTTTTGACAGCGTACAATTTTCTGGCCTTACACAGGTCACATTTTGGTACGCCTACCACATTCTGACAATGTACCACTTTCTGGCTCTACACCGGCATCCCTCTTGTACTTTCTCAACTGCTAAGCACCTGATACTCATAAATGCAGATTCAAGTCTAGTCTTTTGGATTCCAATACAGCCCACCATAAAAAGTCACGTCCTATAAGTGCAGGTTGTCTGATGCCACATATGCAAAGTTTCTGACCCGCATTTGTCGGTGGAAATCGATGTCTTGTCTATGACAGAATGCCAGGTACCAATGAGTTTTGTCCCATCCCGCCCCCACCCCCTATTTTTCTGTACCCTCTCTGCCTACAAATCTCGTACAGTACTGAACAAATTGCAGTCCTGTAGCGGCAACCCAGTGTTCAATGATGACATCCTAGGTAGACAACAGAAGAAGGCGGCCCCCCCCACACACACACACTCTTGTCATACAGTACGGTGCTTGTGTGTGTTTTTTGTTTGTTTGTTTGTTTGTTTGTTTACCATTTGGCATATGAACACCATCATGTAGTGGTAAATAAATATAATGAATACCGGAATTACCCCCCCGACCTCCAAAAAAAATAAAAAAATAAAAAACAGATGCTGTTTATCTTATAAGCAACAACAGCGAAAAGGCAGTTGCTTTGCAGTGGGCTGAAATAAGAGATAAGTGCTTTGCAGCACTGCAGTGCTTTGGCTTCCAGAAGTACTGTTAAGAGCATCCCCTTTTTCCTTTTTTTTTTTTTTTTTTGCCAGCATGGCTGCATAACCCGAGTTAATTTAATTCCAATTCCCCCACCCCACCCCAATGGTAGAGGCATAGCTGATCACAGGATACTGCTATACATGTAAACCTGTGTTGTAGAATGCTAAATCAGTGCAGCCTTCTGCTATGCTATGTTGTCTTTATATATGAGGTGTAGAAGAGGGCGCATGTGGCTAGGTCTGTTAGTACAGCCTTCTGCATTGCGTCTAACCCCCTACTCTCACTCACCCACTCTCTCTACATCTCTCTCGAAATCATGCACTAGGTTTTAACATTACAAAGGCGTTTTATTTTCTTTCCATTGTTTTTCTGTCTTTCTTTCCTTCACACTTGACATGCATCTCATGCCGGGGTGCTGCTGTACCTGTACCCGTATCGTATCAATCTGCACCAAATAGGAAAAAGGATCTCCAATTTCTGCTGATACTGCAACGTCAACAAACGGGTAGAGTTCGCTTATTGCCCCTTAATGTATTCAGCCTTCCCAATCGCACCATCATCATTTCTCCTGCTGTATAAGGACATTATGCTACAATAGTGCAGCTGGTCTGCAGTGAATAGATCCTCTGGATTTGTTTGCTTTATTTCTTTCTTCTCGTTCAATATGCTTTCCTATGGCTTGGATAGAGACACAAACCTACGGGATTTTTGTTTAGTATTACGAAGGACTGGGCGCACCGACCAACGTTAGAAACTAAAGACATGTAAATTCCGTCGATGTATACTCACACAATATAGTCTATTAATATTTCAGTAGACCACATAGACAACGGACTGTAAGGTGATAGTCATATAAAAACAGCGCTCGGAGGGTAAAGTTCTAGCTTTGGATTTCGGTGCTCGCCGAGTGGACACATTCCTCCACAGGCTGACCGCAGGTAAGGGCCATTTTAAACACAAATCTGTTTTGCTGTACAATTCTGCAGATAACACCCGCGCTCCTAGAGCTCTACTGCAACTCCTGAGCCTCTGACGAAGAAGCAGCTATTTGACTAAAAGCAAATCTTTGCGTGTGCAGGATTTGTGTAAAGGGAGTGTGGATGGGCTATTGAAACTGCATGCAGTATAGGCAGAAAAAAAAAAAGAACACGGCTCGTTTCTGTAGACGGTTGTGTTTTGTACTCGTATTTTTAAATGTTTTCTTTTCTGGCATTTTGTATTCTGCAGCATCCAGCTACTGTACTGCTTGCGCTTTGGCCACCCTAGGTCGACAGCATAAAAAAGAAGCAGTGGAAATTGCTGAGCTGGCAAACGAGTCAGGGAGAAACGCTGGGGCATCGCAATAGCAAAGCAAACTAGCCCTGAACCAGGGTGGATTGGGGGATAAAAAACAAAAAAAATCAAAACAAAACAAAAACTGGAATACATAAAACCCTATTTAGCTCAGCTAAACTAAATTCTCAGCTTCTGCAGTGTTACCAATTCAACAACAGAGATGACAGTGGTAGCAGGTGATAACATGGATGAGACGTCAGCCTTGCCCGGGCACCCTCAAGACAGCTATCACCATCCTGATCTCGATGACCACGAATGCTGCGAGAGAGTGGTCATCAACATAGCCGGGCTGCGTTTTGAAACTGAGCTTAAGACTCTAGCACAGTTCCCCAACACGTTACTGGGCAACCCCAAGAAAAGGATGCAGTACTTTGATCCCCTGAGAAATGAGTATTTCTTTGACAGAAACCGTCCTAGTTTCGATGCCATCCTCTACTATTACCAATCGGGAGGACGACTGAGAAGACCTGTGAATCTACCTTTGGATATGTTTACTGAAGAGATCAAGTTTTACGAGCTTGGTGAGGAAGCAATGGAAAAATTTCGCGAGGATGAGGGTTTTGTCAAAGAGGAAGAGCGCCCTTTGCCGGAGAAAGAATTCCAACGCCAAGTCTGGCTTTTGTTTGAACACCCTGAAAGCTCAGGTCCAGCCAGGGGAATCGCTATAGTATCTGTTATGGTAATTCTGATTTCAATCGTCATATTCTGTTTGGAAACCCTACCTGAACTAAAAGAAGACCCTGCGGGCAGGATACACACTGTGGGGAATATGACCTACTATTACAAACCAAATATCTTTACCGACCCTTTCTTCATCGTGGAGGCGCTCTGCATAATCTGGTTCTCTTTTGAGTTGATTGTCAGGTTTTAAGCTTGCCCCAGCAAAGCGGAATTCTTTAAGGACATTATGAACTTTATTGACATTGTGGCCATTATCCCCTATTTCATCACGCTGGGCACTGAGCTGGCAGAAGAAGAGGATGGTAAAGAACAGAAGGGAGAGCAGGCGACATCACTGGCCATTCTCAGGGTCATTCGTCTGGTCAGGGTTTTCGAATCTTTAAGCTGTCCAGACACTCCAAGGGGCTGCAGATTTTGGGACAGACCCTCAAAGCCAGTATGCGAGAACTGGGGCTGTTGATTTTCTTCCTTTTCATTGGTGTTATCCTGTTCTCCAGCGCAGTGTACTTTGCTGAAGCCGAAGAGAAAGAGTCTTACTTTTCCAGCATCCCAGAAGCGTTCTGGTGGGCTGTGGTTTCCATGACCACTGTTGGCTATGGGGACATGTACCCAGTAACAATTGGGGGTAAAATTGTGGGATCATTGTGTGCCATTGCTGGAGTGTTGACGATTGCTTTACCTGTACCTGTGATCGTATCCAACTTTAATTACTTCTATCACAGGGAGACTGAAGGGGTAGAGCAGGCTCAGTTACTGCGTGTAAGTACCCCCAACTTAGCTTCTGACAGTAATTCAAGTCGTCGCAGTTCGTCCGCCATCAGCAAGTCTGAGTATATGGAAATTGAGGAGGACATGAACAACAGTATAGACAATTTAAGAGATGCAAACCTCAGAACTGGCAACTGCACTGTAGCCAACCAAAACTGTGTTAATAAAAACAAGCTGCTGACTGATGTTTAACAAAACAAACAAAAAAAAAACCACTCGCAGCTGGGGAGTCAAGTGACATTGTCGCTCTTTGTAGATATTGTACTCATCTTTGAATGCTTCATTTACCTCGTAAATGCATTGTTGCATTGCGATTGTTATGTTCAGCGATTAAAAAAACAAAACACAAAAAAAACAAAAAACTAAAACAAACAAAAAACAAGCTTTCAGGATAAGTGAAAGATTAATATTTACATTTATTTTTAAATGGGATTCTTCAAGTAAACAAAAGAGACATCTTTTAACTAGGGTTATTATAAGATGTTGTACAACTCTAACAGGGACTTCCATTTATTTGCTTGACAAACGTGGTTATAATTTTTTTTTAAAGAAAAAAAAAGTTATGCATGGATTACAGTACATTTCAGCAAAGTTGCACAGTGCATCCAAGAACGTGTGTCATATTTTTCTGTTCTGCTGGAACATGCAAGCATCTGCAGTTATCGATCTACTAAGTATTCCCCTGTGATAGGTGACGTAATTACTTGAGATCTACAGACCAGCAAAGTACCTTATTATAAAAAAAAAAAAAACCTGACAGGTCTCTTGCTGCAGGTTTATGATGTAAGAACTACCCATCTTCAACTGAAGACATCTGCAATGCTGCTATTTTTCTGCGGATGCTGTAACTCAAATCATACACAATGGGTAGTACTATACAGTGCCTGTTTAGATGCAAGGCAGCACTATGGAACTAGTTAAATAAAAGCATGTTCTGATAGTCTTCATTTTAATATTGGCATGCGTGAAACATTACCTCATAGAATGGGAAATAGGTTTTCGTTTGTTCCCAACTTTTCTCAGTTTATTTTATTTTATTTTTTTTTTATTATTTCTCATTTGCGTTCACCAAAAGTGCACTGGTTATTTATTATTTAAGTTATTAATAATTTAAAGTATTTAAGTACTGAATATTAAATCTTACGAGAACAGCAACTTTTGGAGATCATAGCATGTTAAAATATTCAGCATTGTGCCCTATTGACTAAGGTACTGTGTATCTCAGTATATGTAATGCATGACGTCAGTATTAAACCGTTTGTTGTAACAGAAGGACGTTTGACAGATCTGATTGGTTTCCTGCCTAGTTTCAGGGAAAATGAATAGGTTTATCCTGATTTTGCCTGAACTGTGACTGAACATAACCAATTTCCTTCAAGGGATTACAGACTTTAAAAATGAATATTATCAAGATATAACTATAGTTAGCACTATCTGGTGAAAAGAAAAAAAAAAACTTTCCAGTGGTGCGGTGCATGAGCAGTCTCAGAATGTGCAAAGTTAAAACTATTACTTAAGTGATGCATCCACATTGCAACTGGTTTTACCTTTTTTATTGTTGAAGATAAGAAGATTAAAGTTTCCCCAATGGTTATTTCTGAAAATCAGCAAAATGATTTTAGTTAGTTGCTAGTGCCTTTGACCCACTTGTCCACTGGATCGTTGAAAGTGCCTCCATGTACAAAAGTTAAACTGGTGCAGTTTTCTTTGCCTGTGATGCACTACAGTATGTATCACCATTCTGTTGTACGTTTACTTAACGGTTCTGAACACACACACACAAGCTCATCTTGGAATCTTCAAGTAGGCCTAGAAAAACGAAGCAGCATTGAAGTTGGATTACAAAAACACCCTGGCCTGGACAGTAAATGGTTTGATACTGGAAATATGGAAAAACCAATAAGAACTTCAAATATTTAGCTTGTTGCAGAGTCCGCTAGCATGCATTCCCACTATACCATGTAAATACCGCTCACTAAAATGCAGTGAAGAACGTGTTCCTTTTTTCATGGCCCACCATTTTCATTTGCATTTTACCATAACGAGCCTTTGGTTCTCTACCTCAGCACGGGAAAAGAAAAAAGTGGTCAAGTGGTACAATTGATCCCAGGTGGTGTACTGCAAAGATATCCACATTGTTTTCCTGGTTCTAGTTTTTTTTTTTTTAAATCGAGTCCTTGGATTATCCAAAACTTATATAAGGAAGGCACTTAAACCAACAAGCATTCATATTCCCACAGCGATGCACAAACAAGAGCTGAAAGTTTTATAGAATGACTTGATTCAAAGTTGTGACTGTATGGACTTTTGACCCTGCTGAATGAAGACGATTTGACATGGAGCAAGGAACCTTTTGACTGTTTAAAAATACTGCATAGAAGGCAACAGGGCATTAACTTCAACATTTAGAAATGATATAATGATCTGTACCCTGGTTGTTCCCGACCTGTCCATGTCAGAAAACACATTTTGAAGTAGGAGCAAAACAAAATTTTCCCGTGAGTGACTTGAATGCGGCACTCCATACAATCAGCAATAACTGATCTGATGCTGTGGGACTGATTTGACAAATAGAGATATAGCCTCTGGCAATTATGTTCACTTTGGCAACTAGATTAATTAAGTTATTGGGTAATTGCACATTAAGTTAGCCAATGGACTGGTTATTCTGCATGTGGATAAGAAGAGAGCTGCATGCAGTGTTTTGGCTTGGAGTTTGCTGAATACAATCTTTCCAGTGGGTTATGAGACACTGGGTACAATGAATAATTCTATTAATACTAATAATCTGGTGTAGTACAGGCATGTGGTTCTGGTCAATCTGTTTTGCAAAAGATGTGGCCGATTGCACTACCTGCGCTAAAATGTCTTGGTATCCCTGAAGAAGCACTTGAACGTTGTGTGCACAACTTTTAGATATAATGCAATTTAGTGTCCTGTATTGCTTTTTAAAACTCCTGCAATCACATCATCTCATCATCCGAAATAAAAGCTTTCTCTGCTGCAACCAGCACTAAAATGTGTTTTTTTAAAGAACTGTAAACACTTACATATATATGAATAGGGCCTATATATATATATATATATATATATATATATATATATATATATATATATATATATATATATATATGAAGCCTTCAGCAAATGTATTATTAAAATAATGTATATTTTTTAGTGCCAGTCAAAGCTTTATGTTGCATTACGTGTTTACCAAATAGATATAAATGAAATAATTAAACAAATAAGTAGCACAACTTTACTTGGGGAGCATGCTTTAAATATGGGTTTATTTAGTTATGGTATTTCATTGTTTGTTAAGAGTTCTTATGATTTATTGATGTATTTATGTTGGGCTCAGTGGCCACACAGGTGCATCTTTAATACCGGGTATATAAATACCAGACACAGCAGGCTACTGTGTAGGGCAGGGGTCTCCAACCCAGGTCCTGGAGAGCTTCTGTGGCTGCTGGTATTCATTTCAACCAATCTCTCAGTTACTCAATTGAACCAATTATCCAGGACCAGGGTTGGAGTAGGGTAACTGTTTTTACTTGCGCTTTTGTACGGGGGAATACAGCATCATATCCTCTTGAAACCTTTTTTTGCTATTTATAGAATAATAATAATAATAATAATAATAATAATAATAATAATAATAATAATAATAATAATATACACTAGTAAAAAAATATATTTTTATGGTAATGGTGTGCATTTGCGTTTGGCAGGTTTAGCACACATTTGACTATCCTCAAAGGTGTCCTTACTATGTTACCAAATCCTTATTATGTTGTTTATATATGCACTTACCTTCGGTGGTTACATCCCACGATTCAGAAACAGTTTGCACTTCTCTATGATATATATATATATATATATATATATATATATATATATATATATATATATATAGCAAAACAATCATTAAAATATCACTTCTTGCTTTTTTGTTCTCCAGATGCATTGTAAAGAATACATTCAACCAAACTTTATATATAACAATGATATTTAACCCAAGATGTTTTTTCAATAATTTAAATAACATTCACTACTGCTCTTTCTTGTATATGAAAACAATAAAAACAATATTACAACCCTAGAGATTCAGTTATGATTGAATTCCCCCCATGGACTTCCTTGTAAATAAGGCCTTGACATTAATGGGTAAATCTGCTGGTTAAATAAATAAATAAATACAAAAAATAAAAAATAAAGTGCAACATTTGTTTGCTTGTAGTGTTATCCTTTAAACTGCTTGTTTTCAATTCTTCAGTACCAATTACAGAACGGAGTGTTTCATTTTAGAGAGAAAATAAAGAAATAAAGAACTGAAACACAAGCAACTTTACAAAGTGCATCGCAGGACACCAAGAGCATTTCAGCGGAAAAGTGAACGAGTAACTGCTGTATTCATGAAAAAGGGACTTTGTAGGCTCTTATACTTTCAGGAAAGTCAGTTGCTCATTTGTTCCTAATACTTTATTTTACGTTTTAATTTTGTCTACATTTGAAACAAGTCTGCTATTTCTATATGGACTGTATGTTGTTGAAGGCATAGTCTACAATCTATGCAATTGTATTCTTTGTTTTGTCACCTTATCGTTTCTCCATATATAGCATCAAATTAAAGAACATTTTTAAGGATCTGATTATTGGGGATTTTGAGTGGTTCTTTTTGCTTCTCTCCATATGTAGGGCAACTTGCACACACAACTGTCAAAAGAAGTCACACACTGGATTTTACTTTTGCCTTGTCAGATTTTTTTTCACCCTATGTTGCTGAAACTACAATACCTTCCTGCCAGTCATACTTTGTGGGTTTAAGGGTTTCCAGTGCCATCATCCATCATTGTGTGTGGGTAAGACAGATGCTCTTAGTGGGGTGCCATATCCATTCTGTACACCACATTATTCATTCATTCAACTCTGAATTCTGGAATTTTCGGATTGTTTTTAGTTCAAATGTATTAGGATTTAGCTAATGGCATGCACGTCTGTTTGTAAAATGCTTTAAATACAGCAAAGGAAAATTTAACAGATTTGTTTTCAGATTTGTCATGAGGTATTCAAATATTGGTATATTAGAATGTAAATGAGTACACTGCTTTAAAAATGTGGGCTACTTAAGGGTCTGTAGCCTACAGAGGTTCTTTCAGTCTTTCCCTTATTTGTTTCAGTTTTATAAGAACCATTGTTATCTATTGAACAACTATTGGTTTATTATAATGGTTTTAAATATGAGTATATATAATTAGAATAGTATTAGGGTTTGAATTGGGGTTCCACACATGAAGCATCTAAATATGGACCCATTTAAACCTTTTTGGTTTATTTTTGCTCATTTTGTATAGAATCCTCTGGTGTTCAGTAAACAATTTATTTATAGAACCATAAAAACAAAAGGGGCCCATAAAGAATGCCTTGAAAATCAACCCCAGTGGATTCAGGTTGTTTTCAGGTATGTTTTTTTTGTTTGTTTGTTTTGCCTACTGTAGCCTACATTTTTGGGGGGGAGGTTAACACAAATGACTGGATTGTTAATGTCTGATTTAAAAAATGTATGTATGTATGTATGTCACGGAGTCAGACAAAGTTCAGCCACCAGAAACCGTGTTTGTATTGCTTTTTTTTGTCATGCTGATATTATATACTTGTTGTGAGCGACAGGGTAAGGTATCTGAACACATATCAGAAGTATTGAGTAGCAACACATTCGTATGCCTTGTAATACTAACAGAAGTAATGTGTCTCGTATACTCTTAGAAAGGAAGGTTTCTGGGTGTTCTGTGTAGAACAATATACTTCAGTTGGCATTTTTGTGGAACCCTTATTTTGTGTGATTACTCATGAACTCAGCGTCATAGGAGTTCAGTGTAATGGGCTGAAAATGAAACCATGAGGAGCCATTAAAGTAACTGTAGCTAACAAACTAATATAATAGATCTTACCTGCTGTGCATGTCCATTCGCTAGATAGGGCTCACATGTGCAGTTTAGAAAGAAACACATGTTAAAACACGCATGTATTTTCATTTAAAAACATCACACCTGGTACAACACTGGCTAAATAAACTCATCTTCCTTGCCTTCCAGGAAGTCTATTACTGCTTAATTTCTTAGGTCATTTAATCTTAGCAATGTCTTTGGTGTCAAAAAGCATATTACTGGTTACAAAGGATGCATGGGATAGTTACTGACAGGGGAAAAAAAGGCTGAGAAGGGATTAGGATAATTTCACTGTCCAGTTGAAATGACCAGGAAAGTGCAAGACTATCTGAAAGCAAGGTCTGCAAACAGAGATCTAGTACCAGATATGTTTTAAAATGAAAATGCATGTTAACTGACACATAGGTTTCTTTCAAAACTACACATTTGACATCTATATAGCGAATGGGTGTGCATGGCATGGAAAATGGATGGAATTATTTTATTTGCTACAATGATAGTAAAAACAACCCCCAAGTTTCTGCTTCCGCTGTCTACCACCAACAATCAATTATCCTGCTATATTATTATTATTATTATTATTATTATTATTATTATTATTATTATTATTATTATTATTATTATTTCGTAGTAGTAGCAGTAGTATTACAGTGTTATCTTATTGCTTATCGGAAGTAAAAGTGATTATGTAAGTTATTATGTAACCCTTTAGTTAAAAATTAAAAAAAGGCTGTAACAAAGAGGAAAGTAGATTATGAAATAAAAGCCCATAATCTCTGCCTTTGTCTAGTTTTATTAAAAGCTGATGTGCTGGAGTTTGACAGACATGTTTATGCCTTAAAATGTCAAACCCAAGCAGAGCTTTACACATGAGTTAGTTCATGTTTTAAATGGAAGGAGTATAGTGAAACCCTAATGCGCCCCATGAGTGCTTGTGGTGCATAGCAGTTATGTGCAAGCCTAATCAAATACAATGCACTTTAGCACATTAGGGACAGCGTTTTGTAAAAAAAAATAATAAAGTAAAAAAATAATACAACATGCTGTTAGGATATTTTATAAAATATTTTCATTTGCTTTAATTAAAAGAAAAGAAACTCTGACTGGTCATGCTAACCTGGGGAAGGCCTAATTAACACAAAACTGAAGGAATTGTTTATTTCCATTATTATTTCCATTCACATAATACATCACTTAGATTAGGGAATTACTTGACACTTAGTATAACTGAGTTCCAATGTCAGTAGCCCTTATTTAAGGTATGTCAAATATATTGTTACATTGTGACTGAAACTGACTTATAACAGGGAGCTTTAAGGTAAAGCACTGTAAAATATTATCTCAGTTACACAAAAGTGTGTGTGTGTTTTTTTAATACATGCCTTACATTTAACATTGTAATGATCCAAATGTTGCTGCAGGTATGCTGTTGCTCCAGATGGCATCGAGACATGTCTTTGCTTTGATTAGCATAGACTGCACGGTATTTTATGAAATATTATGATCTTATGATATAAAGTAGGATGGGATTTAGAGCTACTGTTGTTTAAAATATCAAAATACAGTCTGTTTTTCTTTTTGAGTCTGGTTCTGTTTGCAATACTCATACCTGCACCTTATTTATTTCTAGCTTATTTTCTTGTTTATCTGTTCTTTTCTGGTGCAAAGTGTAACAGAAACCAGCCTGGCTGAGGTACAGCCCGTTAACTTGAGTAAGGCTCTCTGGTGGAATGATTCTTTTGCTGTAATTCCTGCATCCCCAGTGAAAGTGCTGCCCACTCCCTGAAGCTACACTCACATCAGGCACTTCTGCTTGCCACCTCAAGCACTCACACACTATATCCCTGGAATAACCACATCAATGAAAGGTTACCAAAGGCAGACAAAACTGTCAGGCATCGGACAAGCCCCCTCTAACTGTCTAAACCAGGGTTTCCTAAAATTTCAAATTACTTATAAAATTGTATAGTTAACTTGAAATCTCCAACTGTTTAAAAGCTGAAAACAATTAAAAGGGTCTAATTAAGCTAAAGAATAGTTAAATTAAGAGTTAAATTAAGTAATTGATAACTCAGTTGGAATGAAAACCAGAAAACACAGTGGGTCCCCAGGCCCAGGATTGAGAAACCCTGCTCTAAACGAGGTGCCCTTTTTAAACAGCAATGGTCTTTGGTATATTGTTTAGCATTATGAGATGTGATCCATTATCAAAGATGTTGTTGCTTATAGACGTGTCTCACATTGAAAACAAATGAACTCAAAATTAGGAACAAAAGACTTAAAATTAGTGGTCTAGGATTGACACACATGGAAGTCCCATTATAGATGAAACAACTTTCACAGTAAATATCTCACTTTTGTCCATCACACAAGATTCTCATCTTATGACCCTTCTCTTTTGTATTTCCCTGGAACTCTTCCCCCCAGTTAAACGCTAATTGAATCAATAAAACAGGGAACGATGCAGGTAATATAGTGCTGCAGTAATACTTAACTGAATCCACCCCCTAGCTGAGTAATTTAAAGTTGTGTCAGTTTTTCTTAATGCACTCTGGCTTTTTAGCAAAGCAGACGCTGGTCTGATCCTGGAGGCTGGGGGTGTGATCCTCAGTCATTATGCAGAGGATGCCAGTACACCTCTCCAGCAGTTCCTATCATGTCCTTAACACAGAATATATGAATATCCAACCTTCTAACATCTAACATACTGCTCTATATTTTATGTTTGGCGGAAGTAGCCTGAAAACCTACTTCTGTTCTGCTGAGTCCCTGTATTATTCCAAAGTAATAAATCAGCAATGTTGACTTTTCTTTTTTGTTCATTTGTTTCTATTTTTTAAAATACCCTACCAGTCAGCACTGCAAGTCCGCATTCCCCTGCTGATTCTTCCAGCTGTCATCACTTACCTGTACATTACAGTACTGTGACTGCAGAAAAAATGAGTGATGCATTTATATACAGTGGCACCACAATTATTTCATGAATGATTTTTTGGTGCCATTGTATATACTTGAGGTAAGACCTGAAACACTGGAGCAGCAATAGTTTTTTTTGTTTAATAATCTTTAAGGTTGCTGCGACAGGGTAACCAATAGTGAGGCAGATTGGCAGGTAATCATGCAAAACAAAAGCAGAAGCTTAAACACACGGTTGTCTTAAAAGCAAGCAAGCCGTCACACCATTTCTACTCTTGCGCTATGCTGAAAGCAGTCTTTTAAATTCACCTGCCTAGTAAGTGAATCAATTAACTAAATGAAAAATTCATGGACCAACCAATCAGTGCCCCAGGTTAAGAACATGGCTGAAATGGAGGGAATCAGGGAGACCATTTTTAACCCGTAGTGCTGGGAGGTGTCTCAAGGGAACTCATTTATATTTCAGACTTGACAAGCCTCTCTAACTCTCTTCTCCCTCTGTCCACCATTAACTGTTTGCGGCCACAGCTTTCTCTCTTGGCATCCACTTTCCCTTCGTTTTGCAATGCTGATACACTCTGATAACGATGTCTTGGAGCGGCCCCCTGCCTGTCCCCATTTCTGGTAGACTGCTTGCAATTGTGCTGCTCCCACAGCGCCACAGTACTGTTCAACTTTACAAGAAACTTGGTAAAGAATGTAATACTTGGATTACTTCTTAGAGGTTGTGGATATAATAATACTGATATCTGCATAAGACACATACTTGCCTTTCAACCACAGAGCTTGCTCTTTAGTTGAATGGTAGGCTGTTTGTTTTTTTAACTCATGGTTTTGTGGTTCGCGTCTAGCCCTTGCTTTTCTATTCAATTGAATGGGCTGAGATGCCATTTAGTTACAAACTCAATCTATCTATCAAAACTGAAGCCCACTGAGCAACATTAAAGAACATTTACAATTCTCATAGCGGAAAACACAAAACAACACAATGGGGTTGCTTCAATTCTACCAGTGATGAAATTAACATAGGACCCTCACTAGCATTGTGACATCAATATAAACATGTTAGATGTTTAGATTTTCAGAACCTTGATACACAATGGGACCAATATTAATGATCTAAACAGTAATGGTATTTAGATCAACTGAATGGACTTGTTTCTTCATAAATTTTACTTGGAATGCTCTGCAACAATAAGGCCAACACAACATATTGACATATGCCAATTCTGAATTATTTTCATCAGACTGTATATTGTAGTTCAAAACAATGCTGCAGTCTATACCATTACTGGAAAAAACTTATGGTTTATTTCAAACCCCACTTATGCTAAATATACTATATATTTCACATCCCTACCAAAGTGATGGCGTACTTGCATAGACTGTAATACTTAGAAAACTGAATCTTCTTGCATAGTAGTTTGCAGCAGCAATGCTGTTATTATATAGTTGTAGCACAAGTGCATCTATTGGTTGAATGATACAAATGTGGCAACATTTTCATAGTTTGTTTAATATTATGATTCAAAGGGTTCAATACATTTACTCTCACCATTGGTATATGCTTTATATCATCTACATTTTACAAATAAATCATTTCTTACCTGGCAAATTGAAAATCTCTATACATATCAGTGAGGTCATACATTACAGCTGCACCCTTCTAGTGGTCATTTATCAATGTGAAGCAGAAAGCAATAATACATGGTAAGCCTAGTTAATACTGATCTCAGTAGAAAGAATGATAATGAAAGGGATATTAAACCATGAATATTCACACTATTATATTATGAAAATGTTGATGAAAAAATGTATCTCTTTAGGTTTAAATCCACACAGGGCTGGTGCCAAAGCTGGTCAAGTGCCCTCCTTCCCTCCCCCTTCTATCTGCCCACTCACTCCCCCATCCTCCCTCCAGTCTTGCTGAGAAGTGGTCAACCTCTCCTCTTTGCATACCACCCCTTCGTTTTTCTGCCCACTCAGTTATTACATAATCGCTTATAGTGTGCCTGCGAGACCCGTTTAATAATTAAGAGCACTGCCAGCGTTGCATTGTTCAAATGGAAATCTGTGAGCTGATCTTGGTGAAACCCAATCTGATATATATTTACCCTCCCCACAATCCCCAGCTAAAAACGGTAAAATAAGTACATTAAAAAGTCCCAATACTTTTACATTATATGTGAAAAAAACTGGATTTGCTGTATATATTTAATATCTCATTATTTGTCTTATAGTTGACCAGTTTTCCTGACTATGGATAAAATGTTTGAAGCACACAGAGAGAACTAAGTCCCCCCAGGGCCATGGCATTCCATACCTTTAAAGGCCTGGTTTCACCTTCAGCCCTGAGCTACACCCCCTGGGGATCACTGCTCGAATGTCACGGAATACACCTGAACAAGGGCAAGAGCATTGTTTGTTTAGTCTATGATGTCATGCAGTAAATAAAAAGCTAGCATTAGTCATAGAAAGCACATTCCTGTTGTTGTTATTGTTGGTGTCCTTTTTTTTCAAGCCAATGTTTGATTTCACTGGTCTTTGTGGATTTAGGGTAAACGTTTAAAGGCTTAGAATGCATCATTAATTTTGTTGTTATTGTTTTGTTAACGTACGTGTGCGAGGTTGCAGAGAGCCTGTATTTCTACCTTAAACGTTTTGGAGATGTTTGTTTCTATGAAAGGAGGTGGAATGAAACATGCATAACTGCAGAGTGTTATAATCCCTCAGAAACAAACAAACACAAAAAATTCCCCTTCACCTTTTCATTTTGTTCATTATTGCTAAGACCCACAATGCTTAGCTTGGCTTGCTGGTTTTCTGTAAGGTATCAGTAAGTAGAGACTTGGGGGCAAATAACACTGTTCTTTAACTCTGTATCCATCCTGCTGGTATTTTCTCCAGGGTTGGTTATTTGATACACATATTAACATTAGTATGCAGCTCTGGCCAAAAGTTTTGCATCACCTACAATTTTAGGATTGAGAGATCATTTAAAAAAATTAGATGAACATAATTTAGTTATTTTATGTAACATCGTGTAATCAAAGAAACTACAACGATATCACAAATGTCTACCAGAAGCCATAACAGTAATACAGTATTTCATGTTAGATTTCAATATGTCACATTTTTAAATTTTTGTCAGTTTTTTGTTACGTATATGGAAAACTACAAAGTAGTATGTAATTGAATATGTTAAAGTAACATTATTCAGAAGGTTTCATTTGCCTTTATGAAGTAAAATGAGTTAATTCTATAGGATAATGCAAAACATTTGGCCATAGCTGTGCAGATACTGAGTCATTCCCTTTAACAGTTTTTAGGTATTAATTAAATTGATTAAAACTTCTTAATTATACAACACAAAACAAAGCTTTCCCTAATGTTTGCGTGTCTACCCAATTACTGAGTAGCAATCAAGCAATCTGATTGTGTGATTTAATATAGAACCTGCAGCGTTACTGGATGCTCAGCTAATGGACTATCCTTGTAGTATTGCAATACTATTATATCATTGTTGATATAACTTGTAATCTTAACTTGCTGCATCCTAGCTCATACTGTATTTTAGTAGTATTATTTGCACTTGCTGTAAACTATACTGTATTACATATTAAGTTTGCATTATAACCCTGTACTGCCCTGTAACACCTATAAGTCGGATTGGACAACGTTGGCTGCCAAATAAATAAATACTAATAATACAACTCGTATTATATACCTTTTTTATCCCTTTGATATAAAAGCACTTCATTTCTTGATTTTCTCTTTGCCATTGTGCTTGATGCCAGTATGCAAAGCATTATGGGGCTTAAAATACTGTAGAATGAACACAGTGGCTTGGTTTACATGCAGTTTAGATACTCTGAAATCTCTCTCCATTCTTGTGAGAATGTGACATAGTGCACACATATCACACACATTCCTTAAGCTATAGGAAGTGTGTGGCCAAAACAGGGTACAGCTAAAAAAGGTGGGTAAATCTCATGCTAAAAAGCCATGCAAATTGACTAAAAACGAAGGTATTTGTGCATGGCAACAAGTTTAAAAGCTGTAAAATATGTTCGCAAGCCAATATGTTCATAAATCGTGTCTTCTAAATGTTGTAATGTTGATTCTAATGTAATATTCTTTCACATATATGTTGAGATCCTTCTGTCACAAGATGGGTTGTCATTCAATACAGGTCTTGGCTATAGGTCTGACTGTAGTAGCATTCCTGTTTCTGGCAAATAGTTTCAAAAGAGAAAAACTTCATCTTTGTCGTGTGTACAGTTGTCATGTTGATGCCTGTTGACGTTCATCTGCATCATTTATCTATGCTATATTTACACTGAAAACCCCTGGATCTTCTTCAGTTACAAATGAGGCATTAAAGAAGGCTTTTGTTAGCCTGGGGTCTTTAATGTGAGAACAATGAAGATATAATCAAATGTTATTCCTTGCCTTGGAAAACAGATTAACATCACTTTTGCTGCAGGGATGGGTATACAGAATGGCATGCAGTCTTTTGCCAAGTCTTTTTTGTTTAAAATGCCACTGAGCTGTTGGGATTGCTTTGCTTGACACTGCTAAAGGCTATGGCCTCAATGGTACCATATCATAAACTCCCTGATTCAAAGTCTGATACATGATAATCAGCTTATTGTATTAAATACTGTTTTATCAATTACACATTATAAAAATGAATAACCTTAGTGAGACATACGATTATAGTGTGACATTCTCTCTTGACTAATCATAATCAAAACAAGTATGCCAGTAACATAGATGCCTCGCTATGACCATAAATTCAAAACAAGTGCCATCAAGATACATGTAAAAAATGTAATACTGTATACAGATGGACACATGTACAGACAGACATACAGGTAGTGGACAAAAAAATGGAAACACCAATGTAAAATCACTTAATAGGGCGTTGAGCCACTATGGTATGCCACTCTGTGGAGTTCTCGGCAGACCGTTTTTGATGAAACTGGCTGCTCGCGCCCCAGGTTGAAATTTGCAGTCAATTGATCTGCAGTTGCTCGCCTGTTTTGCCTTGCACTTCGAATTAATGCACGGATATCACGATCCTGGAGTATGCGCTTCCGCCCACTGTTGCCCTTTCCTGAGTTCCATGCCAACATCACCTTAGACACCGTTGCTCGTGAAACATCAGCAAGTTGAGCTGTCTTGGTCACTGACGCTCCTGCCAAACGCATCCCAACAATCACCGCTCTTTCAAAGTCACTGAGGTCTCCTATTGCAGCCATGCTAGCCATAATTATAGGCAACCAGACCTGTCCAGCATTTTTATACATGACCCTAAGCATGCTGGGATGTTATTTGCTTAATTAACGCATGAGCCACACCTGTGTGGAAGCCCTTGCTTTCAATATACTTGGTGTCCCTCATTTACCCAGGTTTTTCCATTTTTTTGTCCACTAGCTGTACAACAGCATATAGACCCAGAATCGAATACTTCAATAAAGCAATCTGACAGTGCTAGTGCCAAGTTTCATCACCACTATAAGAATTTTTCCTGACATGGAAAAATGAAAAGTGTGACATACGTGTACCTAGTGTATGTATGACCATGTAATTCAATGTATGTAAACCTATATCAAATATTAGCTCGATAGGTTGCCGTGTTATTTTAAAAAGCTGTTTTCTTGTGCACCTAAACTGTGGAATAATGTACTACCTAGACAAAGAGGAATTCAACTGAACATACTTGTGGGACACATCCTCTTTTTTATAATGTATCTAGTACAATGTTGTCTGGAGGTCACTTTCCTCTGTCTGTTTCAAGCCTTTAAGATATTTATGTAGAAACAGCCTTTTGCATCGGCCACCAAGGTTAGTCAAGGACTAAGTGTGAGCCCAAATCTCTCCTCCCAGGATTGCATTTGTGAACTTGCCAAAGAAAGAAATAAGCGAGCTAGGTCCCTGCTGGCGACATCCGTCCCTTAGTCAACAGAACAGGCTTCCTTTCTGTGTTTGTGTGCTGATAATGCCAACTAGTCTGCTTGCCAGCATGAGTTCAAGTTACCACCAGTGACCAGTGATCTTGATTATGATCGTAGTCACGGTATGAGACAGCTATAGTGGGTAGTTTTGGAAGTGGTTGTTTCCAGCCTCTTCACATTTGATCTCTCTGCATTTTTTCAAGCCTTTCTTTCAGGTAGCTTTGGGCTTCCAAGGTCATTTCAGCTGAAGAGGGAAATTGTACCCACCACATCAGCGCCTTCATTCCTGTCATTAACCAACCAGCTGATTCCCCTATTGACTGACATGCTTCAACCCCCATGACACTGCTGAGCTGAAGTTGCCAAAGAAGTGAAGCAGTAACACACTTCCTGCAAGAAAGGCAAGCAAACTGAGAACTTACTTTAACCTTAAGGAGTATCAGAGATCATGTTTTAAAACGAACATAATCTGCTGATTAAATTTAATTTAATGCACTGTTAGCAGAGTATGTATTTCTGCGTTGCAAGTTCTGGACTAGTTCCCGATTATGAAGGTAACAAGGAGTAACTGTGCATTAACTACTGGAGAAGTGAACACCAAAGTACAATTTTAGTGTCTGGTTTCACAGACCTCGATTAGTGCCAATGTTAGACCGCAATGCCTTACCTAAGGTACCATTACGTAGTTCATGAATAGTACTAATCGGGGTCTCTGAAACCAGCCATGAGAAAACAAGGGTATTACATGAGAAAAAGTGACAAAACTTTAAGGACTGTTTTGAGGACTAGTTTTTGACTAAAACCTTTTTGAGAATAGGGCCTTCTGAAAAGTGACTTAGCAATCAGCTTTTGAGGGTATTGTATACAGCTAATGGTGCACTGAACTTCCTGGCTGAATGGCCTCTTCTATTCCCCATATTTCTATTAGTCTTATGTTCTTATCTGCTCGGGCCATTTTCTTGTCATTTGTTTTAGCAAATTGACAGTTTTGTTTGGCTAACATGACGTTAAACAATGAAGTGGTTATTCATGGAAACCAGCCTTCCTGTTTACAAAAAAAAAAAAAAAAAAAGTTTTTTTTTTGTTTGTTTTTTTAAAAGGATGTGCTATACACACACTTAAGATTAATTTCATGTTGTAAAGTACATCATCACAAAAAGCTAGATGTTTTTATTTTCTTCTTTTGTATGAAATGCTTGCCACCCAAGCACTTTTTCTCAGCAGTTTGCTGACTCAGATCTTAAACTGCCAAGCTTCAGCTTAACATCCATATGGCAGGCCAGCTTGCAAACAATTGAACTACCTATGGGGATATATGCAGAAATTAGTTTGTCTATTCATACAGTCTGATATTTTTCGTATGCTTTACTATACTTAGCTATGCTTTTACCATGTGAAACTTTTATAAGGTTGTCCCTAAAGTCAATCAGAGGGACCTATCAAATTCCACTGTGTCAGAATAGGTTAGGTTTTATATTGCAGTTCAGGTCTATAATGGAATAACCAGGACCATTAAAAGGGGCCAAGTTTCATGAGCTGCCCATAGCGGTTTTAAAAAAAGAATAAAGGATGCGTCCTGTAGCCTGGAGGTCTAGGTTTGAGTTCAGGCTATTCCACTGCCGACCGTGGACGGAGATCCCAGGGGCAGCGCACAATTTTCTGAGTGCTGCTGGGGGGGGGGGTTGGGGGCTTAGGTCGGCCAGGGTGTCCTCGGCTCACCATGCACCAGCGACCCCTGTAGACTGCGGGCTTGCCTTTAAGCTGCCCAGAGCTGCGTTGTCCTCCAACGCTGTAGCTCTGTGTTGGCTGCATGGCGGGCCTGCAGAGTGAAAAAAAAAATGACCATCCTTATCATCTATAAAACTAGAAAACTCTGCTTGAGTGATTAATAAATAAATGAATAAATAAATAAATAAATAAATACCACAGAATGGAGGGTTTGGGAGAGCACCACTTGATGTAGAAACTTAAGATCCCAAAAGTCAGCCGTGTATTATTACATTAGGGAGGGTTACAGGTGGGAAAAATGTGAGAAGCATCATATGTCACTTGAACTTCAGGTTCGGCGATACTTTGCATATAAATATGACACAACAAGAAACAGGACACTTGGATGGGTAGGAAAGTACTAGCCACCCTAGCAGTTCATTTGTAAGACAAGAGGCTATCTTTTCCTAATCCAAACTCAATCTTCTCTTCTAGAGTGGACCTGGACAGTGCAAACCATGTCAATCTCTCTTCAGTGCTGCCTGCTGGAAATAAATAAAGAGACTAAAATATGCCAGGGAATGTATTATGCTGTGTCAACAGAATGGTCAAAAGTCAATACAATGGTCAGTCATTTCAGCCAATCAGAGCACAGTTAGCCATTCATTTAGCAACAGCACAAATCCAAAAATTAAATATAACCTCTAAATGTAATTATAGCCGTGTAGTTAATGCGTACCACAGCTCGTATATATGTTTCCTGTTGCCAGAGATTTTAACACAAATGTCCACATTGCAGAAGACATCACAATGTGTGGGATAAATCACTGCTATTGGAAGAAATACAGCGAAAGCGAATTCATTTTCATATTAGGCACTTTGGAACCTCTTGGAATGAACATTCTATTCTGAAGTCATCATATGATCATCCTGCGGAACTTTTCTTTTGAAAGACAGCTTGTTTACAGCACTGCTTTTTCCATCCAGCTGAAGAAGGACTTGTAGTCCGAAAGGTCCTGACATTTTTGTGTACCTACATTACCTTTTTCTTTTTTCTTTTTGATTTTGCACCTTTTGGTACACGCCAATTTTCCTTTTTAAAATTATATATATATATATATATATATATATATATATATATATATATATATATATATATATATATATATATATATATATATAACATTTAAATAAATAAACAAAGTTTGTTCAAAAGTTGTGCATGCTGATGCACTGGGAGGCCAAATCTAGACTGATCCTCAGAGCCAGCATTGCATGATATAATAAAAATATAAATTTATATAAAGTAATGTTAATTAGAATTAATACAGATTCAAAGATAGAAGTAAAATGATGTCACAATATATAGAACAGCATTACATCATTTAAGAATAAATCATAGATTTGAATGTAAACAATAACAAGTGGTTGTCATGCCGTCAAAACCTATAAATACCTCCAATGTTTTGATTCAAACACAGGCTCCTTGAGAAAGATATGTGCAACATATGAAACGTTGGGCAGCTGGCTCTTTGAGCTATATATATATATATATATTATATTTATATATCATGTAAGCAAAACAAAATTATGTGGATATGCACACATTCGCAAAAATTGTATTTTACTTAAATGACAAGCCAAAAAAGGGCTTGTGACTTACACAACAATTATCACAGTAGTTCAGATTTACAGGAATTATTTTCTGAGCTCTATATACTTTAAATCCTTGGTCATGGATCTGGGGTTAATAAGGGGCACACCAGGTCACAGGGAGCAAAGCCAGGCCTTGTGGCGCTGATATCTAGCTCTGTATCAAACGCACTCCCTACTAAATGTCTGCCTGTCACCCTCTCACCTTTCACAGACACCAGATTTTAACACTGAACATTTCTATAAAAGCGTATCAGTTCCAGAAACATGATAGCTGAAGCAATTCCTGGGTTGTGTGTTGTTCATGTTTTCACATATAACCAGTTGAACAATCATGGTGATTTAATAGAGCTTCAGATGAGTCATGTGCCTTGTTTGTAATTTACCTGTCTAGCAAACAATGACAAATTACTGCATCAATACAATGCCTAGTTTATATAGGCATTGTATGCTGCTTGGGACACTAAAGGCCTTAATTAACTCCTATTTTTTTAAAGGAGAAAAAAATCATATTATTGTAGCAATGAGTTAAAAAACACATTGCGAGTGCTTAAGAGAACTTGAAATATATAACTTAGTTGTTTGGTTTTAGTTCTGTAAACTGAACAGGTGTTTTACCACTTTCAAAAATAGGAGTTCATTAAAGACTGGAGTAAAAAAAAAAAAAAGTGTTTGCATTTTGTAAATGTTTTCTAACTACTGTACACTACGTGAACTTCTAGTTGTGCAGTTATGCTTGTTTCCAGACTTTTGGGAAACAGCTTTTCTCCAGTGAAAAAGAACAAGATTTCATGAGCTGTATTGAGTGGTTTGAATAGCTATGTGGTTACATTGTAATGACTGGGTAGTTATGAATAGTTTAATCCCCTTACATGGTAACCCGCAATCCAAAGATCAACCGTGTTTTCTTACTCAACGATTAAAGAATGTTTGTATGTCAATCAATCAATCAATCTTTATTTTATATAGCGCCTTTCATAGTGGACCACCATCACGAAGCACGTTTTGCACAGTAAGGTAAGATTGCATAACTGACTAGCGGACCTTGCTGGGGGGTCTTAACTTATTAATGATTTTGTCACAAGTTGATGTGTCTATACATCCTCCAAGGCCAGCTAGTAAGTGAATGTACTTTGCATTGTTCTCAAAAACACACATTTATAGCTGTTTCAGAATGGGGGTAGCTGTAATATTGTATTTCAAACTCTGGCATATAACGTCTGTTACTAGCACCCCTCACTTGTTGTCTATCATATATAAAAGCACTCAGTTTCATTTACAAAGCAGATCATTTTTAAAGAGGGATGATGGTAGATGCTTGGTTGGCAGATGCTTCCACATCCAAGACAGTCCAAATTACTGATGTTTTAGAAGAAACAGAAGAAGGTGGCGACTGTGGGCAGTTCAAGGAAAAAGAGGCAATAATCATTGCGAAATGTTCATGTATCCCTCCAGAACTATTTAAACACTGGACACACTTGTCTCGTTGAATCGGTGCAGCCCTGACTGCCTATAATGGCCCACACCACATTAATAATGTTATATTTTTTTCCTTGTATTAGGAAACTTAGAACACTTGTGGGTTGTTTTTTTTTCTTCTTCTCCATCTTCTGAAGCTACTTATAATGCTGAGGATGGTGTAATATAAGACCAGACCTAATGAAACAGAAGCAAGTTGAGGAGATATTGATTTACTAGACTGGGCAGAACCTGAAAATGATATACAGTAAAGTAGCATTAGTGTCACTCAACTGAACTTACGCACCCATGTCCTTTGGCTATTGTCTAAATGCTAAAGTTGAAAAGATCCATGGGGACCTCTCATCACCTACAGTACCATGTGATCCTAATGCTGTTATTGTTAGAGTGGAATACATTTTCCATGGTCTAGTGTTTGTCAAAGCTTTTAGTCTGCTATTCCTTTGTCAGACAGAGAGTAGTCAGATTTTTAATAATCAATTAAGAGGCTTTCTAGTGTGACACTGAGACACAGAATACATTTGGCGCAATATCAGCTTTACATTTTGAGAAGCAGTGCTTTAATGCCATAAATAAGTATTTAACTGATAAGCAATTAACCATTTATTGAAGTTCAGTTGCATATTAATATAAGGTCAATTGACATGCAATAGGGTTGTGTGACAATATAAAAAAAACAAACTTTAAAACCTTTAAATAGCCTGTAACAGGGGGATGTGTTATGTGCGTGGGTCGTCATAAATGGGTAATTGTATGGAAAAATAATGTGATAACTTGTATCAATTGTGAGTCGCCCTGGATAAAGGTGTCTGCTAATAAATAAATAAATATAATAATAATAATAATAATAATAATAATAATAATAATAATAATAATAATAATAATAATAATAATAATAATAATAATAATAATAAGACAGACACAGAGCACTGGGTGTTGACACACCACAGCCTCACAGGCACCGTCTTGCAGTTGAAGGGTTCCATAGTTATCCTGCAGAGTGGACGCTCTCCTCCTGGATGTAAACAAAGCACCCCTCTGTGTAGCATGGCGGTGCAGTCGCCTCAAATTGTGGCGCAGCCTCCCCGGGCACGCCCTCCAGCCAATCCGGACATCCCGATCAGCTCAGTGCCGGGCAAGCCTACCTGCTCAATTGGTTGCCTAGCAACATGTCTCCTGGTACGCGTCCCAGCTGCATGCATCCGCGCAAGAACCAGCGACAGGGTCCTCCCTGTCACATAGCCATTTGTTGTGTCTTAACTATTTTTTGCTGCAGGAAACTTTCAATATAAATCTTAATAAAGATTTTCAACATAAGTATGGACTATGAGTGCAGAATTCAATGACATATACTACAAATACTACAAATCAGCAAATTGGTGTGTCTCAGGGATACCAGCAGTCTAATATGTCAGGCCCCTCCACCTAATTTAGTGCCTCCTCTCTATTCTCAGTGAAAACCAGTTAAGTGCATCAAATTATGCTTCATTTGGCTAAAGTTACTGGAGGAGAAACTAAATCTTGGGAAAGGGTGCTGACGTGCTAAAAAAAACCAAAAAAACAAAAAACAAACATGCCCTTGCCTGAAGCTGGAGAGCCTAGGACATGGGAGTGCACTGTAAGCAGAGTTTGGACGTAACTGTACCTTGTTCTGACACCAAGAAGACATTTGTTTTTAGAACATTTTGTTTAGGGCCGTGCTGTGAGATCAATGAGTGACAAAGCAATACGTTCTAGAACAGTTAACAGTGCAGGAGTTGATTTCTGATCTGTGACAAGCTTGCAGCAAGCTTCAGTATGAGTCTGTTTCATTTCACTGTGGTGTCTTGACAGGAAAACCCCCATGAGCCACCACTGTCGAAGAGGTCAAGGAGGAGGTGATGCGTGTTGGGCAAAGCATGAAAAAGAGAAGGGCAATTTACAGTGCTGCGTGAAAGGGAATGAGATCAACTAATTAGTGATGTAATCATAGCCTGATGGGGAGGCCAGTTGAAGGATTATGATACATGTAAGTCATTGGGACTTCATTCAGATACCGGGGGTACAGTATATGTTTAAGGATGGTAAAGAGGTCTTAAAGCAGCAGAGTCCCAGATTTCTGTTCACGTATACTTCCACAAATTCTGTGCACTTTATCGAAGAGCAGATTGATGTCCAGTTTGTTTACATTCCTGTGATGGGGTACGCCCGCCCCTATGTTTATTTTGTTATTATTATTATTGTTATTGTCGTTATTTAAATGTATTTTGTTTGTGTTGTTGCTTTGGGTTGGCAAGGAGGGATAAATTGCCTCCCCTGCCAAAGATGTGTGGCAGCACAGCAGGGTGAAAGCCCTGCCAGTGCGCGGTGTGTAGCCTATATGTGGGGAGTGCGAACACACATGGGAATGTGGCTGGAGCCGTCGGGTGAATAAATGTTTAAATGATGAATTAATGCTCCAGCCACAGGTGTATATATAGAGTGATTGCGGGTGTTAGTGAAGGAGTGCTGAGAATTAATATCGGTGAAGGTGAGGGTGAGGGTTTTGTGAGCTGACTGTGTCTATAAGAAATAGCGTTGGGCTTTAGGGGAGTATTTGAAACCGGCAGCTGTGTCTGAAACCACAGTATTTTAAAAGATGTATTCTGTTTTGTTTAAACTGTTTCTTTGGCCCTTGCGCCTGTTTGTTTTGTTTTGATTATTATTTATAATTAAATAACAAGCGCATTTGCGTCTCAGCCCTGCAGTACTGAGAGTCTGTGTATTTCCTGGTCTGGTGACGTCACCACCACACCACCTTGTCACAATACCCCAAAAGCTCATTTATAGTGTTTGAAAGAAGTATACCAGTACACCTGCGTCAAAAAATAAAACCTGTAAACCCGTAAAACTGCAGAACAAAATGATACAGTGCTCCCCCTGTATAAGACAACATGGTCGGGGCTGCCCCATAATGCCATTCCACAAGCACTTTCATTTTTGGTTTAAGGAGGAACACAAATAGCACGGTATCGTAACTGTGGATCCTGACGATAGTTTTATAATGTACACTGTAACAGACATGATAGTAAGAGGGAAGAAAATGTAAATTACAGTACAGCAAACTTCTGAAAACCAAATCACTGGAAAAAAAGGTACCTAGGACACAGGGAACCTAAGAGCCTGGGTAATGCTATCTGGAAATCTTTAAAGGGATAGCTTGCATTCCAAGTTGTGTAAACCAAGAAACATTAGAAGAGGTGGCAGCGGTTTGATGTCACAAGAGGTGAGACGTTTGCCTCAGAACTGCTGTAAAGTAAAGAGCAACAAGCCATCAGTATCACAAGTTCATTGACCCAATTACCCTTGCCAGCACTCCAGTGCAAGAGCCTCTTGTCTGCCTGTGACTATCTTCAATATATCTGAGTAGGATACAGAAAGAATATAGTGAAAATCTACTTGGGTAATGGGTTACTGTATTACCGCATGAACTCAGTAACAGTATGTATGAGGGTTGGACAAAAAAATTTAAACATGTGCTATAAAACGGCTGATTCAGTAACGGGGCACAACCAGCAACAATGATTCAACGTGATGTCTTTATATCAGGTATTTCAAACAAAAGGCTTCAGAACGGTGCTATCCGGTCTTTCTGAGTTTCTGATATATTTACTATTGTCTGTTCCCATGCTTGCATTCCCCATGTAACATGGAGCCTAAATTCTAATCAAAGAATTTCAGATCCTACCAGCCCTCAGAAAAGCAGTGAGGGAAACCCTGGATCCAATGAAATTGCAGTGAGGTAGACAGATGTTATGTTTTATGTTTTTAGTTTACAAAGGTAACTGATCTGCCAATCAATGATCACATTCTGTATAATGATTGCCACCTCTTATTCTTTCAGGGAAAGTTGGAGGTGGAAAACCACAAGAAAATATGTCCTCCAGAATGTCTCTTAAACCATCCTGACTTCCTATGAAATCAGTAAGAAAATAGTATGAATGACTGCCCGATCCCATTACATTTCATCACAAAGAGATGGCTCAGAAGCAATTTCTGTGACGTGCTCGCTGTGCACTCTGGTTCCTCTCACTATCTTCTGTCTGGGGAAAGCCTTACTGACAGAGCTAAGAGTCGTGTGGAGAGCATGGATACCTTGGGCAATGGGATCCCAGACTAAGGTGCAGTTATGCTGGTGCCTGAAATTAATTAAAGCTACAGCACCCAACAGTCATATTCAATTGTAGACATATAGGGCCTTAGGGCCTTTTTTAAGTCATGATTGTTGACTGCTTTTTTAAAAAAAAATTATAGAAAAAACAAAGTTTAAATTTAGTTTCTTTATCAACAGGCCAGAAAAGTTGTAGGCATGCAAAATGTTTATCGTGTGCCTGTTTGCTACATCCATAGGCTGGCCTTCTGTGGATTGTACTGACTACTGCAACTGAAAAAAATGTGGTTCTGCTTACAATTAGTCATCATGATTTCTTTTTTGACGTGGTACATATATACATTCAAGATCAGCCATCTTTATATTACTGAATGCCTGACTCATGCACAGCAAAGCAAAGCGAAAGGAAGTGTGTTTGCAAAGTGGCAGACCACTAGATGGCGCTGGCTCTTACTTCTGTAAAGACACCTTCTCTGATCTAGCCTAAATTACATGCTGTATATCTATGGCAGGTGACTTAAACCGAAGAGCAGCTTCTGAAGTTAACAGAAGACACCTTAATACTGACTGATCAAAAAATAATAAAAGCGCAGTAATTAACTATGAGCAGCTAGTCATTGGCGCATTCCGTCAGCATTGTGACACTCTGTAATGTTAACACTCATGCCCAAATTTATAAAGAGGAAAAACCGACCGCAAAAAGCCACGTAATGTGCGTGTTCAGTACGGCCGCACTCAGCGTCAAAATAACGACCTATTTTATAAGACTAATTAGGTAAAACAGGCGATTCCGCAATCAACCAATTTAAATACCCCTCACTGCAATTAGCGGTGAAGAAATACACACCTCTCACAAAATAGCGGGTTTGGGTCAACCCTGCGTGTGTAGGCCACACATTCCAATAGAAAATGAATGGCACACAAACACCTCAGCCTGGTACTAGCCATGGCGATGAGGATGCTCGGAAGCGAAAACTGAAATTTACCAATATGGAAGTGGAGATTTTGGTACAAGCAGTACTTGTAACACATGAAGATGTGTTACAAGCTCCAAATACATCACCAGGACAAAGGAATAAAATATGGAATGTGCGGTGGCTTCTTAATAAACAAATGTACCACTTCAGAGTTTGTAGTCTAGGTTGCTTATACATTACGACGCATCACCCAGTTACTGTGATTCGTATATTAGTTCAACTTCTTATTTCGTATAGAATAATTCCAGGCGTATAGACTTTTCAAACTTCAGAAACAATGACTTTTATTTACTTACATCCATGGCAGTCAAACGGGTGGATAATCCTTCCATTGCTCTACAGCAATATGTTCAGCAACAATACAGCTTCATGCGAACAGTCTTCAGTTTAACTACGACTTATATCTTCTTAAAGTCTTATGCAGTTACAACTCTCCTATTTCTTATGTTTGTCTGTATTTCTTACTCTGTATGATTTTAAAGCATATCTGTATGGTATATATGCTTGAAAAACTGTACTTGCTCTAGCGACAAACTAACTGCGTCATCTGTACCTCTGTCCTTTTTTATTTTATTATTGTTGTTGTTGTTGTTGTTGTTGTTGTTGTTGTTGTTGTTGTTGTTGTTGTTGTTGTTGTTGTTGTTGTTGTTAATAATAATAATAATAATATTACCGTTTTCTTTCCAACTTGAATTTAACAATACTGCCTGAACCAGTATTGTTAAATACCAGAATGCCATATTACAAAAAATACATTCTGTAGGCATTACTAAAATAACAGTGCAGGATGAGCCCTCATTGTATAAGAGACTTTTTCTTTCGTGCGCCTCGGAATATCGTTCCATCTTTTCTTAATCTCCTCCACCGGTCTTTTAATAATGCCTACACTAAGAAGTAAAGGCTCTCATTAGAACCTTGCTTTGCCACTGTGGGGAGACCTTTTTAGGTGCTTCTAAGAACCTTTTTTACATTGATTCTATATTCTCTATTTGCAGACTTTCTGTTTTGTCATGTAAACTATGAGACATGTATTGAAGATTGGAATTTGCAAAACAATAGGGTACTGGTATTATAAACCGTAATTTACAAACTTTCTTGACCAAAAGGGCCCCAGAATTACATATGCATATACAGAATTACATATGCATATACAGAATGCATCAAGGGCTAAAGCGCACAGAAACATTGCCCCCGCAAATCACATCTTGAGTGTTTATGCCATTGCGTGTGTTTTATAAATCCCATCCCAGAATTCAAAACCCTCAGTGCCCGTTTTAGGCTCGTAAAACATGCGCAATCCTTTTATAAATCTGGGCGTCAGAGTTAATTAACACATGAGAGATTGGCTTCCACAGCTCCCCCTATGCAATTAATTACAGCATTATTATCAGAGGTTAATTTGTGCCAGATTGCACCGGATCCTAAATCAGGTATCTTTTTGTCTGACAGACAAGAATTATTTCGAAATGAACTGTATGAAAAAAAGAACACTATATACATAACATACACAATAAAAAAGTCCAACTTTCCTGTTCCATAAATTGAATGACAAAACTGTACTGTACCTGTGTTTCAGACCCACTCCTTTAAAGTGTTCAATGTGACCTACATGCAGAACAATGAGAAAGAAAATTATTAGTTTGCTTTTTACACCCCAAACGCTAAAAAACTAGCACTCTTAACAATTCTACAGTCCTCCAGATTAGTCGACCTGCCACTGGTATTGTTCAAACCTGAAGTGTTTGTCAAAACATAGGCAACATGTAGCTACCTAACCTGATCAAATCCTGATCCACAAGCAAGTATATATGGAAGTTGCTGTAAATCAAGGTCAGTACATTAGATCTTTAAACAAATTAACCCCGGAATATTATGTTTTATTAAATTCAGAACACTACGTCAGCCAGATAAGCCACATTATGTAGTGGGTAGTGCTTTGCAAACTTCAGTAAAATCCTTGAAACACATACAGTAGTAATAGTTGTGTAATCCATTATATAACAGTGACAGATTGCTGCCATGATCATTGCCTGCCTAAAAATAATACTGTACATGTTATTTCAGGATATGTTATTAGCCTCAAGTTGACATTGTTAAGGTATGGAACACAGAAAGTCACAGAACTATATGATACATACTGTAGAGCCTCTGGACTGTGTAAATACATCGGTGCTTCCAATGAACACACATGGAGCTCTGTGGTAACAGATCCTGCTTGGACATTATTGATTATGCAAAGTAGTGCCATTGCAGAATGGCTGGAAATGTATTTGCACTTTTATACCACTCAGACTCCTTACTTAACAAATATATTGGTATCCCTGAACAGATAATCATTTTTTCTTTATTCATTTTTAGGAATGTAGAATGACCAGGGTTTTTTTCTCTCTCTCTGGCCCCTTGCTCACTACATGTCTTGGGATCTTGGAGTATATAATTCTCTCCTCTTTAAATGTATTCAAACTGAATTAAGAATCGGTTACAGTGGTACCCCAAATATTATCAACTTACTACCAATGCAGAATGACTGTGTGGTACAATTGTTCTTCATTTTACCCCAAAACATGTTTCTTCAATAGTGACTTCCAATATTCAAATGGGTCCCAAAATGTACACAACTTTACCAGCATGTATTTATTTATTTACTTATTTTGCTAGCTGTTATACTTTGGCTTGCAATGACTTAACTGTTAAAGAAACCTGCATAATCAATCTGGTAGGCCTGTGAGTGTGATTATTAGCTAGGCTTATGAGTTATTAAAACTTTTTTTTTTGTAAAAACCTCACAAAAGATCACATATGCTTTATTCTAAAAACATGAAAAATATCTTGTAATGAAACCAACTTTTTGTGGACTTGATCCACAATGACACTTCAGTAAACTACACCTTTCACTCCTCCTTCCAGAGTAGGGATCCAGGGTATAACGAAGCATTGGCAGACTCATTTGGGTATACAGGTCATAAATAACCAGACAATGTATGTCTAGAACTAGAAAACTACAAATGGAAGTTTTTGTGCACAAAAACAAAGCAGCCCTGTTGGCATAATCTAAGAGGTATGCCACATCAGATTGAATGGTTTGTATACATGAAGTAAAATGGAAATGTGAAAAAGATTGCATCATTGATATAGGTTTGTAAGGTTTTATATAAATTGTAATACTTTGATGTGCCCCTTTAAATGGTAAAGAAGTGAGAAATCATTGAATCTCTTTGAACATTCTGTGAATTTCCTGTGTTTAATGTAAGGCTTTTCCAAATTCTTGCCTAGCCCGAAATACCTCCATGTCTGAGAATCAGGATAATAAACTGGTTTTTAATGACTCAGAGAGCTGTTGTGACCTTGGGCGGATGACCCTTGCATGACTTGTTTCTGCTTAAAAAGCTAAATGAAAACTGGTTCTAAACCACAAACTTCTGCTAAAAGTGACATGCTATACTTTTGGTACCATGGCATGGAACGCCTTCTAACACACCTCCAGTAAAGAGGGGCCAACTCTGTTCATTGGTGAAAGTAGGAGATTTCCACTCCCAGTAGGCAGTCATTTGCAAAGTATATTAATTCTTGTTGCCCGAATACCACCTGTCGAGACCTGTAGGTTTACCTGCAGCTTTGTTGCTCAAGAGTCCATCTGCTGAGACCTGTAAAAGCGCTTACAGTACTGCCGTGATTATTATTATTTGTTATTATTTGTTTATTTAGCAGACGCCTTTATCCAAGGCGACTTACAGAGAATAGGGTGTGTGAACTATGCATCAGCTGCAGAGTCACTTACAACTACGTCTCACCTGAAAGATGGAGCACAAGGAGGTTAAGTGACTTGCTCAGGGTCACACAATGCGTCAGTGGCTGAGGTGGGATTTGAACCGGGGACCTCCTGGTTATAAGCCTGTTTCTTTAACCACTGGACCACACAGCCTCTATTGCCTCCTGTACTGTATTTGGATTTGCTTTGTTCCTGAATAAAACTCTTTTTTTTAAGAAGAAAACAAACCTTACAGGTTAAAAACAATGTGGCACTGAAGCAGTAAATGTTCACGTCGATAAATGCTGTAGGAAACTGCATTGTTTTTGGCTGGTGCTACAGTATTATTTTTATAATAAGGGCTAATTGCCAGAGTATTTTATCATTCTGTCGCTCAGCATGAAAAATAATTGTAAATATTGCTAAGAAAGGCCTCCACCATCTGTCTCTTCCCTTCTGTTAATCAACACCAAAGCCCAGTGGAGGGCAGTACACCAGGGACCAGGGCTGCTGTGTATGGAGGGCAGTACACCAGGGACCAGGGCTGCTGTGTATGGAGGGCAGTACACTGGGGACCAGGGCTGCTGTGTATGGAGGGCAGTACACTGGGGACCAGGGCTGCTGTGTATGGAGGGCAGTACACAGAGGACCAGGGCTGCCTCAGGGATTATGGACTCCGCTGCAGAGGCTTGCTTTTCACTAGCAAGCCAATCTGTTGGCAGTTATCAGATTGTGTGAAGGGTAACCTAGCAAATGTTTTTTTTTCCGTAATTTTAATTGGCATAAAGAAGTATTTTATTGCTCAATTATCGAAGTTCACTTACAGGTAACTGGACATGCAATAGTGAAATGCAACCGTATGAAAATGATAAAATAACATTATTATTCCAAAACTTAATAACCTTAATATATGGTCACATATGGTTATATATTTTTTTTTGTAGTAAGAAATTACCAATATAAAGTCCTAATAAACATACAAAACATACATATGGACGATGAACACAGAATTGCATTGGCAGACCGAGGGTGAATACACACAAGCAACCCCTGTTGCGTGTATCTGTGTACTGTGTATTAACATGTCATTGAACAATAAATGTTTACTTGCATATCAATTAAATGCCTATTTATGCCACTCAAAAGAAAGCGATACCCTTTTTATTGAAAGATGCCTGGAAGCAGTGCAGCACTCACAATGAGGCAGTAGCTGTACAATGACAGTGCAATGGCTCTGTCACAAAGGGCATATTTTGTCGTACCAAAAAAAAAAAGGACACACTACATTGCTGATGCCAAGGTATCAGTTCCAGTGTTCTACAGTATCAGGCACATTTGTGTTGCCATTGCTCATCATGCTGTGTTCAGCTAATGCTTCAGGCATAGTAAGGTCTCTTCAGGTTAATATGCAGGTAGTATCCCAATGGCATTTCATTAAACTTGTTGGTAAGGTTAACCCAACGGATGAAATTCTCCAATTTGCACAACAGGCAACTTCTCTTTGCTGATTTTCAAAAAAATTCTCACTGCACTTGTGCAAAAAGATCAAGCCTGCATCAGCATTTCAGGATGGCAGGTCCATCATCATTAATACTAAACTCTCTGCCCAGCGGAAGCACTCAGATGAAAAAGCTTTTTCAGCAGCTAGTTGTACAACAATGACTGGTATTGACACTTTTTTAATATTTGTTTATTTTATCGCGCGGATCAAACTGCTTTATGTAACTTTCAAAGCAAGTCAATAAATATAGGAAGCAGCTGGTTAGCTAAGGATCGGAAATAAGGTGTTGACAATTTCACTCTGCAGGTGAAATTAAAAAAATTCCACGCTATCTCAAGGCTTGCAAACAGTATTCTATAACTTGTGTATCAGATATGTTTTTTTTTAAATGAAAATACATGTAATGCATGCATTTTACATCAGAAGATGTATGCAATTATTATTTTTAGAATGGCTTCATGCATTCATTTCTGATTCACCCTAGTTGTTGGGGTGATGATCCTGCACAGCTGAATAAAATCCTGTAATGTTTCTTGCTATAAAGCCATCTTCTCCTCAACACTACAGGAATGCAGGTAGCTGTGGCACAGTACAAAGCAGCTCTTTGTATTCAAACAATGTGTTTGGTTTCAGAGAAGACACTCAATGAAGCTCCTCGAGTGACACACATTCTGTTTTGATAAGTGGGGTTACTTTGAACAAGTCACGTGAGACCATTTTATTAATTGTTATCAATAATCTATTGTTGCGGCGTTCTTAACAATTTGCACATCTCTATATAACACACAACAGTTTCATTTAGTGAATTAACACTGCTGTGGTTGCTTCGGTTTACTCTTTTTGGTCTCCCTGCTGCTACTGTGAACGGTAAGATAAACATCTATCTCTGTTTTTCTCTCCCGCTTTGTTTGTGTGCTGGTCTCCCCTGTTTCTAAATGCTTTTATCCTTTTTGTTGTTTGTGTTAGTGTTAACTTTGGTTGAATTTCGGGGTGCATTTGAGTTTCACTGTAATCTGATCTCTCTACCAGCACATGACATGTTCCCTTGCAGCACTGTAACCAGACCTCTGTAACCCGATCTCATTGACCTTTCACACAATCTACTGCCTACTATATAAAATGCTCCCATTTTATATAGACTCTATTGAGTTTGTTTGTAGTTGCTGCCATTTCCTTATCTACTATTTTCGTACCTGGTTTGACCATTTTTGCATATCGACTACCCTTCTCGAATTATTCCTTAGCTGTTTCTCGTTTACGTCTGTCTCTCTTCGGATCTCCTTTACTAACTGACTTATGACCATCTTTCAGATTACCCCCTTTTGTTGTTTGCCTGGAAATGGAATCGCAGATCACAGATCTCCTTCCATCTGATTTGGAAGACAGCCTCCGGATGCTGGCGGCCCAGCCCAGCCGTGGGAAGAGAGCTGCTCCCTGCCTGCTGACAGCAGAGCGCTTTGGTGTTACTGCATCTTGTAAAGCACTTTGTGATGGTGGTCTACTACGAAAGGCACTATATAAAATAAAGATTGATTGTACTTCAAGAGGGCGGCACGGTGGCGTAGTAGTTAGCGCTGCTGCCTCACAGCGCCAGGGTCCTAGGTTTGAATCCGGCCTAGGGTACTGTCTGTGTGGAGTTTGCATGTTCTCCTCGTGTTCTCGTGGGTTTTCTCCGGGTACTCTGGTTTCCTCCCACAGTCCAAAGACATGCTGTCCAGGTTGATTGGTTACTCTAAATTGCCCTCTGTGTGAGTGAGTGTGGTGCCCTGCGATGGACTGGCGTCCCGTCCAGGGTGTAGTCTCGCCTTGCGCCCTGTGTATGCTGGGTTAGGCTCCAGCTCACCGCGACCCTGTAAAGGAGTAAGCTGCTAATGATAATGGATAGATGGATGGATGCACTTCAAGAACTGGCCGACAGTCAGTGATTGCCTTGCCTTAGCTCTATTTAAATCCACCACAAGGCCTTTGCCTGCTGAATCTGTCTTTACTCCACGCCTGCAATCAGGCGCCTCTCCCCCGCTCCCCACTCGACACCCACTCCCACAGAGCCAGCACAATTTACCGTTCCATCAGAAGATCCTGCCCTGGATCCCCAGCAGGTACGTTCAGAGTTTTAAAAAAAACGATCCAGCCCATTACAAACTCAATTTCAACCAGTGGTGGCTCGCGATTTTGACTGGTCACAACATGCTCCAACGACACGGCTGTACTGCAACTTTTCCACCGGTGCCTCACAGACCCTGGCTGACCACGCCAACGCCCTCATTGAGTGACTGCAGGGAGTGGTAAGTTGCCATGGTGACCAGGCAGCTTCATCAGGCACTACAAACTTTGTGCCTCAGTACTGCAATCTTCTGCAAGCTTCCTGTTGCTGCGCTTTCACAACTGGTGGGGGCGAGTTCAACTCCCCGAATTGTGACATCTAAATACTGCAGGCTCATCATGTAGACCTTCGTTAACTTATTCATATACATGACTAACTGTCCTGAAACATGTATCAAATATATTTATTATTCAAATCTAAAAAGAATACTCAAATGTTGTTATACATAGACAAGGATTTTAATCACAATAACCAAATATATTCTACCCTGCTTCACTCAAGCCAATAGTTTTAATTCCAATCACAACTTCTAGATGGCGGTATAACACTAAGTTCTATATATTTTTTAAGCAGGTTTGCCAATGCTGCGAAGCTCGCACACTCCAACTTTTCTATCCATTCCTGCAGTTCGTTGTCACTCTGAGGGATTCTCAGGAGTTCCCCTCCTGCCTCAACCTTTTGCCTACCTATATCAACGGACATTCTTCAGTTTCATTTAATCAACGTGAGCCACCAGTCAGATAAGGAAACCATGTCCTAAGATTATCAACGTTTCAGTCAAAGTGTCCTCCTTCCCCGCAATAGACAATACACTCATAGCCTGTTCCTGACCAAATCAATAGGTTTTGCAGCAGCCTCAGAGCAACGCATTCTTCATCCTCTCAGGTTCTGCAGCGGCCTCAGATCTATGCATTCTTCATCTCTGCCCAAAGGCAGCCCCATCTCCGACACCATCTAAACCACCTTAACACTCAAGACCAATATCCACTACATTCAGCAGATCTCTGCTCTCTACAGCAGGCCAATACACACTACTGACAGCACTCCATCGTTCACTTCCTCAGATCTCTGCCTCTACTATTAATCACTCCTTACTACAGCAGATCTCGGCTCCCTCTTCAGATCTGCTCACTATTGCAGCATGCAAAAGTTGCTTTAGTTTACAGTTTAAATCTGCAACTGCCCTCCTCCAGTCCTTCCAACGCTGCAGTTTTCCTCCAATACGCAGATCGTGGCAGCATTTCCACAATCAAGGCTAACGTTAATCCCCATCTAATCAAAATACAGGGTGCTTGACTTCCTCAGCAATCTATTCATTTGTCCACTCATCCTCTCAAATATTACAACATTAATACATGGTGAGACCTGGTACGAGACTGGAAATCTGTCTTGATTATGAGTCAAGGAGTTCCACTATTAGGAGAATGACTGGAGTTGTGAAACCCAAATCTCTGAACGACAGGGATATGGCAATTCCAGCTGGATCAACATCTCTTGCTTTCTATTAGGCTGGACCCACTGTAGCATATAACAACTGTTAATTGATAAAGAAGATATATGTACTACAAAGCAAACATTTATTTTATTTGACAATATTTGTATTTTAAATAAATATTATTACCTTGCCTATGTGGGGTAAGATTTAAACCATATGTACGGTTTCCGTTGCTTTATTCTTTCATTTAATAGGAAGGGACTCAAGCGGGGATCACAATACAGGAGGTCTGGTAACTCGGAGCTCCCCTTACTCCTGGTTTAATTGAGGGGTGCCGTAGTCAAATCAATAGCCCTATAGGCTGGGTGCCACAATCTGGCGTAGTTGGCAGGATTAATAAATGGAAAAATGGAATGTACATATAGTGGGTTTTTTAAGTATAGTGGAAAGAAAACAGTGGTCAGCTGTTGCACCTACCATCAGAAGAAGGTTTTGTTGGAGATCTGCAACCACAAGAGGAGAAGGCAACCCTGTGGGGGAGGGTTGTACTTTGGCAGTCTGTTTTATTAGCACTGCTTTTAAGCTTTTACAATCTTACTGTCAGCCCTATAGGATGGGTGCCACACACAGTTATAAAAAATGTGTTTTGCGATAATTCAATGACAGCTGTATTTGGATATCCATCGGTGCGATTATTTTTTTATTTGTTGTTGCCAAACTAATTGGATAATACACTCTTAAAATGTACCAGCCACCCAACTACAGCATTCAATATGGCAGACCAAAGCAAGTGTTCTAATGATTTATTTAGAATATAACTATATCCATGGCCCCCAATCTCACCTTTCAGTCTAAACTGAGCTACTTTCCTTATGAGGGTTAAGATGACTGACTTCAACCAAGGCTGGGTGTACAGTACACAGGACCCACCCAGGGATTTTGGAATATGGTGGGAGAGGCATGGTTCTCCAAAAATGGAACAGTAAATAAATCATAATAATCTAAAATTCACTCTTCCTGAATTGACATATTTTATCCTCATCATTGCAACAATAACCCTCCCTTTTTGAAGATTTATATAATCTATTTTTTCTCACATACCACTTTTCTGTTAATGAGTGCCTCTTAATTGGGTACACAGCTGGACCCCTCTACAGCTCTGGACACTAGATAACATTTAAGTGAACATTTAGCATCCACTTCTCTAGTCCTGATTAGCTCTGACAGTCCAGGAAATCTATCTGTCCTTTAGAAAAACCAACAGCTGTTGCTAAAAAGTTCACAGCTTGTATTATCTTTGGATGAAGTACATTGAGGGCTATTGACTTTCCGTATAGAGATTCACGGCCAGGATTGACTTGCAGGGGGACTGTGGAGTGAATGTGCTGAAAGGCTGTTGACGTGCAACCCAGACAGAAAGATTTCCTATCAGAATGAAAGGTAGCTCCAAGCAAAGCGAGACGCTTATAAATAGTACTTGGGCTCAGGGGGGATTACGTAACCTATTTGTTTTTCAGTTTCGTCACGCTTCAGTCCGTTTATCATCAGCTTCTTGTTCTAGCGAATGTGGTGATTCCAGGGGTATTCTTGTGAGCACTGCAGGGATGTGCCATACTGTAGTCTGTCTTTTAGAAACTTGTGATTGTATTGTGATATCTTAAGCTCAAAGCTGACAATAAACAGCACTGAAGATTGGAGCTTCGCAAGCATGAATAAGGGGGTTTGCGTGCAGGAGTGATAACAAAAGCTATAAAATCCTTATCAGAATACATCACACGCACACACAGTGCAGAAGAGTTTTTTGCTTGATTTTTCTCAGGATATGACAAGAAATGGAATGCCATAGATTACATGTTTAAACTGCTACTTCCTGGTCCTAACTCACTTCCTGTGGTGTGGGTACATGGCCTGATTGTATATCAGTGGAGTGAATCTGGCCTGCAGCACAGGAAGTGAATAGCTGCAACAATACAGCAGCCACTTGTTATTTATCATGTAAACACCTGCATGTATATTAAAGCTAAATAAACAAGCCTAAAAAAAATATCTTCTGCACAAGAGAACAAGTGATAATGTTGCTCATTCTAATACACAGTAGCAGAATGGGTTTTAAAGCCTTGGTTATCAGTCCTTTAACAATCCTTGGCAAATGCCCTTAAATTGAAGTGCTTACTATTATGCTAAATGGATTTTGCACTAAAATTCCATGGGTTCCCGATTGCTTCATTCTCTCATAGTTAGCCTCCTGTGCATTCTACATCTTCAGTAAGCAGACCATTTATATTCTGTTTGTTTAAATCCATCAGATAGCGTTAACTGTGGCCAGGTAGTGTGTGTACCAGTAAGTACTGTGTATAGATCGATAAATAGATAGATAGATAGATAGATAGATAGATAGATAGATAGATAGATAGATTGTTAAAGTAATTACAGCTAACAAAATATTTCCATACATTTTGTCACCATGCACATCCATTCGTTATATAGGTCTCAAGTGTGCAGTTTTGAAAGAAACACCTGCTGTTAAATAAATCTCTGGTTGAAAATTGTCCACACCTCCTCGTTGGCTTCTTTCTGTCAATAACTAATCAGATGCTTCCCCTATTGACTGACATACTTTCAGCCAGTAACATGCTTTGAAACAGGTGAAATAATAATTTAAAAAAAAACTTTCTGGAAGGCAAGGCAAACAAAGTGAGAACTTCCTTTAACCTAGTGTAGTACTAGATGTCTGGATTAAAAATGAAAATATATGTTTCCAAAAAATGTTACATTTGAGACCTATATAGCTAATGGACTTGCAAAATGGGGAAGATTTATGGAATTGTTTTGTCAGATGCAATTACTTTAATATTAAGTTCATATTTATTATTGTTATTGTAAGTTCACTTTCAGCCACCAGTTTGGAGGTATGAAGCAGCGTAAATGAAAGATCACCCACTGGCAGACCTGATTGACAAGAAACAAATCATCTTGGACAAGCACATGTGTTTGGGTAACAGAGGCCGACACTAACAACCCCGGGAAAGGGATTCTAAAGTTTTGAGGGCACAAGTCATGTTTTTATTAACATACCTTTTTCAGAGTTGAAAATTGTCTACCAAAAATAGACTCTGCCTAAACTCACATTGCAACTCATTATGTTACAGTGTTGCCTTTCAGATTTCACAATGAGCTTTCCAAGGACAGATCACACTATTTGTGTTACTTCTAAGAACTTAATCATCAGGTGTGCACACACACACACACACACACACACACACACACACACACACACACACACACACACACACACACACACACACACACACAGAGCACACACACAGGATCTAAACTCTGCTGCAATTTGACTGTATAAAGTTTTCCAGGTAGGTTTCCAAAACAAGATAAATATCATATCTGCTCTAACTTTTTCTTTAGATTTTATTTTATAATTTTTGGAACACCTGTCTGTGCTATGTTGTGGCCCTATAAAATCATTTTTGTTCAATCAAGCTTTGAACAGTGCAGCTTTGAAAGTTAAGAATAATGCAATACTGTATGTTCCACAGGATTGGTTGTATTACTGCAGACTAATAAGGGGAGTCAACTAATTTTGGCACTCTGTCCCATTTTAGCAGCCAAGAAAGGTTAGACCTCGTTAATACTTAAGCCGTGTTTCCACATTCATCAAGCCAGCCGGCAGTCACATGGTTGTATAGAGTGTTCTATTACAACACAATTTGTCCTAAAACCTGTCGCTATCAACAGTGTGGTGGCAGGTTGAATACACATAACCAGAGTCTACAAAAAAATATGAAGGGACTTCACCCCTTCAAATCTCAAAATGAATGAAAGAAAAGCGTTATTATTATGAGAAAACATAATAACTTACGCAATGTGGCTCCAATCTGCTGCGTACACTGCTAACCCACTTTGTGACTGTCATCCTTCGGCACTGATTAAATAGTGTTCTACCCCAGTGAGGATGGAGGGTCTCCATGTAAAATCAGATGCTGCAGAAAATGGTTGGTGGATCTGTAGAGGGCACTCTAACCTCTGAGCCAGAGCTGAACCAATTCCCAGCATGGTGTGAGTCTGCACTGCTGCTGGTGAGTGCCGTCCGTCAGAAGAGATGATAAACTGAGGTCCTTTCTAGTCTGTGAACATTATAGATCCCATTTACATCTGTTGAAGACGAGCATGTAGTGTCATGGATACGTTTTAATACACATCGATTAAATTCAGCCCTGGTTATTTCTCATGAAATAAGGCTTCGACATCCCTGTAAACGAGGTCTCTTAATTTCACTAAATACAAGAAAGATGGAGTGGAAGGATGTGTAAAACAGTTCCCTCCCCAGTGTTATATACGCAGCTTCTAGCTGTGGGGCTCTGCCTCTGGTGGCTGGGAATAAGCCTGTACATACACTCCTTTGTTATTGCCTGTTTTGTGTGGTCTGTCTGCATTCTAGACAGTTTAACTACTGTACACTGGATGTATGTCTGCTGATGCTCTTTTTCTGCTTGCCTGCTAATAAAGCTGTTGTGATTGTGTGGCCTGTCCTTGATATAAGTTCCAGTCTGATAAGAGTTGCAAAGCTGTCCTACTCTGGGGTGCAGACATCTTTAAACTGAACAGTTAAAGGTGTTACTCTCAATGCCAAGATCTCTGATGGCAGTATTGTATGAACTTTTCTTGTCCTGCAAGTAATCACTGGCTTTGTTTTCTGTTATGTATTATAACAGATCAAATATACCAAAGCTGTGCATATTAGGTCGCTATTTTATCTTGTGGGTTATGGCGACATTAATCATTCAAACTTTGAGAAATCATTTGTACATTCAGAAATCATTCAAACATTGAGAAATCAATCAAACATTGAGAAATCATTCGTACATTCAGAAATCATTCAAACATTCAGAAATCATTCAAACATTGAGAAATCGTTCAAACATTGAGGAATCATTCGTACATTCAGAAATCATTCAAACATTGAGAAATCGATCAAACATTGAGAAATCATTTGTACATTCAGAAATCATTCAAAAATTGAGAAATCATTCAAACTTTGAGAAATCATTTGTATTTCAGAAATCATTCAAACACTGAAAAATCTTTCAAACATTGAGAAATCATTCTTAGATTCAGAAATCATTACAACATTGAGAAATAATTTGTACATTCAGAAATCATTGCTATAATTATAGACTTACTAAGTTCTGTTGAATGTACATGATTGATTGTGTTATTAATTAATAATGGGCTCTTTTCACTAATCTGTAAGGGTTGTTTTAAGGAGTGATTTGCTAAATCTCATTTAGATTAATCATGTTTACAAATCTGTTTTCAACTGTTTTAGAGAGGATTGGAATTGTAGTCTCATTTTTCAAAGCACTGTTAAATCTAAGAGGAGGTTTTCAACACCCTCCAAAAATCAGTCCTTGAAAAACACTCCTTAAAACAGTCTTTAAAGTTTTGTGAATTGGGCTCAGTATTTCATCCATAACATTGAGCACTCAAAGTTATCTAAAAAAATCCCCAGCAAGATTAATACAGAGTTAAATGGCGACACTGTATGGGTCACATGGTCATTTTACAGTGTAACATTGCTAATTTACAAACTTTTGTTTTACTTTGCATTTGTTGCTACAAATAAATAACCATTGTTTACCATGTTAAACCATAGTTCCCAATGATTTAACAAATATGATAAACCATGTCTGTGCTTGACAAAACTTATACACTTTGATATATTTTCACTAGGTTTTACTAGACCACAGTAAACATGTACAATGGTTATATCATTATATCCCATTGAATTAAATAAGAAAAGATTGGTCTTCAAATGTTGTGTTTCCATGCACACAGCCTGCATGTTCCTCATACCAAGGTGGTTTTGGTAAATGTGACTTTGGCCTGGACTTTAACGCATGGTACCCACATTTCACCACATATTTCCAGTCATACAATCTCAGATGGTAGCCATTGTTCGACAAGCCTTTCTTGAGGGTGGAGGAGGGAGCAGTTCAATCTGTTCTGTGGTCTTTCTATTCGTCTGTAAATTCTGCTATTCCTGTAAATTTAGGTTAACACTGGTGACATTTGAATTAGCTTCTCTAATGCACCCCTTAGCTACAGGTCCAACAGTGCCCCTTAGTGGAGCAGAGGTGAACACTGCTTAAACAGTGCCACAGGATTCCAATCACAGCGTGGGTTAGCAGTGTAAACTGCATATTGGAACCACATGCCACATAAACCATGTGGCGTAATTCATAGACTTTTAAAGAATGTGAAATATTTTTACCATGGCCTACCAGTGAGAGATCCTGGGATCATAGCAAAAGGAGAGAGAGGCTAAACCATGCTCCTTACAACCTAAAATATTTTTGAGGAATCAAAAGACACTTTAAATCATGTTGTATTTAAACATATTTACACATCTGCATTAATAATAGTGTGAGTGCTAACCTGAAGTAAGAATTTTCCCTGTGCATTTGCTATGAATGCACCATTTATATACAGTATATACATTGCTGAGTCTTGCATCATAGGGTAATAGGATATTATCCTATTGTTTATAGCTTGGAAAGTGCAGTCACAGCAAACCTTACTATGTTCCTGTCAACTAAATCACAAGCAGCCAGCAATGTGAAGTCCCTGTGTGTGTCTTGCAGAGATGTGCAGATTAATTTGGCATCTCCAAAAAGTCCTTCAGAATTGTAATAATATGATTTCCGCATCAATCTTCAATGGAAATGGATTCCAGGATGACAGCAAGGTGCACAGTGCCTGGAAAGTGTCGTGCCTCTCCCGTCACTTGTATATTTGTCAAGATTGAATGGGATGTCGTGTTATAGCAATTGTGCAGTGTAAGTATTTTGAAAATTAAACAAGTGTTTCCTTAGAAGCAGGAACGAGGGGATATTCCTGCCACATCATGGTTGCTAGGGCGTGACAAGTGTATAGCTCTCAGGGTTATATCATTTTATCTGAAAGCAATGGAAAATAACCAGTCATGCCACTGCATTGTCCCAGGAAGGAGGCAGCTATAGTAGATGGCAGTGTTGGTCAAAGGCCAGGCTTTCCCATCTTAGTAAAGTTCTAAAGAACACTTGGCTTCGAGAGTGAGGCGAAGCGAAGTATTATTTACATTTATACATCTTTAATCATTTGGAAGTGGAGGATAAACAGAAATTATTTATATAAAGCTCATCTCGTTTCAAAACCAAAGTGGTTGGTTCATGTGCAGTCTATACTCCAGTCTGCAAGTAGCTGTGGTTTGATTGACAGGTTAGTACAACTTGGAAGATGAGACTTTCAGGTATATGAAATGTTTAGAGACAATTATATTTGTCATTGTTCAGTACGACTAATTAACCCCTAAAAAACGTGTGGAATGAATTTCCCATCCTCCAGTATTTCCCTGATAATATAGGTTACAACATCCATTCTACCTAAAAAAAAGTCCCAATTGGTTCACTGAATGACACAGTGACATTTACATTCAATGGGGAGGTAGCTATTATTATGTGTTTATTTAGCAGACGCCTTTATCCAAGGCGACTTACAGAGACTAGGGTGTGTGAACTATGCATCAGCTGCAGAGTTACTTACAATTACGTCTCACCCGAAAGACAGAGCACAAGGAGGTGAAGTGACTTGCTCAGGGTCACACAATGAGTCAGTGGCTGAGGTGAGATTTGAACCAGGGACCTCCTGGTTACAAGCCCTTTTCTTTAACCACTGGACCACACAGCTAAAATAAAATGTTCTGCTAATGTAATAGACTAGACTTTTGAAAACAAGTACTATACTGCTTTAATAACCAGGTTACATGAGTCTATGAAAGAACCAAGGAATATATTTCAATATGAAATCCAATTTGGATACATCCTCAGTATCTATCTTGCTAATGCAAACTTACCATACAACCCTTAAAGGTGTACATTCAGAACTAGATGCCTGACAGTTGGTTTTGTCACATAGACAAAGACCTGTGATTTTCTGTTCCATGGCATAAAAGAAACAAACTACTTTAGGTTGCCGTGACTTTAACCACTTGGATCAGAATTGGGTATAAATGAGACAACAAAATCACTTTGAAAGAAGAAAAAAAATTAGAAACAGTGCTAAAAAGACTGGGAGGTAACTAAAAGCCCACATTCTGACCAATTCATGCCTACTGCTCATTCAAGTCTAATTTCATTTGACAAATCATCTTACTCTGTAGACACTACCATCTGAATGACACAAGTTATCCGGATTTAGGTATTTGGGATTTTCAAGGCTGTACAGTATGGCATTATACTGTATAGGCCACTGTGAAATGTGTTCGAATAATCCAGCATTTCAGATAATTCAGAGGCAGCACCATACTTAATGCGACATGTTTCCTTCCTGTTACAAAACTACAATGGGCAGTTTAACTGAGGTAGCATACCTTGAGAAGAGTGAGTGTAACTGATAACCTGACACTAGGGGATGCAAAATGAAACCTTCTTTTCCCTAGTTTGGTACCACTGATATTTTAAAACTGTACCTGTGAGATACAGATTGTGAATGGAAGCGCATGACAGGTATGATTTATGGAACTATTTCATTAGCGTTAATCATTACGTTTGTATTATTTTGCTCTATCTGCAGTTTTGAGTCAAGCTCAGGTCACTTCCTACACTTCCTGGGTCATTTCACCTCGAGAGCTGTACCCAGCCCTTCACTGTCCTTTACTGGCTTCTTTCCTGTCAATAACCAATCAGCTTGTTACCCTATTGACTGACATGCTTTCAGCCAATAACATGCTTTGACCCAGAAGACACTACTGGAGTGAAATGACCAAGGAAGTAAAAGCAGTAACAGACTTCCTGGAAGGCAAGGCGAGCAAACTGGGAACTTTATTTAACCTTGTGTAGTACCTGAAGTCTGTTTTAAAATGAAAACACACATTGTGAAAACGTGCTCTAACATGTGCTTCTTTAAAAAACACACATTTGAGACCTATGAAGTTCATGGAAGTGTAAAATGAAACTCATGGGATTATTGTGTAAGCTACAATTACTTTAAACATAACAGGTAAGTCAATAGAATATAAAATACAACACTCCAGAGGAAACTTGTGCTGAGTTAGTATTAATGAGAATTTATGTATTATTATTATTATTATTATTATTATTATTATTATTATTATTATTATTATTATTATTATTAATAATAATAATAATAATAATAATAATAATAATAATAATAATAATAATAATAATAATAATAATTTTACAAATACCACCTGGTTCCATTTTTTTTTCAATGAGCAGAATAATAATATTCTGACCGCAAACAGTATTTTCAATAGAACGTCATGATGCAAAAAAGCAGTGCAATTGCAAATCACAGTAAGCAATCGGTTGTCCTTGGAGTACCGGTCTGCTGGCGAGCACTGGAGAAGGGAAACCCTCTCAGCAACTCCCTCCCCTTCCCTGTGACTGTGTGCAATTGTGGTGTCATTCCCAGACGCAAGAGATTCATTCCCAGATCATGTTGTTGTTTTCGGCTTGTGGCTGACAATGCCCTGTCCTGCCTGTACAGTTTTTACTACAGTAGGTGGTTTCTCTCTAGAATGTGCATCGCACAGCATTAGTATGCCGGGAGTGAGTTCAACTCATCATTTATTCTTCAGCCCCTCAATCGTACCACATTATGAAGGACAGATTGAGATGCTGTTCGACCATGGACCATATTTAAATGACACCACTGATTCATTGCCACATACTATATCAATGATACAGATCTTTTCCAGAGAGCCATCTGACTTCATGTTTACAAACCATTCAATCAGAAAGGCTGAAAACATTTCTAATTTAATTGAAACCAATTCAAAATAAAAAATAAAACGATTTATAAATTGCTGCCATCGCTTCCAAAAACTTATTGCACAATGGCTTACTGTGGGGAATTTTTTTGTTTAACCCCACCCTGATTTTCAGACCCCCTAGTGCCAAGACTGGCTTCTGGAGGGGGTATGTCCAGCTAACAGACCTGGCAAAATCTCTGCATGGAAACAACAGCACAGTGACTGGTTAGACTCAACAATGGTGCTTTCACTTTTAATTGTGTTTCCATTTTAAGCGCGCCTAAAGGGGATATTTATTGTAAAGTGTTAGTAAATGTTTCAGCAATCTCAAGTTTAATATCCCTGAAACAGTTCTTCTCTTGTTAATAAAAACCAACAATAGCGCAGAAAGGCTTCAGGAATATCAGACTAGCTTTTTTACATGAAAACAGAATTTTTGAAGAAAAAAAACCAACAACAACATCGTGAGTAAAACGCGAATACAGAGTGTTTTATGCTAAATATAACAGTACATTATCTTTGACTATGAAACTGTTCTATTATTTTGTTAAAGAAGCCAACAACAGTCTATATACTGGAACAGTTCCATGAATATCAAACTGCATTATTTTCATAAAGCAGACTTTTAAAAAAATATTCTCTAAATAAATGATGAGTAAAATCTTCATTATGTTCATTTTTGATACACAACTGTATTCTATGAGTCTCTCAGTCAAGTGTCATTGGAGGAGTTTAGTTAAAATTAAACCATTCCACTGCCAAAGAGAACTCTTAGTATGCTTTGGAACCCACTGTTAAACCAATTGTTTACAAATTTAAAATAAATATGTACATTTAGTACATATTTAATTGTTTTAGACTATACTTTAGATGCATAATAAAACACTCGTGTTGGCAATAAAGAAACACTAGTGCTTATTATAATTATCATCATCATTATTAGGCTTCGAAGACAGAATGGCTGGGGAGCATATTGTTATTGTAAAGATTTTTTTATTTTTTTATTATTATTCCCAAATTCTTCCCAAGATTTCAGACTACTCCTGTTCGAACGCAGTGTAACCAATCACCATCAAGCTTGGCAGGTATCATACCGGGTTGAATACAATTCAAATGCTAAAGAATTGCGCTCCTGCGTCAACCAAGATGGCGGTCTGACACATTTTTTTGAAAAACCTTTCAAAATCTTCTTCTTGGGAACCGGTGAAGCGATTGATCTGAAACTTGGCATATGTCATCAACAACCAAACACGCTTCAAGATTACAAAGCAGACATTACTGCGATAAATTTTTATATCAAAATGGCTGCCAGCAAATTCACTGAAGCGTGCTCCAAACATCAAACTGCTTTTGTTTGAAAACCATTTAACCAACTAACTCTGAACTTGGTAGACATCATCCTGGGGACAATGGAATTCAAATGGGGCAAAATAGTGTTCTTTTGTAAAACAAGATGGCCGCCAGACCTATATTTTCTTCTTAAATTTAAAACTGCTTCAGTTAAAAAATGGTTTATTTGCTTAACTCCAAAGTTGACAAGCATCATCCCTGTATCAATACAATTCACTTTTTCAAAAATGGTGTCCATACGTAAACCAATATGGCCACCTGATGCATTTCTTTAAAGACCTTTCAAAATCTTAGGTCAAATGTAAAACTATCTTATAACTTCTTACAGAGTGCAGACAGGGTAAACGTTACTATAGAACACATATACGAACCCATAAACGTGTGATTCAAAAATTTCCTTGACCGTGACCTTTGACCTCTCCTTAAAGTCAAATGTAAAACTGGCTTATAACAAGTGCAGATAAGGTCATGGTTACTATGGAAAGCGGACAGGACCCATACATGCGCTATCCAGAATTTACCTTGCCTGTGACCTTTGACTTCTCTAACATCAAATGTAAAACTAACTTATAACTCCTTATAGTGCACATACGGTTATGGTTACTATATAACATATTTAAGAACCCATATATGCTCTATTCAAAAATTACCTTGATCGTGACCTTTGACCTCTCCTTAAGGTTAAATGTAAAACTAGTTTATAATTCCTTAGTGTGTAGTTAGGGTCATGGTTACTGTGGTGTTTAACGTTATAAAGTATTGTGAGATAACGAACTAATGTAGTATTTTGAATTGAAACTGCTCCACAAAACTGATCTGTTGCTGACACTTGTACTGCAATGCTACAGCTTGCCAAAATTTCCAGCTGGTACTGAGCTTGGAAGCCGTAAAACTGCCTGGCAGGTCTAGTTATTATTATTATTATTATTATTATTATTATTATTATTATTATTATTATTATTATTATTATTATTATTTGCAGGAAATTCTTCTAAACCCTAGTATCAACATTTGGTTTGATATTGAATCAATGATATGGATATAGTGTTTCGGTATATTAAATGCAGAAGACATAAGATTGTTTTTTTTCTATTAAGAGTGTATGATGTCAATTAATCAAATGGTTAACATAGAATCTGTTCTATATATTGTACCACTAATCCTTAGAAAGCGTGTGCCCCAATGCCTTGATGAAAACAATCATAGCTCCCCCGCTTGCCCTGCGTGAAGATGATTTGATCTCCCTGAGAGACCCCATTTCCACAACCACTCTCTAATTTTCTGCAAGGATTAATGCAGTTTAGTCACACAACCTGAACTCTATAGCTTACTGTACCCTGGTTTCTTTTTAGAGAGAAAACAAAATCCACACACGTATAGTTAAAGATTATTTGTACATTCACTCGAAAAACATTTTGCTAAATTAACATCGAGAGGTCGTTTTGGGGTTTTTTTGTTGTTTTTTTAAAGAGATTTGCACATTCGCAAGCACAATATATTTTTGTAGGCTGAACGCACCCTATTTTTTTTTAATGGGCCTAGAATAGTGTTTCGCTAAGGTAAATATGTGATTAACAACAACATAGTTTGCGTAGATGTTACTGGAATTGTGTTTGATAACAACTTTGCACATTTAATTAACTTTGTTTATATTTTAGTTATGATTTAAAATAAGTATTATAAATTATTTAGAATTAATACCTTAAAAAAAATCAGACACACAACATTGGTTGGGTCTAATACCATAGTGTTATTTATGAGTGTATATGGGAACAAAATAAACGGCTCTTTAAATGCTTGATTGGAAAAGTATACAATGTGATCCCATGGGAATGTATAATCCAGTTGAGGGAGCTCCAGTTTCCCACGCTGGATTCAATGGCAATGACATCTGTTTTTTGCTTTTTATAAACTCGCCAGAACCTTTTACATACGTAATTTTATTTGATTGTGCAATGTGAAAAGAAAAGTTGAGTACAATAGTAGATGTCGCTCTTTAAACACAAACGTATGTGGTGGTATTAAAAAAACAGTATTCTGAAATTAACTTTATATTTTGTAAACAGATAAAAAAAAACAATTTAAGACTGCATTTTAGATACCCATGGTTTGATTTTGAAAGAAACACAGATTCATTTTTTCATTCTTTTTAAACAAATCCAAACTATAAACTGGGCCAGGAATACATAGCACGCATATCAAAGAAGGCTATAATTTTGCACAAGGAACAATTTATTTATTTATTTATTTATTTATGTATTATTATTATTATTATTATTATTATTATTATTATTATTATTATTATTATTATTATTATTATTATTATTATTATTATTGTTATCCTTTATATTTGAGCTTAAGTTTCAGAATATTAAGAAGACAAATACCTGTGTGTGTGTGTGTGTGTGTGTGTGTGTGTGTGTGTGTGTGTGTGTGAATATCTCGTTACCTAGGAAAACTACCGCATGCGGGTCCAAAAGCCCAGTGTTGCTATTCTCTTTTGACATCCATCTACTTCATATCCAAACAAGCCGCTCCTTGCAGCTGCGGCGTTTCTACAGCATTCTCTATATTTAACAATGTACTCATCAACGTTGTGTTTTTTAAAGGGTTTTTGAGAAGAACCATAACAGATCGTGTCGTTTTATGTTGCAGTATTTTCATTTTTTTTAATACCCACATTGACTGTATCGATCTGTGGCAGGAAAGTGTAACACGTGTTTGTGTTTGAAAACCGATGTTCTGAATAATGTAAAGAAACGCATCTTGCAACAGTTAACCTTGCAAAAACACCCCGCGGCAGATGCATATATGTTTTAAATACAAATTACTTTTCTGTCAGATTCACCGGGTCTGAGCTGTATCCTTTTAATGGCAATGGCATAAGAACGTGCTAAGAAAGTTATCAGTAACATCTCCCAGCGTTTACAATGAGAAATCTATTGACAATTGACTGCGTTAAAGAACAGAGTGAATCTGCCATCATTCCCCGATTATAGCCAACGAAAACATTTGCAGACCAGGAGGTCAGTTGATGGAGTGAAATAAGGAAGCAAATCAAACGAGAAGAACCCCGGTGCCTGCTGGCAAAGCCGAAAGATTAGTGTCTATATAAGTACGGAACTGTGTTTTTATTTACCAGCATTTACAGTGCATAAGAGTTAATTACCGTAAATTAACGTGTTCACAGCGGCCTATATAGGTATATCGATTACACTCATATATAAAACGGCCTATATAGGCATATCGATTACACTCATATTTATCAACTAAAACACAAACCCAGAACGGTCTACCATTTTGAGTTAAGGGATAGTGACCAGGGAGTTCGTAAAATCCGTACAATTTCTAAAAGTGAGATACTGAAAAATTAGTAATGACAATTGAAACATATAAGAGGAATATATGGGTTAAATTGAGTCAGTGTTTTGCGTGTACATTATAAATATGTCGCACTTATAAACACAACAGTGTTACAATTTGACTGTATTTCCTTCGACCAAATAGTTCAGAATACCCCTGTAGTCTATTAAATGACATTAATAGCCTTGCATGGGATGCTTTGCCTCTAACTCAGAGGAGACATATTGTGAAGCTCAATGAGGCGTATATAGCTCAAAAGCAATGCATGTATTGGACATACTGCAAGCAGTTGCCAAAAGAGACATGGTTATTACATTGTTACAGACCTTGAATTTAACCCCATAACTTGACCACCCTCTCCCTGTACCACCTGGTCTCACAGCAAAACGTTACCATGGTAACGTTCTCACTAGGCTCTGAAACGTTACCTACACAACGTATTTCAGCGTTTTTGCTGCATCAACCACAATGCTTTGCAGGTGAAATTGTTATGTTTTCAAAACGTATATTCCAATTGTTGGATTTGTACCTTGATGTTATCAAAACGTATATTCCAATTGTTGGATTTGTACCGATTATTTATTTGTGATTTATAACGACCAATTTGTTTGCTTTTGAACCAATTAAATTGTTGCAAAAATACTATTCTTTAGTCCATTCAGGAATTCCAAAGATGGTATTGTTGTACCAGTGCTGAAATAGCCTGTACACTGCCTTTTTTCTTTATATATGTACACGAAACCACGCTTAATATAAATGTAGGGGTGTCAGCACTGTCCTTGCATCCAGAGCGCGTCTGCCGATGAAAATAAAAATACGTCTAAAAACAAAACAGTATTCGGTTCAACAGAGACAGTCAGGAGCTGAATTTAACATAAGAGCTTCATGTTTATCTGTGTAGTTACAAATTTGAATGTGTCGCCCCTGTTTGCTCTGTGGCTCTCAGCCAGAGGCAGGGGTGGGACGTTGAAAATAATCGTGGGATGGGTGTGATCGAATCATAGAAGCAAAGGTGTATTTAGGTTTAAAAACGACAAGAGAGAAAATGGATCGGTTTGTTGTTCGCGGAGGGAAACGATCTTGCGTGGCTTCAGAAAGCAATCAAAGTAAAAAGGCAGATGAAGGAAAGAAGCATCGCAGTTTGTAGGAAGCAGAAAGGTACGAGATGACTGGAAAGAAATGGAGAAAGAGATGGGAAGCCGTTTTGTTGATTATGTCGTACGGCCCTCACTGTGTGCAAAACGCACAATGTAAAAAGGCACTTTGAGACGAAGCATCAGGACTTTCAATCTAAATATGCAGAGAAATCTGAAGATAGAAAGTTAAAAATGCGTCATCTTGAGAAATCGCTAAACAATGAGCAGAAAGTGTTGCGTGCCACATTTACTGAAGCAGACGCTATGACACTTGCATCGTACAACATTTCTTAGATGCTTGCCAAACACGGGAAACCACTTAGTGATGGGGAGCTAGTAAAATAATGCTTTTTAGAGTCTGCAGACTGTCTGTTTAATGATTTGAGAAACAAAAACAAAGTCACTAGAAGGATAAAACAAAAATCTGCAGCTTGCGGTGAATGAATGTTCCACTAAATTCAGTTGTTTCTGTATGACTGGTAAACATCGGGGACTAGTTCCTGAAATTACAAGGGAGCAGCCAAATCTGTTGTCATATCACTGTATTGTGCATCAACGGGCTCTCTGCAGTAAGTTAGGAGACGGTCGCATGAAGGGAATAGTGGACACAGTTGTGAAAGTAATAAACTTCATTAGTGCTCGACCCTTACTACACCGCCGTGTTGTTTCTTTGCTGCGGAAATTGACTCGTCCTATGGCGATATACTGTTACTCACAGAAGTAAGACGGCTAAGTCGTGGTAAGGGTCTTCAAAGATTTGTTGCATTACTTCCAGAACTTGTGCCATTTCTTTCTGAACTTGGTGCGGAGGATAAATATCCTGAATTAAAAGATGACAGCTGGAAGCATGACGTGGCATTTCTTGCCGACCTCTCTGGGCATCTAAATAAGCTGAATTTGCAACTGCAGTGTGAAGGAAACGCAATTGACGAGTTAATGTGCGCTGTTGCCAGTTTTAAGATCAAACTTGAACTGTACATCGCTCAAATTAAAGAAGGAGACCTCGCGCATTTCCCAATGTTAAATGAAGCATGTGAAGGAGCTCTGGAAAGTGACAAAAGAGAAAAATGTGTTGCTGTGGTACAGCAGCTGCAAGAAAAGTTTTAGTCACGTTTTGCCGATTTTGTTAAAGTACAGTCTGCTGGTGCTTTTCTATGGGATCATTTCACCTTTCCCGTTTTACATCTTAAAGACCTTGCCACAACATTTTATGTTCCCAGGCATGAACTGGAAGAAGAGCTGTCAGATTTGCAGGGACAGGGAGCAACAGGGACACAGCATACAAGCTCTGTCCAGGAATTATGGAAATGTGTTGCTGGACAAAATTTGCATCTTTTGAGTGCCAAAATAGAGTCTATGTTCGGATCGACTTACATTTGTGAACTTATGTTCGCAGCCACGTGTCGGATTAAGTCCCGCTATCGCGCTCGCTTGACTGATGCAAACCTTCATGCACAGCTGCGGTGTGCTGTCACCCATCTTCAACCAGACTGTGAAGCAATTACTGCTTCAAACAAAGGAAGTTGTAACAGTTATATTTTTACAGTTATATTTTAACAGTTATATTTTTACTTATTTTGCTCATTTAAAATGAATGGTATTATTTTGATTTGTGTGGCATTGCTATCAGATAACAGATACAAAACATATTTTTATAGATATACAGATAGTAAGTATATTGTGTGGGTGCGGCCCATATAACACATAGATAGCTGCATATGGGGCCCACAAATGGAAATAGGTTGATAACCACTATTCTAAGGTATAAATGAACTAGTATTTGTATACGGTAATTAGATACTCTCTCTGTCTTATTAAATGGTCTGCTCTCTCGCCTTCCTCTCCCTCCCTTCTTCAAAACTCAGTTTGTATCCAATCACAACAGTCTCTCAGTTGAAACCACACCCTTGTCTCGCCCCCAGCTTCATTGAGGTGTGTCTCTTCACGAATATGGGTAGGAAAAAAAGACGCTCTCCGCCTCTGTGCATAGAATGCCTAGTCAAACGTTTAAATGGGCAGGGACTCTTGTATGTTAGCTTCAGGTTTAGCTTGCAAAATAAATATTTATTCTGAAAAAACGTTTATTTTTCCAGAATTATTTTCCAGATTTATTTTCTAATGACAAACATTTAAAAGATCATGTTTTTCAGATTCATCTGTTAGCTAAATGTTAATGTCAAATGTAAAAATAAATAAATAAATAAATAAATTTAAATTCCCTGTGTTTTTTCACAGATTTATTTTTAGATTCCCAGATTTAACATGTCAGCTAAATGTTGACTTGCCAAGTGTAAAAAAAAAAAAGATTTAACGACTGAAGCATTTTTTTCCAGTTTTAATTGTCATATTGATTTTAAATAATGAATTTGAGATGAGGATTTTCAATATTATAAATCATATCTAAAAGTACACATTTCAAAACTTTTAAGTATGTTTTTGTTACCATGTATATATTAAGCTAAATATGTTTTTTTAAAATCTTGGAAGAATTACATGATTTAAATCCGAAAAAATAACTCGATAAAATATTTGTGCTTTTTTATTCTTACGCTTGGCGCGCCATATAACACAACTTTCTATTGACCAGATATAATCTGTGTTGATTTTCTGGCCAGTAGATCTTACTGCTTATATTTAACTATACTACCCACATCCAGTATCAGCATCTTTAATTTTGTATAATGTAATCACGCGGTTATTGTAGGTGCTAATTCCAATCTCCTTCAGCGGTTTCACGTTTCTTCAAATGAGTGACAGTGCTAAATACTATAGGCTATCTAAGAACAAGAATATTGAATAACAAGTCAGACGACAAAACCGTCTACATGCAAGCCTGTTTTGTGTTGATTACATTTTAACATGGTGCAGTAAAGTTGTTTTGAAATACTCATTATGTAACATTGTTACCATTCTTCATAAGAACTCAAAGCATATTTTATATATTGACAGCAACGTCACATTGTTAAAATATTGACTGAATTCGTTTACATTTTAAAGAATGCAGGTTTATGTCAACAACAACAACGACAAAAACACCGAATTATCTCTAGGGAATAAAACAGACACGTGGATTCAAGCCAGCAGCATTTAAAGATGTCAAACAAATGGTGATGTGTTTTTTTTTAAATTTTTTTTTTTATTTATTTCTTACTCTGTTTCAGTTTCAATGGAAAATAATACCCCTGCATGCACGGAGCGCATTTTCATAAAGCACCAGGCATTCTAGTAAAAAGATTTTATGGGATATTAAAGTGGAATTACAGCTGCCTTTCCTTCCACCACAGATTGCTCAATGCCTGCTGGATGAAATGCGTGAAAATTGAACACGCACGGGACGCCCTCGCCGTCCAACCCCCTTGTACTTGTTATTATGTAGAGAAAAAAAGGAAGACTGCTTGACAGTTAGGGAGAGACATTTTCAAAGCATTCCCTCGTAGCGTTGGTGTATAACAGCTATTTTGACGTCATGAATAGTCATTACTAATACTTTCTCATCCGGGTCTCCACTCGCCTCTTGTGGTGTTATTCATTTTATAAAGACTGATCTTATTTATTTATTTATTTATTTATTTATTTACTGTTATTCGGGGGGAGTTCTGTATTATTTCCAGTTTAATCTGGTGCTGATCTCTTTATCTGAAGAAAGCGCGTGTGCAGTAGAGGGAAAGTGCTGATCTAACTGCACAGTTGTGTGTTTCTGATGCATATTTAATGGATTCGGAATGGAGATAGCGTTGGTAACTTTTGAAACCCGTGGTGCTACTGCCATTGTGAGCGGAGGCAATGCCAGTGGAGGTTGCGCGAGCTTTCTGAATCTCCCCCAAGCACCTTTTGCACAGTCTTGGCTGAACGAGGTATACGGCAAAGAGATGAACTCTTGCAACAGCCTGCAACAGGACTCTTGGAAAATGAACGACATGAATAATACTTGCAGCAGCAGCGAGAATGCCATGGATGCTCTGCTGAGGGCTGATCACAGCCCTCATCTTTTAGATGAAGACATCTTGGATATGGACGGTGAGAACAGCGAACGGGTATTAATTAACATTGCTGGACTCAGGTTCGAAACTCAACTGGGAACCCTGAACCAGTTCCCAGACACTTTGCTCGGGGACCCCCATAAAAGGGTAAAGTACTTTGACCCCCTCAGAAACGAGTACTTTTTCGACCGGAATCGGCCCAGTTTTGATGGGGTACTTTATTTTTATCAATCAGGTGGGAAAATAAGGAGACCTGTGAACGTCTCCATAGATATCTTTGCGGATGAGATCCGTTTTTACGAGTTGGGGGAAGAAGCAATGGAGAAGTTCAGGGAGGACGAGGGATTTATTAAGGAGGAAGAGAAACCAATGCCTAAAAATAACTTCCAGAAACAGGTATGGCTCATCTTCGAGTACCCGGAGAGCTCCAATCCAGCACGGGGGATCGCCATTGTATCTGTTCTGGTGATCGTCATATCCATTATAACCTTTTGTTTGGAAACGCTGCCAGAGTTTCGAGATGAGAGAGAGCTGCCACTGTCTGTCATTGGAGCTAATACCACTCAGGCTCTGCCACCGAGTAGCACGTCAGACCCTTTCTTTATAATAGAGACTACCTGTGTGATTTGGTTCACGTTTGAGCTTACTGTAAGATTTTTTGCCTGTCCCAGTAAATCGGCGTTTTCCAAAAACATGATGAACATAATAGATATTATGGCTATCATCCCCTATTTTATCACCCTGGGCACAGAACTAGCAGAGCAACAAGGCAACAACGGGCAACAGGCGTTGTCACTGTCGATCCTAAGAGTAATTCGTCTGGTCAGAGTGTTTAGGATCTTTAAGCTATCAAGACACTCCAAAGGGCTGCAGATTCTGGGTCAGACACTGAAAGCCAGTATGAGGGAGCTTGGCCTTTTAATGTTTTTTCTGTTTATCGGCGTCATTCTGTTCTCCAGCGGTGTTTACTTTGCAGAGGCAGATGAGCCCGGATCCTATTTCTCCAGCATCCCTGATGCGTTCTGGTGGGCTGTGGTAACCATGACGACCGTAGGCTATGGAGATATGCGACCCATTACTGTCGGAGGGAAAATTGTAGGCTCCCTGTGTGCTATTGCCGGGGTGTTGACCATTGCATTGCCGGTACCTGTCATTGTGTCCAACTTCAATTACTTCTATCACAGAGAGACTGACCAGGAAGAACACACTTATCTTAAGGAAGAGCCAAACAGTGGCCATCAAAGCCCTTGTAGTGACCTGAAGAGGAGCCGCAGCAGCGCATCTCTTAACAAGTCTACAGCGCAACTGGAAATCAGTGATGGGGTCAACAATGGACGGTCAATGGAAAAAGCAAGCCTCAAAGCAAATAGCAACATAGACCTTAAAAGGTCTCTTTATGCGCTTTGCTTAGACACAAGTAGAACCACAGACCTGTAAATCAAAGTGCGTGTTGGGTTAGGTACAGTAGATATCAATACTAATATAGACAGTGTTTGCTGTTGAGAGCTTTCTTTTGTATATCGAAAAAGCCCATATAAACTGCATATAAGCCTATGCATATATATTTTTATAGTATTTGCGCAGATCGATCAACACATTTATTCCCATGTCGTGTGTAGTGTTTTTAACATAAACTACTTAAAGATTTGTAATGTATTACGTTTACAGTACAGATAACATAAAGTAAGTATTCAATACTGATACAGTACTGATTTTGTGATGTTGAGTACAGTAGTAGATGTCGCTCTTTAAACACAAACGTATGTGATGGTATTAAAAAAAAACAGGATTTTAAAATTAACTTTATGTTTAGTAACAGATGGAAAAAAACAACAATTTAAGACTATATTTTAGATACCCATGGTTTGATTTTGAAAGAAACACAGATTCATTTTTTCATTCTTTTTAAACAAATCCAAACTACAAACCGGGCCAGGAATACATAGCATGCGTATCAAAAAGAAGGAAAAAAAAGCTTTAATTTTGAACAAGGAACAATTATTTATTTTATTTTTTTATGTTTAATGTGTGGAATTTAGTGCTGTGAGGTTAAAACAGGGGAACATCATCAATTGTTTCTTAATCATTTCTTCATGTTTATATTTGAGCCTTAATTTTATTATTGAATATTAGGAACACAAATCTATGTATTTGTGAATATCTCGTTACCTAGGAGAACTACCGCATGTGGATCCAAAAGCCCAGTGTTGCTATTCTCTTTTGACATCCAACTACTTCATATCCAAATAAGCCGCTACTTGCAGCTGCAGGGTTTCTACAGCCTTCTCTACATTTAACAATGTACTCATGAACGTTGTGTTTATTTTAAAGGGTTTTCGAGAAGAACGTTTTTATGTTGTAGTATTTTTTTTAATACTGTATCGATCTGTGGCAGAAAAATGTAACACGTGTTTCAAGAACATTCACAACTCTAATGGATTTTTTGTTTGTGTTTGCAAACCGATATTCTGAACAATGTAAAGACACTCATCATGCAACAGTTAACCTTGCAAAAACACCCCGCAGCAGATGCATATATGTTTTAAATACAAATTACTTTTCTGTCAGATTCACCGGGTCTGAGTTGTATCCTTTTAATGACAATGGCATAAGAACGTGCTAAGAAAGTTATCAGTAACATCTCCCAGCGTTTTCAATGAGAAATCTATTGACGCTTGACTGCGTTAAAGAACAGAGTGAATCTGCCATCATTCCCCGATTATAGCCAACGAAAACATTTGCAGACCAGGAGGTCAGTTGATGGAGTAAAGTAAGGAAGCAAATCCCACGAGAAGAGCCCCGGTGCCTGCTGGCAAAGAAGAAAGGTTAGTGTCTATATAAGTACCGAACTGTGTTTTTATTTACCAGAATTTACAGTGCATGAAGTTCATTTTACCGTAAATTAAAGTGTTCACAACATAAAACGACCTATATAGGTACACCGATTAAACTCATATTTATCAAATAAAACACAAGCCCAGAACGGTCTAACATTTTGGGGAAAGGGATAGAGTGACCAGGGAATTCCTAAAACATTTTTTTTTGTCAAACTGAGATACTGAAAAATTATAAATATGTAGCACGTTTAAACACAACACTGTTACAATCTGACTGTATTTGCTTCGACCATATAGTTCAGAATACCCTTGTCATCTATTAAATGCTTTTAATAGCCTTGCATGGGAAACTTCGCTCCTAAATCAGCGGAGACATATTGTGAAGCTCAATGAGGCATATATAGCTCAAAAGCAATGCATGTATTGGACATACTGCAAGCAGTTGCCAAAAGAGAAATGGTTATTACATTGTTACAGACCTTGAGTTTAACCCCATTCCTTGACCACCCCTCTCCCTGTAACGCAAAAAAAGTGTTAATCGATTTTAATCAGATTTTACTCACTGGGACCCAGAAAATAAATGGACATATATCGATTGATATTTCAAACATTACTCGACAAATTAAGCATCGATATATTGATTTAAACGAGTGTATAGTATTGTGTTTTTCAATAAAGTGCGTTTCTATTTTAATTCGGAATATTTTATTGTTTGACTCTATTGTTAGCTTGGCGAACAGTTGAGTCGCTTGGCGCTGTTCTTTCAGCACCACGCATTACCTGGCGTGGCGGCTTGGCGCTGTTCTTTCAGCACCACGCATTACCTGGCGTGGCGGCTTGGCGCTGTTCTTTCAGCACCACGCATTACCTGGCGTGGCGGCTTGGCGCTGTTCTTTCAGCACCACGCATTACCTGGCGTGGCGGCTAAGGGCAAGTGTAAAACTCATTTGATTGCAAGATGTTGATAGGGCAGTTAAGAGACTGAGATGTATTCGTCTATATCGTCTATATATGTTAAGGGTCATAGCTGTTGAGGACACTAAGATTGAAAAAGAGAAAAACACCACTAAAGTATTCAAACATTTTAATTCGTTCATGCAATGGCAATTTTTTCTGCGCATTAACAGTTTTCTCAAGTAGGAGTTTAAATGTGGAGCTCAGCTGTGCATAGAAAAGGTACTGTAGTAACTGAGGGGTGGGCATCTATTAAGCGTTTCCTTACAAAGAATCCCCTAATATCAAGGTAATATTAATAACTATGAGCACTGCCTCTTCCTAACTTTGACCTCAGATTGCGTTTACTACAGCATGGCATTAACACAGTTCTGCTGCCAGCTGGCATGTTGCAGTTTATAATTATCTCTTTGATCTTGATCGTTGCTTTAGTTAAATTGCAGTGTAAATAGTAGTAGATACATGCAGATAATGTATTCATTGGTTGGTTTTGTGCTCAAAGGAATAATAATAATAATAATAATAATAATAATAATAATAATAATAATAATAATAATAATTGTATTCGTGTACAGTACGAGATTACCTATGATGTAACGACAAACATCTCAGAATAAGTGACCCTTGAGTTTTAGTTTTATCTTGCAAGGTATATTTGTAACAGTTTAATCATATGTAGGTGATAAATATACACACGTGTGTTCCATGCATAAGCCCGATATACGCTCTTTGCAAAGGAGCCTTGGCGCTATGCTTTAGTACGAGAGGTCCCCGGTTTCCGCCCTCCGCCTGTGTGTGGTGCGCCTGCCTGCGTTAACCGAGATTGCTACATTGGTGTCAGCGTGGGGTGCAGATACCCCGGCACGCACTCGTCGTACTGTAGCCTGGTGAGCAAGTCTGGGCCGGACTTGAGGCTTGCAGGAGAAAGTGTATGCACGGGGGAAGGCAGCAGCAGGCCTGGTAGATGACGTAATCACACACAAAGACATAAGCCCGATATACGCTCCATGCAAACGAGCCGGCTCTTTTGTACAGCGGTATCGGCACTATGCTTTAGTGCGAGAAGTCCCGGGGTCCCGCCCTCCGCCTGTGTGTGGATTGCCTACCCCTGTGTAATGCGCCTGCCTGCATCAACCAAGATCGCTACATTATATATTCTCAAACAAAAATACTAATGTGTGTTTAAAATTTGTTCCATTAGACTTATGTTTTAAATATGGGTTTTCAGTATAGTATTTCAAACAAATACAAGTGTTGAAACAACTGTACATGTCCATGCACAAGTTCACATATCTTTGAAATTTGTCACGTTTTAGAAATGAAAATACTGTTACCAAAATCAGTGTATTGTAATGTTGTCTTTAAAATCATGTAGACTAGTCTGTGTCTTTAGTGTCCTTTTAGGTTCAATCTATTTAGGCAGAGCTAAGCAACTATAGCTCCTTTTAATGCCATATGGTTCCTCAATTTGGGGTTTATAAACACATTTAAATTGCTGTGTTATGGAACCACCAATTGTTCAATTTTATTGAACCCTTTGTTGTTCTGCATGTAAAATGATTATTTTAATTGGCTGCTTGCTTATTAAAGGTTTCTGGGAAAGCCCTAAGGAACAAGATAGCTGTAAAAAGAACACTCATTGAGCCCCCTTTAAGAAAATACGCCATTGAAGTTAAAAGACGGGCAGGTTGTATTGTTTTGAGATTTGAAAGCATGTCAAACCCATTTATTTATTCAGAGGTACAACTATAAGAAACTACGTCATGCAGACACACATTTTGACGAAAGCCTTTGTCAGTCTTAATTTGATTCTGGGCCGAATGCAAATAACTTTTAGCTGGGGAAAAAAGGGGTTTAGAAAAATACAAACTGATGTCATAAACAGATTGCATGTGCATCCATGCCCTGTGAAGATTGACATTCATAACATTGTTGTCATTAAGAGTGAATTTAGAATAGCCTCACTGAGGTGATGATTTTTAGTGTGTCTGACAGTTCTAATGAAAAAACAAAAAGAAAGCTTTTGATTTAGCATTGTTGATGTGGTAAACACATCGTAATTCAAATTGCACTGTTTATTGCATACCTTTCTATTTTACTGCTTTGCTTTTCCCCAGAGAAATGATAATTGAATTGGGCCTTCAGTTTCTTATAGAGCAGTTTTACGTCAGTATTTACGATTAGGTGTCTGACATTATGGATAACTTCTTGACTTACTAAAGGTACTGTGGCTGATTTTGACAAGGAAGCAAACATTACAATTTTGTTATTAATTTTGCTCTGGATGGCAAAAAGTGCAAGGGAAGCACATTTTTAGCATAGTAACAACAAGCCAAGAATAGGCTTGTGTTGGCAACATCTACTGATGAATAGATCTTGTTTAGCCGGGTACCACAGTTAATTATCAATTCACAGACGCTACAGTGGATGCACCGTCTCTCTGACAACCTGTACAAAAGGGCTGCTGGGTCTAGTGAACACATGATGAGCAGTACAGGAGGTATAAGCAAAATGCTCATTACAGGTTCCTTTTTTGTTTTCTGAAGAACATTAATGTACTGTAACCTATTATTGAACAGGCCTGCATACCCTCATCAGCCCTTGCATCATAAAGCTAATATCAGCAATTGGAAGGGAGTTTCAACTTGGAAACACTAGGACTCAGACTGGGGCAAGTGAGAACATCACTGCTTCTTCATATTAAGCAGTTACTTAACTCAGTGAGACAAGCATGGTCAATAGCACTGTGTTCAGGGTAAGAATTGATCGGTGCAAGTACTTGATAATTGCCATTTTTTGTGATAACTAGTAAATTGTAACAGTTCTTGCTATGATTAGCTACATTAAATACCTGATATCTTAGCACACGGAACTTGAAAGACAGTGCTAACTAGATGTCATGTTCTTGAACTCATGGTCTCGAATACTTAATGAATGTATTAATAGAGGAATCATGGATTCTAAATTCCAGCACCAACACTAATAACATAAAAGGGAGGATAAGCTAATGCTATCTGCACCAAGGCATTCTGTAAAACTCAATATCATCTCATCCCAATGACAAACTGCATGTGTCAGTCTAAAAGCTAATCCATAAGGTCACAAAGATCATCAATGTGTATCATGCTTTTGTTAAATTCCCATGTATACATTTCTTCAGTGACCTCCAGTATTTCTCTTTAATAGAATAACAGATTGGCAGCCCTTCGTTCTGCCTGCATGTTTAACACAGACTGGGGCTGATGGAGCCCCAATTTTACACTTGGCATCTCGCTTTATGAAGTAAGAAAATTTGCCAGACTTATGGACAACCCTTTACCTAAAGTATACAGATCTCAATACAAAAGCACCAGTAGATGTTCTTACCTTAAACAAGTAGGAACCATTTATCAGATATAGAACAGCTTCCCTTTAGTTGAACTTGTTGCAGTCTAGCTGTTTCACCAGACAGTGTAAATAAATACCAATGCCATGTGTTCAGTATGTCAAAATGCCAAAACAGAACAAACAGTTCATGATCTCATGCCATGGTGTTGATCATGAATATTGCATTGTAGCTGGGAATTTGCCCCACCCCCACCCCACATTTGTAACCCTAAATCCAGCCTATGGTTAAAGCTAAATGCCTGCAATCACAAATCGTTTATAAGCTTTGTCCTCCAGGTCACAACAACCTGGAGAACAACCTCTAGGTCACAACAACCATCAAAATGAGCAGTAATAGGGCGCTTTGTTTTATTCACCACTGCAAATTTATCAGTGAGTTGGAAGTACATCCACTGGTGACTGGATTAAAACAGTTTGGTGACATTAAATACGGCGACTAGTGCTAGATTTGTTCAAACGTTATTTATTTTAGTTTTTTTTAACGTATTATGTACAATATTTAGTTATGTGAAGGGCTCTGAGATGTTTTACATGAAAAGCACTATATAATAATACATTTCTTACACTACAGTACCGGTATCTGTTGAAAAAATAAAGAAAGCTTGAACTTCATAGTCTAGTGTGTGTGTGCGCGTTTTTTTTTGTTTTTTGTTTTTTTTAAATATGAATGAACTTAATTGCTTTGACATTGCATTAGATTAGGTCATAAAAATAGCATCAACTTAAAACTTTTGCTTTATAATTTGAATACTTAATTTAAAGGTTGAAAAGTTCCTAAATGATTGGGATTTGGTAGGACTTTTATTACTTTGTGATTTACAGTATCTGAGTCCACTATGTGTTTCATTTAGTCTGCCCTCAGTCCACATTGACAGATTCCATGGGGGCATCCATGTAGTCTACATTGTTTACGGTGAATCTCACCGGATTTTTTTCTCGGTGAGTCTGGTGGCTCATTGTTGACTTTAACAACAGTTCTGTGAGCACAGAGGCTCACTGGTGGAGCAACCGGTGAATAAAACAAACCACCCATAGTTGCAATCCATATCCCCCCAAGAAACTCTCAGTGACTGACATGTTCTGTCTGGAGTTCATTCAGAATTACAGCTTTCACTATTGACAGCCATATTTCAGAGGTAATTTATCTGTCTGTTGCACAGAGCGATGAGTTAACTGATTGGAAACAACCCTTGAATTTCAATCTGGTGAGAGAAAGGCTCTTGCTTTCTCTGAAATAACTAAAATTGCAGAGCAGATTAGGCCATACACATCTGGACACCTCCTGCAGGGGTGGGAAATATGGTTGGTCTGCTACTCTCCTGGTCTGCCAGCAACAAAACTTTGTGAGAACTGCCAGGGCTGCTCTCAAGGGAGTCCCTTATCTGGTTTATTATATAGTTCATACAGAGCATCTGTGGGGACATCCGACACTTTCACTAAAACAGGGATCGACAGCTGTAGGCCGTTAGTACACACAAACAACTCAGGCTGACTCATTTGCATGTATCTCTGTGTAGCAGCACTGTGCCTCTGAGAATGTCCAATGTGGTCTTGGCAGTCAACATGGTAAAAAGTGTGTCACACTTTATAGCTTCACAGTATATCTAGAGAACTGCCTATCCAATAGGACATTCATCAGCACAGAAATCAGAGGTATTTCAAGGGGCTCCGTCTATCTGACTGGCTGCCCACGAGCATGACCATTCCCTTTGTAATAAAATGGCTGCACACTGTAGAAGTACAGCCTTTTATTATCCACCATACTGGATGAAATCCCCCTCAACAGCAGTGTAGGAGGTTGTACTCACACAGGATGAAATCCCCCTCAACAGCAGTGTAGGAGGTTGTACTCACACAGGATGAAATCCCCCTCAACAGCAGTGTAGGAGGTTGTACGCACACGGGATGAAATCCCCCTCAACAGCAGTGTAGGAGGTTGTACGCACACAGGATGAAATCCCCCTCAACAGCAGTGTAGTAGGTTGTACGCACACGGGATGAAATCCCCCTCAACAGCAGTGTAGGAGGTTGTACGCACACAGGATGAAATCCCCCTCAACAGCAGTGTAGGAGGTTGTACGCACACAGGATGAAATCCCCCTCAACAGCAGCATAGGAGGTTGTATGCATCTTTTCAGATCTGGAAAAACGCTTATCCAATTAAAACTTTCTATTAACATTATTTGGCTTACGTTATTGTTAGCATTAGATTCGGGAGATATATGTGGATGTCTGTCGGTACATCCACTCATCACACTTTTTTGTATGTATCTTGAGAACACAAAAAGTTATTCCACATACTGCAAATTAGTCTTTTTCATATACTTTACCGTGATATAAACATTTAGGCCTTAAATACCACTTATTCAATTTTCATGAAACAATCCCTTCCAATTTTTTTATTCTATAGCATTCTGTACAGTCTGTTGAGATGGTAATAACCTTTTTGGTAATACTGATGTGTAGCTTCAATTTTGATTTGACAGCCGTGGGGATGTGTGTTATAGACACACTTGTTCTTAGTGCACAAGAAAGCAGTGCAGATGAATAGTTAGGGATGTAAAGAAAAACCTTGTGTAGTTGCAGCTGTCGAGAAGCAGATTGGCTATTGGTGTTTTAAAGGATTTTAAAATGGATTATATAAACATAATGCTTAAAATATCCCTACATGTCTCCATATTTCCCCCAAAAGTTATACATAGTAGGTTAAATATGTGATGTTTCTTGTTATTATACATTTTTAAATAATAGTAGTGTGTTGATCTTGGTAAAGGCTGAGGGGCTTGTAACTCAATGCACCTTGTCACAATAATAATAAAAATAAATAAATAAATATGAATTTACTACTGTCAGTTTATCTTCGGTGCTTGAATATCATTTGGTGTTTTAAGGAAAGCCATTTTCCCTGAGTGCTCTTTAATAACCAAATCAATTTGAAAGCTGATCTTTAGCATCCACTATGTGAACATTACCCAGAGTTCAGCAAGATAAAACTTGGATTAGATAACTCATAGACTGCACCAGAGCTAAATCTAAATAAAGGTACCAGCCTAACCTCTTTATCTATGACCCAATTTCTGGTTTCATAGCACGGAGACTATATTCTTTCAAGTATGGAGATTAATGCTGTGTTACCAATGGCTTCTCTGGTGCATGTATTTCCAGACCGATTCAGGTTGTGGGTTTTGCATTGGCTTTGGTTTGTTACTCTAGTGTTAAAGCTAAGCGTGTTGCACAGGTGCTTTTAGTGGTGACTTTGATGTGTCCTGGACTGCTGACATCCAATAATTTATAGATGAGGCCTTTGTTTGACAGAAATGAGGTAGCCTAAATAATGGAGGCTGTAAAATGTTACATTATACCCTGCAACAGAGATATAGTGGAGACGCACGTACGCATAGATGTAGTTTCACACATACATTTTTACTGGAGAACCTGTTAGCTGTTTATATAGAGTCACACTTGTTACATACGCTGGCATTTTACCCCACTCAGATATTGTAAATATCTAAGTAGCCCTGTATAGATATTCATAAAGTTTTCAAATATATGCACATGTGCAGTGGAACCCCAAATAATAATGCTTACTGGCATCCATTTACTGCTATTGTTTTTTTTTTCTGCAGTAGTGACTGACAAGGCAGGTGGACTACACTTGAGGGTATTACTCCCAGTCCTTCTGCTGTACTGGTAAAAAGCTACTTCTTATGCTAATAACAGCTCTAATGTTGTATTTGCTGCCACAGTTGAGGAGATTCAGTACATTCTGTAAACAGCCCCATTAGAATCATTCTTTACACCACTGTTAGGAGTCATATTATGCATTCCCAGAGAGAATGTAAACAAATAGTGATGTAAACAACAACCGCATTCTAACAGCGTTCAATGTACAGGAGATTGAAAATTAAAAATTATTGTGATGCACTGTCTGCAGCTTGAATGGCAATTATGCAACTGAATCCAGTCGTTTCATTGGTTTCCATGGTGACCTGGGCGATGCCTTGTTTTGTTGTTGAGGCCTTGAAGCAGAGGTAAGAATGTTGTGCATGTAATGAACAGATAGAGGAGGGAGAGAGAGGGTGTGCTGTTTTATTATCGTGGCTCAGTAGCTGTAGGCTAGTAGAAGCCTTTACTAAAGAATGACTTAAGCTCATTCCAGGCTATTTCACTGGATGTTGCATTGATTTAACAAACAGTGACACTACAAAGACAGACCCAAAGATTCAAGTCACCATGGCAACATTCAATGTATAGATGACTACACCATTATATGTAAATTGAATCAGGCATCGAATCAGACAGTGTGATAACTGCCCAGACAAGACAAAGGAATACTTCCTACTAAAGAGTTTCTCTGAAGAGCAGCCCTTTCTTCCACCAAGGTCTACAGCTAGTTCACCAAGCTCTTTGGTGTACAAAGGACATACAGTAGCTCTCCGGTTACTCCACAATACTGCACCACCCTGCTTTACTAAAATGAAATGAGAGAGTTAAACATTTCCTTTGAAACAAAAAAAGTGCATACCAAGATGGAGAAGATTGCTGCTGTCAGTGTGCTTCAGAGAAGAGAAGACTTTGAAATAAGAAGCTGAACTAAACAATAGCAGTGGACATAACTTTAAGAACACTGAATAATAATAATAATAATAATAATAATAATAATAATAATAATAATAATAATAATATCTTTATAGAACACCTTTCATAGTGGACCACCATCACAAAGCGCTTTACAGAGGTAGGCTGTGAACTGTGCATTATATGCAGAGTCACTTACAATAGGACATTGATTTAACATCTCATTCGCAGGATGGAGCACAAGGAGGTTAAGTGACTTGCTCAGGGTCACACAGAGAGACAGTCAGTGGCAGAGGTGGGATTTGAACCAGTGATCTTCTGGTTACAAGCCCTGGACTTTAACCACTGGACTGCACTGCCTCCTTAAATTTCTTTTGTTGGGGGATACTGGCACTGGACTATAAATTTCATAACTACCATGGTAGGATATTCATTTACTGGAATGTATTGCTTCTCTATTTATATATTCAAGTTTATTGTACCAAAGCTTGGTACAACATCAGCATATTCTCCAGCATTTGACTTTGACATTCTTTGGCAGGTTTACAAGTGAACAGCAAAAAATAAATAAACCATAGCTGCCAAGGTAGATCTCATCCACGCTCAATTATTGCATTGTATCATGATGAACAGACACTGGCCCGACAACATAGTAGTGTCTGCATTGTGTACTTTAATGGAGGTGGCTGTACTAAATGCACTTTATAGGACCTAACTTGTGTTTGGATGTTAAATGCTTTTGATTAGGTAATTGTAATTGCTATTAAGAAGAAGCTGTTTAGTCATTTCATTTACAGAGTGCATTAATAATGTAAAAAAAAAGAAAAAAAGGATTTTCAGTAAAAGATAAAGGAAACTACAAATATTGACAGTCTGGTATGGATTTCTTTGGTTTTAGCAGCAACTTGACAACTTGCCATAACAAGCTTTTTGAGGTTAGGAGATGTCTTTGGACTCTCTATCAGTTTCAGCTGTATAGTACTTGAGGACTGTCTTCCTTTAACCAACCTCTTCACCTTGATGGTCAGCTAGTTTGGGCTATATAATACAATACAGAAACCCTGGTGTAGTGAAAACCAAGTATACAATAATAGAATGCTAACTAATGACCACAAGCTGTGTCAAAAAACAAAGAAAAAACACACACACACACACAAAAAAAACCAGAATCTGCATCTCCAATATTTTAAAGAATATAATTCCATTGGAATCCAATATTATCACTAACTTATGCTAAATAGTGTTAATACTAAGTTTCATGAGAACTGGACAAGCGGTTCTCCAGATCTATGCAAATATAAGCGTGACATACAGATGGACACCCCCATCTATTTCCAGGATCTGATATTCTCAATAACTAGTGCTAAATAGTGTTAATATCAAGTTTCATGACAAATGGGTAAGTGTTTCACCTGATGAATCCAAAAACGTGTGAAGTGTGACATACGTACGTCCTACCACCTCCACTATAGCCCCTTCATTGCCAGCGTGGGATAATAATAATGAGTTAGGAGCATCTGACAATGGGAATGTTTCCAGCTCTCAATGTGGACTAACTGAGCTGCACTGTACTCCTAGCAAGTATTACAGTCATGTGGATGACAGGGAACAGCCTACCGCTGCCACAGGCAGGATTGTTATAAAGCATTTTGGATGGGATCTCAAGTGGAACTTTTGAAACTTTGCACAAGCTGAAATAAATTTAGATTTATTTCCAAGCAGGCTTAGAGGTTTCGACTTTCCATTTCAACAGTATGTTATGTACTGCATTCATGCCCAGCTCTGAAGGCTCTGAGACTAGGGCTGCATGCACTGTAATCAGGGTTGATCCTAACTCAGACACCCAAGACTTGCCCTACTGCACATAGCTAGGAATAAGACACTAGTATTCGTATTTAAAGGCATGATAAGCAAGGCTTCAGCACTCTTATTAGACGCGCTAGGTCATGGTCACTGCTCCACCTGGGTTTTTTGTGCTTTATTTTACATCAATGCTGAAGCCGTCTAATTTAGATGAATAGCTTGTTTCACAGACCAATGATTAGAACAAGTCTTGGACCACCTTACCCCACCATGCTAATCCAGGTCTGTGAAACCCTTGGTAAAAGTGTTCAATCTATAAAGGTACCCAATCATTTTTGCTTTGCTTCAGATGAAACTCACTCCAATCAGGATGTGATTAGATACCAGGACACAGCAGTTTAAACTTTAAATCTATGGGGCAGGATTTAATTTTAAAAAAAAAAGTGTTATTGTATCAAACTCATGGTATAGTAACAAGAGCTTTAGTAGCAAGTGATTTTCAAACGAAATGTGTTAATTAAATCAATCCGTTAATGCTTTCAAATTGAGTCGAGGAGGTCGTTAATTAACGCATTTCTCGTTAAAAAGATTAATTGTCACAGGTCACCTACATTACTTCCTGTCTCAATGACTAGATAAGGGGAACTCGTTAATCAAAATGCATGTTAACAAGATCAAGAAAAATGAATGGAAGCAGAATTCGCTGTTATGGAAACTGGTACTAGCGTACAGTGAGACGGCTCTCCCACCAGCGAGCAGCAGCCAAATGGAAATAAAAAATAATGGGGATATCTATTTTGCGTATAATTTGTAAACTCCATTTAAAATTGTGCATTTTGTCATGCAGAATGTAAATTTATTTAGATAGCTTCACATATAAAATGCTGATTTATGATTATCTGGCATGTGGGTAAAAATCTAACGGCATAAATTACATTTTGCAATCTTTGTTTGGTTAAAAAGAAGAAAAAAAAATACCGTAAGCCATCTATGTATATTGGTTTGAATTTATTTTCTTATGTTGACATCTACTTTTGTTTTTATTTTAGTATGTACGATTATAGGCTATAAATAAATATGTTTTAAGTGCCATTTGTGTTTGTAGTTGTTAGCTATATTATACATGTATACCATGTATGTAACATGTCATTATATATTTATTAAGCTTTTAAAATTGTTTGGTGAATCTTCTAATCATGTATTTTCTCTGGTACTCTTTCCTCGCCTCCGCGATAAATAAGCTCAACATGAACAGAAGTAGCCACCAAACACTTACAGTATTATAAAAACATTTTATATGCATACAAACATGTGAAGGTGAAAGTGTATGCTGTACATAAAGTGTGGGGGGAGTCTGACAACATTAAATACGTTTAGGCAAATTCCATGTCAATGATCTCGATCACATTCCTAGTGGATCTGTGTGCCTTTGTACACCTGTTCTTCATTCTTCGTTCCAAGGATGCATTGCAAATCCGCAATCACCTAAGGAAACTTTATTGTAATATCTAATGTGCCGTTTTCAATACCAAGATTTCAGTTGTATAATTCAAATAAAATCTACTGTAGAGGTCAGCTGTCATATAATGTACTTATGCAGAATTCATATAGGAAACAGTTGCATTGATAATTTCTTGGTAGTAACATTACTCTTCATGCAAATAACGGTATACCATTTTAGCAATGCAACAAACATTCCGTAAGGTTACACATGGTTAAAACAGGTGAATACATTTCCTTCATAACCACAAGTATAGAAAAGGCTAAAATGTTTTCATAACTAGAAATATTGAATTATTTAGGTTGTCTGTAAGAAATTAACTCTGGTCCTGTACACTATCTCTGTATCGTCAGCCACGGTCTGTTAAATTTCTGTTTCAAGGTGAGTTTTATACTGTTTCCTTAATTAAAACCATCCTTTTCCAAGTGCAGATTAACTCCTGATAAATTATGACAATTAACACGGATTTGCTTTTAAATTCCAATACAAACAAAAGAAATAATCGCAAGAAGCACAGCTCATTAAGACAGTAACTTTATTTCATAAATCAACACAATTTCGGCAATCACATTAGGACAATTATTTAATAACGAAATAGGCATAGCGACCGCTTGAAAATGCCAAAATCAATGCTGCATACCGATTTCTTGATTATCATTTATGACCTATTGAAAATCCTGCCTATGGTGTGGTAATTGAACAATCGAAAAATCCTGGAAAACAAGAGAATAACAGCAAGGCAAAGAGTTTCAGTGTAACACACAAAGACAGTTTTTTCAGCACATCTATTCATTCTGTGGCTTGAATTAAATCAAAATCTTAGCACCGCCATATCAATACAAGAGTCTCTATTGCACTCCCTTAGCCAGTGTGGCGCTGTACATTTCACCATCATTTTCAATCCTTCACAGCATTCTCAATAAAGTTTAATCATGATTGTTCATTTAAACTTATCTGCAGCGCAATTATTTATTATCCATAACTTCAAACACTTGTCATACATTTTAAGGGAAAACTACCCAAGTAACTAAAGTCATAGAGGCAACTATTTCTGATTATGCCTTCATCAGGGTACTCTGGGAGCTTTCCAAAAAGCCACTTTTGGAATTAGATCCTGGTAAATTTAAATGTAGTCAGCTCCTGGTGCCTCTGGTGATAAATGACCTTTGAGTGTAGAAGAAGAGACGGGTTATAAGGAGCCTCTGGATATTCTAAGGATACAGTAAAAGACATGCACATGTCTGTTGCTGTTGGCTGCTTGCATGTAACTGTTGGGTTATTGTGCAGGCTTTCCGTATTGTACAGTACTCACATATTGCACAGTACTCACATATCCCATTAACAGTCTGGTACACTGATGTACTGCTGCAGCAGCATGCTCGTTCTTTATGAAAAAAAAGTTTGTTTGATCCTTTAAGCTTTTGTGGTTTATTTGATTTGCATTTTGACAAGAGTTACATGTATACTGACACAATAGTTATTGTTACATATACGTTTCTATATGTCATACTATTCTTTTTTTAATAGTTTTTATTAAATATATTTAAACGCTGATGCAGTGCATCTATAGCTAAATAATAATCACACAAAGTTAACATACTGTATGTGAACTTTATTGCATGGTGAAAGCAACAGCCTGATATTTTGTATCATGAAGAACATGGCATGGAACTTGTATATGATATTTGGTGTTTTCTATGGATAGCATGCAACATGAACATGTGAAGGAGGTATTAATACACGCCATTTAATCAAGAAAAAGAGATTTACCCGCTACTCCTCGTGGAAAGCACAACCGTAAACAAGCTGTTATTTTTTTGTCTAGCTATATAAATCCCCAGGGGGAATGTATGGATTATACTACTAATATACAGTATAACACATAGAGCAATGTCCATGTGTCAGCAGTAGAACCTATCATCATAAAACAATCTGCGTTCCTAATGCTCCTAGCATAGATTCATTATTATTATTATTATTATTATTATTATTATTATTATTATTATTAGTAGTAGTAGTAGTAGTAGTAGTAGTAGTAGTAGTAGTAGTATGTGGCTCTTAAACCAGTGAAACGGTACAATGACGTAAATGTCTGTTTGCTTCCTGAGCTATGACAGCATTAAGATGCATTGTATAACCTCTGCTAGGGCATGCCCACATGTCTCATAGACTGATGCAGTGGCAAGCAGCTTTCAAGAGAAAGCTGGTCTCCCAATAGCTGAAAAGCTGAAACTAACTTCAAGGAATAGCAAACAAACACCAAGAAGTTATATTTTAGTGTACAATTTTCAAGCCAGGTGACTGTTTGCTACTTCTTTCAAGGACCCTTTATTATCTGTGTTTGTATTTGATAAATACACACAGTAATGTAACAAATCACCTTTTAGAGTGACATACAGATTTTTAGGCGGTTTTCACAGAAACATCAGTAAAATATGTTAATTGTGCAACAGGTCTCAGTTGCCCAGCTACTTATTGTGGTAACATTTGATTTAGTTTCTGAATAGCTGAAACCTAGCTCCGAGTGTTACTGGGCAGAGGTATTGAAAGAAGCTGCATGCCAATTATATCTTAACACCAGCCTTGCCTGACCGGGTTAGCGAACCAGAAAGGCACATCACATGATTCAGTGACCTTTCAACCCTGCTGGCTCCATAGTAACAGCATGGTTAAGGTGGAGCAACTAGGAGTCTATCGGCACAGATTCAAATGAAATATTGGTGCTTTAAAACTCAGGATCACCCAGAATGATAGTATTATAGGTATAGGATCTAGCAATTTGCAAAAGCAGCTCAAATGAGCTCTCTCTTGTAGGCATTCTTTCATTGGATGCATGCAAAAGAAAATTTGTAGTTGCACCGCATCAAGTACCTGCCTGTGATCCATTACAAAAAAAAAAAAATTAAATTAGGAAAGTTGTGATTACAATATGGGGCAAGACGATAATGTAGTACTGGTGTCATGGTATTGTAGAGCATTTCATGAAAAAGGTCCCTTATGTAACCATCAAAAAAGAAATAGCAACCTCATATACTCTTTATGACACAGATGTTTCCCTGCAGCTGGTAAACAATATGTGATCTGAATGTCGCCCACAGACATGGCTGTCTGCTGCCATCTACTGCCTAAGGAACAAGCACTACAGTGATTCTGAGAATTTTATTTGCATTCTGCAGACCGTATGAATTCCAGTTCAGTAGCAATGCCACCCCTAAAATCTTTAATCACTGTGTTGGTGAAAATGAAAAAAAGCATCTTTTAATTAATTACAGTACCCTTCTAAGGTGAGCAATTATATGGTAAGATCAGTATAATCTCTTTGTACTGTACTGCTGTAGAAAAACATGAAGTGATTTGACAGAAACCTCTATCTTGGTCTGCATCAGGTTATACTTTAATTTGATAGCTTGATTGACATGGCTGTGATATGTAGTGCCCCTGTGGGATCAGAAGCAGGCGTCTATGAGACAGCGTGCCAAGGCCCTATTTTCAAGCAAGATCAAAAAGGCAACTATACAGCAGCAAGCTTTGGGTTGACTGGACATTTAGGAAAGATTGTGACCTTCTTTGTTTTGTATTTAGTGCATATTATTTAATATCTTCCACATTTCACAGGTATTATACGGCCTTCTCTTGTTGGGCAGCCCCAGTTTAACACTGAAATGAGGATTACAGGCTGGTTACTACAGCAAAGATTACAGGCTGGTCACTACAGCAAAGATTACAGGCTGGTCACTACAGCAAAGATTACAGGCTGGTCACTACAGCAAAGATTAGAGGCTGGTCACTACAGCAAATATTACAGGCTGGTTACTACAGCAAAGATTACAGGATGGTCACTACAGCAAAGTCACATTTGGGGCCCAGTAGCAAGTTTGTTTTGGGTTGTATAAATCAGAACACAGCCATACAGCCTATCAAATCGAGTGGTCAGCTGAAAAGCTCGAGCTGCAGCCCTCATTGGTTAATATGTGCTTACACAGCTAAACTCTCTCCGTTTTGTCAACCCACTTTTGCTAATTGTATTGCTGAATGTGATTTTATAATTAATATCACACTTATGTATGCAAGCACTTGTCTTCTCTGTATTTGGATAATGACATCTTTTTTGCACTGCAAGCCCGCTGTGAAGCCATTACAGAACTACAGCGTCGGAGGACCATGCAGTTCTGAATTGCACACAGGCAGGCCTGCAGGTGCCCGACCAGGCAAAGGGGTCACTGGGGCACAGTCGACCTAAACCCTCCCTGCCTAGGCAGCGCTTGGCCAATTGTGCGCTACCTCCTGGGGACTCCCAGCCATGGTCGGAGGTGGCATAACTTGGATTCGAACTAGTGATCTCCAAGCTACAGGGCAACATCCTGCACTCTGGGCGGAGTGCCTTTACTGGATGAGCCATTCGGGAGCCCCCTTGTTTTTGTATTATTAAAGGGAAATTTTAAAATACATGTACATTTTAAAATATAGTTTGGGGGGGGGGGGGCACCACAAAATATATTGGCTGTGTATTGTCCATTATTTCAGGAATATTCAAGGTAAGACCATTTAAGTACTGTTAGTTATTAAAATATTTGGTGAAAAAAAAGTATTTTCTAATGAATTATTTAATAATATATAGAGTTCAAATATACTGTAAATGTTTCTGAAAGGGATTGCATTGTACATTTAAGCCTTAAGAATGACTTTTGCTATGACTTTAAGTGAGTACCATTCCAAGAGGAGTCAGGTTGTTCCAAACCGCCCATGCAGGAAATATACACTCTTGTACCCAGCAAAATACATGCAGCTATGATGTAGGGAAGCCTCTGCCACTCACTTTCCAAATCCTGTGATGCTGCTGCTGAATGACTGCTCCTGTTGAAGTCAGAATCAGAGTACAAGTGACGCATAACTGACTATTAGGGACTACAATCTAGGACATTTAAAAAGGAAAGTCCACGTCCCAAGTCTCATAATAGCTATAACTAGAGGATGCATTGAGTGTCCTGGAGAAAACTCTCCTTCTCTGGTATACTTTTTTTTTAATGATAATAATTTAATGCTTTTTTTGTCTTTTGTCTTTTAATGCAAATTGGCTAATAAAAAAAAACAACACAATTTATTAGTGCATCACAAGATTTATTACATCTTATCGTGGGGTAGGAGGAAGCACATCCATTTTCTGACTGATCATCCCCTCAACAGCTGTCATTTGTAGTGCTCTGGTAAACACCCACACTGAAGGGGACTAATCCATCTTTAAGACTGTGCTGTATGTTGTTATCAAAGTATTTGACCCTTGAGTGGAAATTTAAGTGCTGTAATAGCTATGTCTTCCAACATCTCACTCTTAACACTCACCAGACCATTTTCAGAGTTGATCACCATATATCATGGTAAAGTTTTATAAAGGATTCCATTCAACTTTATCCTCTTTCCCTCCTTCAAACATGTAGGTGGGAAAGAACAAATTAAACAGCAGCTGTAGAACCACAGTTTTAAAGTAGACCAGTCATTAGAATATGAAAAACGGATAGGACCTTCAGTGGAAAGGTTCTCAGTGTGAGCAGATGTTAAAGTTATAAAGGACTGTCCATTTGGTTCATTTCCACAGCTAATTATTGACCTAGGACAGGGTCGAAAAACAATGCAGCAGGGATTGGTACACCACAGAAGATTGTAACAGTAAGTTAGATTGGTAACAAATCTCATATTTCTGAATCAGCAAGAAGTTAAACCTTTTTTTTTTTCAAATGCAAAATCATCCGAACCTTGTCACTCCAGTTTCGTGCTGATCTGATCAGCACAGAAGTGAAAGTGCCAGTGGTGTCACATTAAATTGTGTCAGTCGAAGATGTTCAGGACATTTTCATGTCAACAACCTCCACAGAATCACCATGTGAGTCACACAATTCCTGTGTTTTCAAGAGAAAGACGATTATATTATTTCGCTGTCAGTTCACCAAAGACTGTTTGAAATATAAAGGTTGCTGGTCATGGGCTTATGGCTGTGTTTTCTTTATTTCTAAGCGGTCAACGGTAATTCCCTCTTTTAAGTTTGACCAGTGGTCAGTCCCGGTTTGGGCTACTGATTGTTCTATGTAGAGGTGAACTCTTGACAGCACAGCAATGTCATTTTAAAGTAGGATTCTGGGAAGAAACAGCGAGCTATGATTCTTTAGAGGCTGTAAATACATTTACACAAAATGAAAATGTGAGTGGTGTGCTAAAATAGAATAAAGCTCATAGCTAACCAGGGGCACAGAATTCTACACGAGACTACCCTTTAACCTTTTTGCTATGTCACCTAGTGTGCCACTCAAAAATTGCAACTATATATATCATACCAAGTTACAGAGAAAAAAAAAATACATATATATAAATACGATATTATAAACTTAACTGTAGCTTCTAGTGTTTTCTTTGCGTTATATTACTGTATCTGGTGGCTTAGAAAGAGAAATGAGAACTGGATTATATGGGCTGAACTCCATTCTCTGTCTTGGGCTTGTAACATGAAAACTTTGTGAAAGATTTGTGAAATAAAAAAAGGGAAACAAAACCAAAATATATAGTAGCAACTAACTGTATAGATACACATACTAATCCCTAAATAAGCATTCAAATGACTTGTTACTATGTTTGTATAAATAAATACATATACAATTAAGTTTTCTTGTCACAAACAAATATGGCTCAATCTCTCCCAAGTCTACCAAGTATCAGGATAGGATGTTTAATCTTCTGGAGGGGAAAAAAAATGTGATTCTGATACTGGAAAATTCCTCCCTTATCACAGTATATGTACTGCAGGTAAACAGCTGTAATTCTACTCCCAGCACCTGCATGTGGAGGCGGCCTCATACTGTTATTAACTTTAGAGTCATCAGAAAAGGACCCCTGTGGATATTGAATCCCTAACAACCCGCAAACACCAGCATAATGCAATCTGACCAAGCATATTAAATCCTGTTTATAAAACTGAACCAACAGCGTGGGGGACACAATGTAATATAAGTATTGGAAGTACTTGTCAATATTTAACAAGGTGCACCAGTTGCATATTTATAATATTAAATTACAAAACTGACAGGGGTTCCCGAATGGCTTGTTTCAAGATGAGAGACATGTAGGCTGCAGGCTCAGCTAATACCCCGCTAGAGTTTGTTGTGCAAATGCTGTATGATGTACATCATGTTTTTAAACTGAGCTTCTGAACAGTACTGTCAGAAAATCATAAATCCATGGTGCCATCACATTGAGTGTTTATGACTTTCCCACTGTGTTTTATTAGAATTTTGTGTCTTGAAAATCCAACTCTGAAGCCAGAGACTCACCTATCGATGAACAAGACAACACAAACACAACAAAGAACACTTTGATAGGATGTCCCCAGTACGTAAAACAGGTAGGAGAATCACTGTACTCTAAGATTGACTTTTTGTATGCTTTACTATTAAAGACCTACTCATTTTAACGAAAGTTATTCCATATATTTTATAAATATATATATAACTGTTAAAATGTGTTTCTAAGGGTTGCAGTGTTAGCTCTTACCTTTTTGCTGCCGTAATCTATATTTTTATAGGGCATTAGTAATACACCTCTGAAGCTTGCTTCATAAATAGCCTGACCGCTTATTCAATTGACATGAATTTGTTTAATTAGCACAATATGGAATATTTCTTGCTAAAATAATGTTTTGGTTTCTCCAACTCATGTATAGTACCATACATTGTAAGTAATTATTTATTTTAATGATCTGTTTTAATTTTTAATAATAAGGTAGGTATCATTCTTAGTTGGTTTTTAAACAATTGTGTAATTGAATATTAAAAACTAACAATAACTGTCTGCATGGTTTTTGGTGTCACTGTATTTTTAAACTGACGTTTAGAATACACCAGCCCAACCAGCCCAACCATATTGTGTAATATGTTTAATAGAAATAAACCTTTCAGTACTCAAATTGAATACTACTGGTCGTTCAAAAAGTTTATTTGATGGAGAGAAATGATAAGCTCTATGTCCTACTCCAGTGACCTGCATACAGTACCAGCAGTGTTAAAATGAACACAGACCAGTTCCATCTGCACTGCTGTCTAATGAAAAGAACGAATCCTGCACAGCAGCAGCAGTGATCAGTGCTGGGGCCCTCTGCTGGATATTTACATTAAAAAAATAAAATATCTGTCCAAAAACATTTCACATGTACAGTGCAAAAACAACCATGTTAGAATAAAGGGGCCAGTCAAGTTATATACAAAAACAGATCATGCCTTTAATTGTTTAATTTAGACATTTAATATAAACATGTCTAAATTAAACTAGACACAAGTGGCAGATTTTTATTGTAGAAGGAACCAGTAGCTACATAAATAAAAGGAACCATGTTAATTTACAATACGTTTTTTCCTCTTCAACAAGGAGAGCATGAATAAAAACATGTTTTCACCTTGTACTGCCTTCCTCTCCTATTATACCAACAGATAATAAAATATTGGTTTGTATGATATGTTAGTGTTTGACGCTGTCCAGCAAAACTAATTTAAATGGTACTGAAACAGCTGGGATAGCTGTGGCAATACCCAAGGTTTCCCATGAAGTTTGGTCCTATATAGGTAGTCACAGTAGTTTTCCTCATCCTTTATTCTAGCTTGGCTGGTGAGATTACCATGACTCCCAATAAACTCTCTGTCAAAACCTTCAATATCACTTCAAATGGTCAGAGGAGAAATTATAATTATAAACAGAGCTGACTATATCAGTACTTTGGCAAATTAACCGTTTCTGGCTAATAAAATACAAAAGCTCAGAATTCTTTCAGCCAAACTTTCAGTTTTGATGGCTTACCGCAAGAGTTTCAATGTGAACCTGATCAAGACACATTAGTGTCGAAACGTATCGTTTGTTTGTTTTACAACCATGTTTTTAAAGAAATAAAGAGATTTTTTGTTGAAGAATACAAATGAGCAGGAGTCAAGTATTTAATCCTTTTGAAGCAAAATGACGAGAGTGCGACCGTGAATGTCCCTATGGAAACTCTTTTGATAAGCCATCAAAACTGAAAGTTTGGCTGAAAGAATTCTGAACTTTTGTATTGCCGTAGAGACTCTACATTACTGTCCTTGGCTATTTTATATATAGTGTACCTCTAAATAATAATTTTTAAATGTTGTGTTTTAAAATATAATTCAATATTAAATTAAATTGAATTACAAATGTTGCCCAATTTTCTTATTCTTTCTTTTGTTTATCGGAGCAGGATGTTGTAGGTGATGTTCACAAGTAGTCATGGTATGTTATTTAAACAAATACAATATGATCCAAGCATCAACCCCAGGGGCTCTATTCTTGTGCTTTCTGCAGATATTGCCTCATGCCATTGCATATACTGGGATGGCTTACACTGATCCAACTTAATACTGAAGAAGACGCAGTCATTCATAACTGTGAGAGTCATGCAATTCTTTGTGTGTCCACTGGCACCATTACCATCTGTTGTGATTTAACAGGATTAACTTCTTGGAAAATGACAGACCTGATACCTAAACTGCATTACAGTATGTGCCTTAGGCACTGCTTTTATCTTGTGGAACTTTAATTCAAAGATTTTTTAAAATTAATATATACATTGAACACATTGAGAATGTATGCAAAGGATTTTTATGAACATGCCTTGTTTGGGGAAATTGCAAATGTTATGATTATTTTTCCATTTGTAACACTAGAAGCCAGTTGTTTCAAGGGGGCTGCTAGTTAGTGAGTCATCATTTCATTTTGGTGGACTGTATGTGGTCCAGATGGCGATTAAAGGGGTAATGTCTGTCCTTGGCTGGGCAAGTGGTTCCACTTGAATAGCATTGTGATTGAGTGTGGGATTAGAGGGGACTTACCAGGTTTCAGTGTTAGGGGAGTTGTCATAGACATGGAGAATCACATACTAAGAGTGCTAATTGGGAAGTGAAACTGAACCCTTGGCGAGTCAGAAGGCCATGGAGACTCAGAGTAAGTGTATATCCAGACAGTGTGGGGGTTCGAGCACAAGAGCACTAGAGCACTCCACTGCTTATCCAGCCCTGTTATGGAGCTCTCTGTCTGTCTACATGGGAGAGGGTGCGCGTGTGTGTCTGCATATCTCTGCATGTGTATGTTGGTGTGTGTGTGTGTGCGTGTGTTCAAGGGGCATGGTCCTTCTATTATTTTTGAGGACAGTATTTTAAAAATTGTCCCACTAAATGAGTGCTGAAAAACCTATTTTGCACATGGTGGTGTGTTTTAGGAAATTATAGAAGATTAAAAGATCTATTGGGGTATACGTTTGGTAATTGAAATACTGGAAATGGATACCAGTTATTAATGAACATATGGATTTGACATTCATTTATGTAATGATTTGGTCAAAGTAGACAATAGAATGTATAATTAACCTGTCTATTTATGTATTTTTTAATTAAAGAGGTTATAGATAATTAAATAATCCCCTGACTCTTACTGGCTGTGCTCTTCTATTTATAATTGTACTTCGTATATACTTCTTATAATTGTATATATATATTGCTATGATGTGAACTTCTTCCACGAACTATTCACACGAGACTTGCATAGTGAATGGAAATGCATGACATTTAAGAGTTTTGGAATTATTTCATTATCTGTAGTATAACCCCTTTAATAATAACGTCTAACTTACCACTACTTGTGTAGTTTGTACTAAATGTAGTATCAATAAGTATGTTTTTAGTGCCACGCTGGTAGTGGTCTGTGGGAAAATCTTTAGAAGACCAAGATGGTCTTGGGAACCACTATGCAGAGCAATGAAACTCTGACTAAAAATAAAAATGCTAATGTGTTAATTTTGCCTTATTTAGTAAATAATCCTTTAGAGTCTTAGCAAACTCTATTGACTTTCATCAGATTCTCACAGCTTACTGTTTCTGCCTCATGATTGTATTGATCATTCATCCTGCATCAGTCACCTTCAAGGGAATGTTACTGAAGTCACTCCCCACCGCTTGTACTGTATATTTGTGAAGAATCTCTTCTGGGTCTCATATTGAAGCATGTTTCTGTGCAAGTAAAACCTCTGAACTTGCTTTGCTGTTTTCTGTTTCAGTAAAAGTAGATGATTTAGAGTTTTTTTAAATTTAAAACACAACTGTGTGCATGTAACGGGGGGGGGGATCTGTGCTGACTATCTGGCACATGCGTGGTACTGCAGGAAGGGGGCAGCAGCCTCGTATATCCGCCTGTCAGTCATGGCAGTGACACGGAAAGGTGGGGAAGAGGGTGTTTTGGCTTTCCCTCTCTCTGAGTGGCTGAGAGGCAGGGCCTTGGGGGATTGCTCGGCCCATAAATACTGCGCTTGGTTATGCATTCGGGTGGGCGGAGAGAGGATACCCAGTGACACTGGCGGAAGACGTCAGTGTAGACAAAGAACAGGCAAACACGGATGAGGGAGACAGCCTGCCTTAAAATAAACTAAAAAGTAAAAGAAATAATTACTTACCCGAGGGGACGTGTGTAGTTATACGGGGAACTCTGGCCACCCCAGTGTATAGAAAATAGCTGAGCGTAGATCGGAGGCCCGCACTGACCGGTTTAGTGGCAGTGGCGACACTGCGTAAGCAGCACTTTTTTGTAGTTTTATTACTGTGTTTTATTTTCCCTTTTTCGTTTCGCCTTTGGTTTTCATTATCATTTTTGAGCACCTGTGAGTGCGCCTGCCAGTATTACTGTGGACCTGACTACCATTGTCGGTATTCAGACCACAGACAACAGCGCCCTCTGCGGGCTAAAGAAAATAAAACCAAAAGAAAATAATAAAACTGGGCACCAATGCGATGTTGCAAATAAAACTTCTGTCTCCTATGTGTGTCAGTGAATTGCCCACCACCCTTCCACAGTGCTATATGCATGCTCAGAAGATTTACGTTAAGGTGCTCTTGTAGGTGAGTGAAATGACTAGGGTAGACCCAAGGCACACGGATACAAACATTAAAACATATTCGACTGAGTTTAAAAAAAATAATTTGCAACAATAAGCAGCATCAGTTATACTTTAGTACCAGTAACACCACTCAATTCCGAGAAAGAGGGGGGGTTAGAAAGCTGACTGTATCAATGTTGGATTCTGCTTTTCACCTGCTAGACTCTGCATTTAATACTTCACTGAGTAGAGTATCACCTTTCCAGTGAGTTTTGTAACAACAGTATTGTCTGATGAAAAGGTCTTGGAACTAAGGTACCCTGTCTTTTGTTATCAAACTCTGTCCTAGAAATCTCCAGGCGTAATCTTTCATAGGTCATCTTGACCTTCAGCACGCTTTACAGGCAGCCAGGCAGACAGCAGGGAGAGATGGGATCCATTATTACACTGTGTAGTCAGAGTCAAAAATTAGCCTAAACCATGAAGTGATATGCAGATGAACCCATATGTTAACAAAACTGATGGAAGTGGCATGTTCACTGTCTTTCATTTCTATCCTAAACAGAAAGGCTTGAAAATACAGTAGCGTGCAACAGCCAATACAGGTCAGGCTGGGCAAATGCCTTCACTGATCCTGTATGTTTTGTTTTGTTAATTTTCTTGCTCGCTGCTCGCTTCTCGCTTCTCGCTCCACCTCTGAACATCCAACCCCCCTCTGAGCCAAGATTGAGTCTTTTATATTCATGGCTGGAGCCTTAATTACCTATTAATAAATTACCTTATTAAGGCTCCAGCCACATTCCTACGAGAGTTATAGGGAAGGGGTTTTAACCCCATACCCACCTACTACACATTACAAGACCGGCTCTCTCGTCGGTCTCAAACAGCAAATAATAAAAGATGGACGGTGCTCGACCGCCCGCACATAAACACAATAATGATTAGGACGGACGGCTTTGTCCGCCCGCCTACAAATACAATAATAATAATAACAATAACAATAATAATAATAATAATAATAATAATAATAATAATAATAATAATAATAATAATAATAATACATATACATATATATATAAATAATAATACAGGGGCAGGGTGTACTCTGTCACAAATGGGCAGTCAGTGTTTTCTCACTCTTGACTGCTGCCCTGTATAAACCCAGCAGGCCTCGGAGGATTTTTCCTTTGCTCGCACTCTCGCGATATAAATCGGGATGAGTGGCTTATCAGTTATGACATGGGCTGAAGGACCCCTTGTGGTTTTTGTTCAAGCTTGTCAAACAGTGACTTTAGGGGTCTCTATCTTTAGTCAGACAACACGAAGAGAGCCAAGGATGAGGCATGCCTTTGGTTTAGGGTGGATCTGGGTTACTTGGAACAGTACAGAGTATAATGAGCCTTGTTAAAGTGATTGTAGCTAACTAAAAATCATTTCATAAATATTACCTTTCATTATATACAGGTCTCAAATGTCAAATTTGTTATAGTCAAAAAAACATGATATATGGTAATACACTTGGGTAAAGAAATATCTGTTTGTAAGCCATGCCTTCAGCTAGTGTTGAACTTGCTGGTTCATTTCACCTGTAAGGCAAAATTGTCCTCACCACTTCAATGGCTTCTTTCCTGTAATTAACACACCAGCTGCTCCCCTATTGACATACATGCTTTCAGTCAGTAGCATGTTTTGACCCAGAAGACACTGCTGAGGTGAAATGACTCAGGAAGTGCAAGTGTAACAGGTATCCAGAGAAGGCAGCATAGAAACTGAGAACTTTCTTTCATTTAAAGTAGTACCAAGTACCATGTTTTAAAATGAAAATGTTTGCTGTAACATATGTTGATTTCCAGACTGCACATTTGAGATCTACAGTAGTATGTAGACATGGAAGTGCAAGGTAAAAATTATGGAATTATTTTGTTAGCTACAATTAGTCTAACTGCAGAAACTGTATGATGAATTTTACTGAGCTTGTTTAAGGGGTGGTTCAAAGAGGTGATTTAATGCATTTAATTGGTACATTTACTGTTCTCTCTTCATTGTAGGTGATGCAACCTTGCTGTTTGTCATAAGCGAATTATGAATCTGAATTAGGTAACAAGGAGTGATTGCTAGGGAGTAAAATGGTATTGTGTATGTGAAAACTATGACGTTGACAAGGTGGCTTATGTGATCGGTAACACAACTTTAAATAATGAGTTAAAGCTTTATGAACAGTGCCCTAAACACTGCTAAACTGGGATTGCTTTTTTAAACCTATCCAAGCATAAGCTGAGTTGAAATAAATAGCAAATGTCACAACGGTCTTGCAGCAAGAGAGCTGCAGCGTTCACAAAACCTTACATAATTACCAAAAGGTCAATTAGTCAGAACTCATGAACAAATAACATTACATATAGCCAGAGGACTCTGCTGTGTAGTCAAAGTTAAAACTTTTTATAACAGGTAACTTATGCCTCAACTTAAAATAACTACTTTGTTTCGTAAACAATTTAGTTTAATGAGTAACCAATTTTGCTACTTTAATAAGTCAGTAACATTTGTATATTAAGAAGTGGTAATCAGTTTATTATTTTTATAGTGCAATATGTTTTCAGTGACACAGAAGTTTTAAGGGATGAAAAGTGGCATCTTCTTTGCAAGCAAGCATTAGATGTATGCAACATTCATTCAGGAAATAATGATTGAGCACTTAGCAGAAAGAAATTGAGAGGCCTTTTAACTGAAAACTGGTAAGGCATGTCAGCAGTTTTACCATCTCGGAATGGATATGGAAACATATTGAAAAGTATTACAATGGCTATATCTGTGATTTAACCTTTTCTCCCTGTCCAATAGTGAAAGGTATACGTATTCTGTCTAAAACCCACAAAGGGTGTGGTCATGTGTGGGCAATAAAGTTGGAATTTCTTCAAGCAAATTGCAGAATGAAGTGATGTGACACACATTGCCTCAAAATAAGTTATCTGTCTTTTAGTTGGTCGTAAAATGGGTACACGAAATACTGGAGGCATGATAACAGGCACCTGAGCATCGTTATCCCAGAAATCACTGCAAAAGGGTCTTATTTCAAGCCCTATACACTATGCAGCGCCACACTGTGACATTGCGTTCTTTAGCAAGGCCCACACTGGTTCAGAATAATCACTTCAAGATGGCAGTCACACTTGTTATACAATATGGCTTTTCTCTGGACAATTAAACATTGTACCTGTGTTGGCTAAAAGAGCAATGCTGACAACTAGTGGACTCATAAAGAGTCACAAACACAAAGTGAAAATAATTGAAAACTAAAATCTAAACGCTGACTAAATGATAGCAACGAAACAGTTTTTATTTTTTTTTGGCTAAGTCTTAAATTTGACTGTATCCTCTACTAAAGACAACCATGTTTCCTTGCATGATTTTCAAACACAATATTAACCTTTTGAGGGTCTGAGGCTCCATCAATTGCAGCTCCATCCACCTGAGGCTCCATCAACATGTAGTTGAGCCACCTGGTTTAAAGGGCGCTCCTCACCAATGGAGAACATGCTCTTCGCCATTGGAGAGAAGGTAGCTGCCATCTTGGTGAAGGGCAGACCAGCATTTCATGAAGCTGTTTCGGGGTATCCATGTTTAAGAGTGGCAAATTTAAACTGAATTAGTTTTGATTGCTGGCCGCCCTAATTGGATACAGCTAAATTGGAGGCAGCCTTCTAAGTTGGTGAGTGGCAAACACACACAGTATCAGCGCCAAGGGAGTTCTCCTAACAGTGTGTTTTGAGGTAAACTCCCTCTGTTTCTCCGTATATACCTTTGTTCTTAAGTCCCTCTCGGGCAACGTTTATTTTTGTATTTTGCACATTTTCTTTGTTTGATTGTTTTGAAGGGCTCCAGAGACCCCAGTTTAACGTGTGTTCCTACATTGTTTTTGTGAACATGTTTAAATAAAACAACACCCTTGTGGTGTTTTGCACCAGACCTCGGACTCCTGTGTCAGAGTACTTTGCACCCACACCAGATTGTCAATCCTCCACACCTGTAAATCAAGGAGAGATACACTGCCGAGGTGGATGAGCCATGTGTATTTTCCAGTACTGTAGGATTGCTTAATGAAGTGGGGTTATTCATAATGAAGAATGTGAGACATAGTGAACAGTGCTGTATTAAACCTAATATAATACATTAGTCTTTTAGTTTAATACATACTATACAACTGTCCGCCTCACCAATACATAATGAGTTGACTTGGCTCTCTCTGTTAGCTAGTAAATTGCACTTATTATTTCATATTTGGTTGTTATTCCAGATCCTTGCTGATCTAACAGACTAGTTCTCACCTACACATTGTTCCCTGTGGATGTGTATATAACTTAAAACTTGTATCTTCTTTTTCAGAATTTGTGCCTAAAGAAGACTTGGTTCATCTAGCATTCCCTTCATCAAAATAATCGCAGCTCTTTTTATGTAAAACTGTTATTTTTAGCTTGTTTAGACAAACCTGTGCCTTTTTCTTTATATATATATATATATATATATATATATATATATATATATATATATATATATATATATATATATATAATATTTCTCTTTAAAGTCTCAAGCCTACCTACTTCAGAACATGAACTTAAAGTGAACATTAACTTAAAAATACATGGTGGTTAATCCTGTTGACATTTTAAAAATAATTTATTTCAATGTGCTGGAGATGGTTAAAAACACTGGCCGGTGTTTACCTGGTTAGTGTGCTTCTGTTAGAAAAGACAAGTGCCTGAGCCAATGACCGAGCCCTGCTAGCAAAGACAGACAGCAAACAAGGCAAAGAGGAACCATTGAGAAACCTTGTTTGTATTGCCAAGCAAATTGATGAAAGAAAAAGAAGGGCTTGTGACAATATCTGAAATTGTAGGAACTAAGTCAGTCAGTCAAAACTAAAAAATAAATAGAAACCCTAAAGAACATAAATAATAATTTCATGGATATTGAACACAGAGCAAACCATCAGGGGCAAAAACAGAAGCTAGAGGTAGACGTTAACAATACAAGGCTTACTGTATAAGGGACTTTCACCTTAAAATACACAAAGAGTACACTGTGCGACTGCCTGTTGGTAAGTGGAGAACTACAATGCACATTGTGTAATACTGGGCACTTCTCCGACCTGACCTCTTAGGTGTAGCAGGTTGACAAAAGGTTAGAACATGCGACTCCTTTTTGCTTAATACTGTATATTTTAAGTAGCCTAATTCATTAATAATGTACAATGCGATTTAACCACAGGTACAGAAATACAAAAAAAGCAAAACAAAAACAAAGACCACCCCTAAACCAAACGTATAATTAAATGTATCTGGTTCTTTTTTTATTAAGATTGAATGCCAATGTTTTAGCTTTTACAGTTTTTAATTTAATGTAACATTTAGTACCGACAGTATGACCTATGGAGGATAGTCCAAGAATCTCATTATTTGTGTCTATCTGCTAGGAGTCGATGCTCTGTGCTAATTGGTTTTACTATCATAGCATTACAAATGGGCATACTGACTTATAACCACCAATTACTTAAGGGTTACTATTTATTGCTTTCTAAACAAAAGTACATGCAACATATTTTTGTTGTCCTTAGGAATGCACATAGTATCACAATATGATCCTTATACAGATTTAATAAATATAATGTGGCAGCAGAATCTACTAACTATAGAGATTCAAAATAGTTCATTTTATGATCAGTTGTACATTATTCCCTCTAATCTGTAAACTGACTGTTCGGTATTTTATTTATTTATTTATTTATTTATTTATTTATTGATTTATTATACAGCATAGAATATAGAATAGAATAGAATCTCTTTCAAATGTTACAAATATCTTGTGAGTACAGTAAATCATTCCGGATGTTTGTTTTAATAAGTGTAATGGAGGTTAAATACAGGTCCTACTACATCACAAGAGCTTTTAGAGTGACGTTGTCATGTTCAGTTTTTTTTTTCTTCTATAATATGATTGGTTGATGTCTGTTTTATCCAGTCTTGTAACCTTTACACACTACTTTTTCTGGAAGCAGTCCAGTTTGTTTACGTTTCAGCTGAAGGTAGATACCTGCCCCTCTTGAAACAGGGACAGAGACAGGCTCCTGATTTTACCTTCAGCATTAAGAGGTTATATCGCAGTAGCTCAGGAAGCTAAAACAAACATTTAAAAAGGTTGGTTGCCTTTTTCCCCCAAAATTTGTTTTATGCTGATGCTGTATATTGCAGAGGAAACACAAACAAAGTTGATTTTCAATAAGATTAGTAAATATATATATATATATATATATATATATATAGGACACAACACCTTTAAAAGTCAGTTTAATACATTTGAAATTACAGCACTACAACCTACCAAGACTATTCATACTGAGAAAACTACTGTATTTCTTTTTCCTGTAATCCAACTTCTATTATTTCTACCTCTTTGGTATTATTAAACAGGACGATCACCGTGTTTATCATTTTGTCCATCACTGCTGCATTAAATAGGAAACTTCTCAGTAAATGGTTGATTAATTACAGGTTAGGAAACAATATGTTAAGTGGCCATTTCCATTTTTGTTTTTTAATGGGTTTGAATTTTGACCATTCCTTATGAGCAAATTCTCCATCTAAAGTACTTTCCTAAGAAATACAATGCAAGGTGATTTATGATGCAGTATTTATGATGGCAAACTGAACAAAATGACATCATTCCTCAGCACAGTTGCTAATTAATTAGTGTTGTCAGGATACCAGTAGCATTGTGATCAACATTCTGGAAATGTGTCTGTATTAAAGGTCCACATGGCAAACTGAAGCAGTGTAAATCTTACTTGTCTACTGATCCTGAACAATTTAAGAATGAATGGCTAATATTTAATGTGTCGGAATCCTCCTAAAATGAGTCACAGTCTGAAAATGTGTCAAGCAGACTCAGCAAATAAATAATGGAATTGTATTTTTATGATCATTTGCGTATTGTCAATGTTTTCTCTGTCATATAACAGTGTGATTCTTCAATAAAATATCATAAAAATTAAAAAAAAACTTGTGTAACTGTCATTGAAAAGGAAAGAGCACTCAATTCATCTACTAACAGCGAGGTTTAGACTGAGTGCAAACTGGTTGCAGTATTACATTCCTCCCAGATTATCAGACTCCCATTATGTTTTAAAAAACCTGGAGAAAAAAGCAAAAGAGTTTACAATTGCATCATTGTTTTAGGTTTATTTACTTAGTCAAAGATTTTTGATCTAAAAAAATGTAATCTATTAACATAAATCATACCACTATAAAAAGATTAAATAGCAATATATTTGTACTGGTAGATGTTTTAATACTGTAGCATCAGTAAGTGTAATGCATTCCAGGATTTATGAAAGTAAAGTAACTTTCTCTCCCAGATTCACATTTCATTTTTGCTTAATGAGAACATATGAGTAGTTCAAACAGGGATTGCACTAAATTACACAATCAGAAATACACATTCCAGCATTACAGTAATTATAGTTCATACACCATGATTTGCTTACTGATTTCCCTCAAGGATAAAAGTATATGATGAGGTATCATTTGCTGTCATATGTACGCATGCTGTTTCCAATCAAAAAGCAGAAGCTGCAGAGATATGCCCCAGATACTGCATTTCCTATAATGACCCTTTCAACAAGACAGCATCCCACAGATATCACCAATAAAAAATGTACTGTGCTGGATTTAATATATAGTACATTTATACAGATACAATGCTGCAAAAAGAATTCAGATGCCTCAACACATACGGAAACGTGAAGCAATCAAGATGTGAACGTAGATTATTGACTACTGCAACTCCCTCCTGGCCGGCCTTCCAGGCTCTGCTACCCATCCGCTCCAGCTCATCCAAAACTCTGCTGTTTGCCTTGTCTTTTCCCTTCCTCGTTTCTCCCACACTACACCGCTGCTCCGCTCTTTGGACTGGCTCTCTATCGCTGCTCGCATCCAATTCAAAACTCTTGTACTCGACTCGCCTATCGCTGTCTTGACCTTTCTGCTCCCTCCTATCTCCAGACTTTTTTCCCTACATCCCCTCTCGCCCCCTCTGCTCCTCCACCTCTGGCAGACTAGTTGTACTCTTTATTTTGCTCTTACTTGAATTTGATCTTATTGTACCTTCATAACTGCTCTTATCTGTATTATGATATTCTGTAATGTGATATTTTATAATCTGAATTTGGAACAATTGTAAGTCACCCTGGATAAGAGCGTCTGCTAATAAATAAATAAATAAATAAATAAATAAATAAATAATGTAAAGAGGCAAACGTGGCCATGACTTTACATTGCAGTTCCTGCAGCTGCACACAATCCAAAACACCAAAGAAGGCAGCAGGATTCAAAGCTGTGAACTTTCAAGCTACCAAGAAACAACGTCAAGGTGCTCATTATAGTTTACTGAACATAACAGAGGAACCAATCTATGAAAGTGGTGCCGGATGTCTTCATAAAGACTTCATATAAGTTTAATGTTGTTATATTGATAAGCATGCATGGGACTGGATCTCTCTATTTTATCAGTTCAGTGTTCAGTTTTTTTTTTTTTCTCAGTTCTTCATCTGTCAACAATCCTGCTATCCATATCCCACTGGTCTGTTTCCTGTGCATCTGGTGCTTGTGTCTCCTGGTAAGAAACTATATATCCTTCATCACAGCAGACAAAGTAATCAGTTCTTTTTCACAGTAAAGAAGAAACAAATACATCTGTTTGTGTTTTTTTAAGGCACACTTGCTTGGAAAATAAATCCAAACAGTTCAATGAATGGTCTACCAGCTGCAAAGACAAAAAATAAAGAACACACTAGCGGTATTACAGTATTAATAATTATTAGAAATAGTGTAAGTTTCATTTACACATTTTTTAATCAAATTACATATGCGACATATGGATCATTTTCTCTGAAATCTTTATGAAAACAGTGCAGAGTCTTTTAATCTTCTCTGGAAATAATATGAAAGTATAATTTTCAGACAAAATGTAACTGTTGGAAAATCACAGCTGCTTATTTAATGCATGGAGGACAGATGACAGTGAATGTGTGGTTTCTGCAAAAAATAAACTTTTCTTGTCAGAGCTAATAACGAGGGTCAAGTGAAATCAGCAGGGGGCAGGTGCCCAGTGAGATTGTTCCCACCATCAGTACAATCATTTCCCCCAACCTTTGCTACCCCTTTCAGTACAGTGTTCAAAAGTTCAGAACACAGTTGTTATCCCGTGCTACACGATTTCCCATAACCAAGTTATTTAAGCTTTTTGAACGGCCAGCAGTCTTCTTTTATTTGATCCAGGAAATCAAATGACATAACAAAATCGAATCTGAATCCCAGTTTTCTAAATTTGCATGATATACTATGACAGTTACAGCAATTAACAAATAAATTACCATCAGAGCCTATGTGTTACCTTGTTTTTCCTCCTCCTAACTATACTTTTAAAATTAGGATTAATGATGCAGGTATGAAATTATTATTATTTGTTTATTTAGCAGACGCCTTTATCCAAGGCGACTTACAGAGACTAGGGTGTGAGAACTACGCATCAGCTGCAGAGTCTCTTCCAATTACATCTCACCCGAAAGACGGAGCACAAGGAGGTTAAGTAACTTGCTCAGGGTCACACAATGAGTCAGTGGCTGAAGTGGGATTTGAACCAGGGACCTCCTGGTTACAAGCCCTTTTCTTTAACCACTGGACCACACAGCCTGTTATAAGCAACTGTTATAAAGGAACCATTCATTAGAGGAAAAAATGAAAATCCTCTAAGAGGTAAAAGGTAATCATCTATTCCAATTTATGATCCAAGTCTTTAAACACAATACTTGCTATCTGTTATCCATGTAGAAAGCCCTTAGGCATCTATCACACCTTTGATCTTTCCCCCCAGGGCGAGCAGAAACGAAGTCCCCATCCCTATAATAATGTATAGGATATACATTCCATAGGATTTTTCCTTTGTGTTACTTTTTATCCTCTTTTTAAGTGGTTCCCAACCCTGGTACTGGGGAACCCCTGTCTCTGCTGGTTTTCATTACAATTGAGCTCTCAATTACTTAACTATGCCCTTAATTTAACTGAATTTGTAATTGTTTTCAGCTCTTAAACAGTTGCAGAGTTCAAGTTATTTGTTTAAGAGCTGGAAACAATTACAAAGGTCTATTTAAGCAAATTATCAGTTTAATTAAGAGTAATTGAGAGCTCAGTTGGAATGAAAACCAGCAGACACAGGGGGTCCCCAGTACCAGGGTTGGGACCCACTGCTCTCTTTAACGCTTATTTAGCAGCCCTACAGATTCATTATTGCAGTGTGCCCAGTAGAGGGCGATGTTTAACAAGGTTGACATATATACTGAGAATCAAAAGAAACCTATCACTTATATTTGAGCATCAAAAGAAACCTATCACTTATTTTTGGGCATCAAAATAAACTTATCACTTATATTTGGATAAAATTCACTAGATGTGATCGAAAAATTACAAACTGTTTTAGAGCAGGTGCAGTGACTGTTTATTGTGCTGATTAACAATTGACATCACGAAGATGCTGCAAAATGATCTGTAGATCTTGGGCAGGTGTTGTGACTTTTGGTCTCCCAGTTCTTTCTAAATGTAGCAGGTCGCTACTTTGTGTTTTGTTTTATCTTTTTAATTAGGCTACTTTCATTTTGAGAACGCCCCCTTATCTTTCGTTTCTTTCCCCGCGCCAATCAGAGGATGATTCCCCTTACCTGGATCATGTAAAAGGCTGGTTTTACAGACAAGGGAGAACGGAATAGGAAGCAGGATGGCAGGCTGTTGTGATGGCGGCGTGTTTAAAATGATGCTGTGTGTGGTGTGCGAGTAGCGGCAGTAGCATTGACGTATGAGACGTGAGTAAGCCAATTTGATTATGATCTTCTAGTCAGCTACAACCTTCGTTGGTTGTCGTGAAATCCTTAAAGGGACTGACTGGTTTAGAACTTATTGTTTCAAAGCAGCAAGTTTGTTTCCCCCGATTAGTTTGTGTTTTAAGCTTCCGTTCTTTTAGATATCCCCTGGTTGTTTCATTTGTTTTTTTATGTACTGTATTGTTTTTATTATGACTGTCTTCATAAATTTTTTGTAATGATTAGACTCCGGGCTCACAATATAATTATTTGATGAATGAACTGCACTGTCAACGATAACCTACTTGTCTTGTGTTTTTAAACAAATTGAATAGTTTTATTATAATAGCAATGTGTGGCACTTTGCACGTTTGTTTTTATTGGTTTGTATATGCGTGATTTAAAGATGTGTTTGTTGTATTTGATTTGTTTATTTTATTAATTTGATTTATTAATTAGCATTTTTTTGCACCGTTAATTTGTTGCTGTTTAAGGTTTTTTTTGTTTGGTTTTTTTTGGACACTTCTGTCAAGTCTGAACGGTTATATACTGTTGATGGTAGTAATGATTTGTTATTGTGCATATCTATGCTCTGAGTCTGTTTTCTCTAAATAAACCTGGAATGATTTAATCGTTGATGTTGATGTTCTCCTTCTGATTTCTATCCCATTTACACGCCCTATAAAAGAACCTACTTAGGAGACGTGTTTTAAACTACCGTTTGTTTTAATTGTGAGGGTGACATTCCCTCGGTGACGTAGTCAGGCTGTACCTTTTGTGTATTCCGTGGCGCTTGCTCCGCTCAGTCTCCGCGGGCAGGTGCTACATAAAGAAGCCAACTCTTGGTAAGAATCAATGTTAAATGAATTTATCATTTATATTGTTTCTTCCCCTGCGCAATTTGATGTTTAGCTGCAATACATTTTGATAAATCTTATTTTTATTTTTTTTATTATAGCACAGTGGCTGTGTATTTGCATCTATAGTGACCGGCCTGTGCGCTAGGCAGCACCAGGACCTCTGCGACCGGTTTCCCCCGCCTGAAGTACTGTACTACTTCCTATCGTCGATTTATATTGACAAAAGAATATTAGAATTGAGTGAGAATCTGTGTAAGTTCAAAGGAGAGCTATTATTGTTATTGGTGAATACCTTGTGAAAGTACTATAGAGTCATACAAATATTGTACACGAACAGCACCAGTCCCAGCAGTGTCGTCGGCAGCAGTCCCAGTGTCAGCAGTATCAGCACCAGTCTTGCCAGTCAGCAGCAGTTACCAGTCCCAGCAGTGTAAGGCAACTTAAACAGCAGTGAACCAAATGCATGTCAATTAAGGTATGAACCCAAGGGACTTAATATTGCTTTGCAGTTTGCATGAACAGTCTCCAGGCTTTATAAGATGATAACTTTTACCTTTGTAACATGAACAGGATCTGCAAGAGGTTTGTTAAACTTTTTTTTTTTTTTTTTTGCCTCAGTAAAAATCTAATCCTAGCTACGCCCCTATGTATATAGTAGCGATCTCGGCTGCCGGGCTGGGATGAAGCGTTTAGTCTCCCGGAGAAAGCCGCAGCTCCTCTAGCAGGAAAAAAAGTGAATACATTACGAAAGATAACCACGTAAAAGGCCTAAAATTTATTTAGTTATAAAAGGAATGCTGGACGGCAGCAGTAGGGCTGGTAGGTGACGTTATCACACACAGAAACATAAGCCCGATATACGCTCCTTTGTACAGGAGCCGGCTCTTTTGTACAGCGGTATCGGCGCTATGCTTTAGTCAAGAGGTCCTGGGTTTGTGCCCGCCCTCCACCTGTGTGTGTGGATTGCTTCGCTCTGTGTGATGCGCCTGCCATACGGGAACCAAGATCGTTACAATATGTTTTAATTTTCTCACAGGCAATAAGGAAAGATTTACATACAATAAAACACTCAATGGTAGGATAGTATTGCTATAAAAGATTTACTTACGCAGACAAGCCGTTCAGTTGTACAATACCCATGCCCCGAGGTACTGTATGCAAATGGTTTGCTGTGGTAAGTTCTTGTCTACCTTCTAACTTGACGAAGCCCTGAAGGCAAAACTTAAATGAATGTCATTTTCTTTATTAGCAGGGAATGTGAATGGGTTTGACAGGTATTTCAACACATTCTTTAAAGAAGTGAGAGATGTGATCAGTGTTTGTTATAATAAAGGTAACAATCATAGGGAGGGACACGCTTTGTGAATAGGACAAAGTCACAACGTAATTCGAATCTGCATACTATGGAGAGGGTAGCTAATATTTTTCAAGACAAACTAGCTTGAGCAATTAAATATTATTGGTAGTCAATGATGATTATAAACTCTTTTTTGATTGGCATGCAGTAATGTCGCTCTTGGGTTCCTGGCTTGATGAGAAGTTGTGTAGAAATGGAAGATGAGCAAAAAATATGTCTATGGTTGCTGTTATGAAGGATCAAGTACAGTTACAAAAGTAAATAAATAAGTAGAAACATTACCACATTGTAAATGGGCGTCCTATATCATCTTTACAGTACCGATAACGTTACAACAATGATATTTATGCCTTTGGTGTTCCCCATACTTTGGAATTCAGTGGAAAATTCTAATGTGAGAGCAGCTTACCAATAGAATGTTATTAAGATAATGGACAAACTGGTACATTCCCGTTTTACAAATTTATATGTGACTGCAGGGCAATGCTGGAATGTCTCAGATTTAAAACAGTTGAATTTCTTGAAGATTGTAGTCATAATGGTGTGTAAATGTGTAGGTACACCATTAAAAGAGCCCTTTACTGGATTTATATTGAGCAGGATTCCTAAACTCTTCTGGTAAGATCATCATTCTAACGAGACTCTCTTGGGACCTCCATTTAAGGTTTACTTTTGAAAGAATTCTATTCGACCTATTGTTTTTTCAGGAAAGGGCTAATTAGATTTTCTTTTCATGTCTATTCCTTAGCAATAAAGAGTAATTGCTAAAATAATAATGCATTATAAAGGAATTTGTTAAAGGTCACTGGGTGTCCTCCAATCCCATGACCAAGTCAGTTGCCGGCCATCTCACTCCAAACACAAGGCAATACTTACTGTGCCAGCAACCCAGAAAACACCCAAGCAGTTAATTCTGAGAGCTCTGGAGGACACATGGAGTTTTAAAAGTCAGCAGGGCATGATGACTGAAACAGAAATTGATATAAACATAATCCAAAAAAAGGAGAATACACTGGTTAATAGAACGCTGCTATTTCCTATCCATAGTATGTTGCACTTTAATCCATCCATAAGTTAAAGCTCGAACAAATATTGTAGTAAAATTGATTAGTTTCTTGTAACTTTAAACTGGTCATCATGCGAGCACCACCCATCTTTATATTCAAATTTAAAGCACCATTGTAGTGTAGCGGGACAGAACTGAATAGGTCCTACATTGGAATCACAATTGAAATGCAATACTAACATTTTACACTTTGCTATGCTTTCACCATGTTTAGACCATGAAAAACAAATATTCGATTAGTTGAGAAATGTTTTGTGCCAGGTATTGAAGATATTTAGAAAGACTGAGTCATCTTTAATATAATTGTATACGTTTCGTATAGGGGTGCAACAATTAATCAATGCATCGATTATTGATCATCTGTCCTTAAATTTCCCAAGCTTCAACTACATATTGGTGAATCGATTAATCAAATTAGAACGCAGTTTGAAGTCTCCTATTGCCGGTTAGCATTAAAACCTTGAGTGTGTGAGAGCGCACTTATTTTAGTGCTAGTACAGTAGAGTACCATATTGCTAGGAGACACACTTTGGACAAGCCAAATCAGGCCATTCATTTTTTTTGTTTGTTTTAAATCTATTAAATCTACTGATTACCTTCTTTTGTTTCAAAGCATGTTGTGTTTGAATTATATGGCAATATTATATAAAAGAAGCTGAATTTAGTATGATTGTTAAATTAGTCAGGATTTGTGAGATTAATTCAGATGCTTTGCTTTTGGACATAACATGTGTTAAAAGTTTACTGTGTACTGTGCCTTTTAAGAGCTCCTTCATTCACTGAGGTTATTTAGATTTGTGTTAATGCCTATGTGTTTTTATTATTATTTAGCAGGCGCTTTCATCCAAAGCGTCTTAGAGACTATGGGGTGAACTATACATCACAACTGCTGCAGAGTCACTTACAATAGGACCTCGGTTTTACTTCTCATCCAAATGACGGAGCACAAGGAGATTAAGTGACTTGTTCAGGGTCACACACAGTGAGTCAGTGGCTGGGATTAAACGGGCAACTTCATGGTAACAAGCCCCTTTCTTTAACCACTAGACCACCAAGCCTCCAGAGAGCTACCTGCATTATCAGAGTGGTAACTACCTACATTATCAGAGGGCTAACTACCTACATTAGCAGAGAGCTAACTACCCACAGAACACCACAAATATCACCAGTATAAATGATGACAAAAAGAGTCTTTTTAAAAAATGAATTATGATGAATCGCTTCAGAGTTTGACTGACAGGACACCTGAATCAGTGTTCTTATCTGAGTGGTTTCAGCAGCAAAAGGGGTTAAACACAACTCACACATAATGCTCATTCAAGTCCTGAACCTCTCAGTCTGGGATTTTCTTTCAGGCCTAAGAACCGGAACAAGAGGCCTAATTTTCATACGCATTCCTTGGGCCTTGTGTCACGTGTAGATATCCCAAAAACATATAGCACTTCACTGCACCCAAGATAAACTGCCTCTAAACTCCACCCATGAGAGATGTATGTATTTCAACTAAGAGGGCCTCTTCAACAAAGCTTGCCCGAGTCATTGTTTGGATTTGGAACAAACAAACACGCATTTGCTTAATATGGCAGGAATCCAAGTTCTATTGAAAATCGTCCTCCTCAATTCGCTCTTTCAGAATTCTTAGCGACATGATGTTTACTGTGATTTCTTTCTATTTTTCTAAGTTTCTATGGAAAGGTTGCCCTGGGGAACACTTTTGTGACATGACAAGGACTCCTTCACTGTGTCCTATTGACAAGTGACTGTGGCAATATCTCTTTTGCTACATTCTATTGATAGTCTGACAAGGAACTATCTGTTCTGAATAGTGCTGTTCACTTGAAAGAGTAATTGCCACAAACAGTCACTTTGTCAATGCCTCTTACCTGTTCATCACCAAATCATTTTTCACTCACCCTTAATCTGGTCCACTCAAATGTAAGTGTGTATTTATATCAAGAAAGTCATGTGGAATTCATTGGATAAAAATTATCCTCATCTAGAATATTGTGTTCAGTTCTGGTCACCTTGCTGCAAAAAGGATATTGCTGCTGTAGAAAGAGTGCAAAGAAGAACCACCAGAATATTTCAGAGTTTAGATAAAGGGGCATTCAGAACAGAAAATAGGAGGCACTTTTTACACAGAGAATTGTGGGAGTCTGGAACCAACTCCCGAGTAATGTTGTTTAAGTTGACACCTTGGGATCCTTCAAGAAGCTGCTTGATGAGATTCTGGAATCAATAAGCCACTAACAACCAAATGAGCAAGAAGGGCCAAGTGGCCTCCTCTTGTTTGTGAACTTTCTTATGTTCTTAAGTAATCCTAAATAATAAATGGGGTTTAATGCAATGCAAATGTATGTTCTGGTGCAAAAAAAAATATTGGCTCTTTCTGCTTTATGAATATGTCAGATTTTCTCCTTGCTTATTGATGCTTTTCTGGTATTTTACATACAAACTAAGATTATGAGGTATAAATGCATGACAGGATATGGAATAAAGTTTCTGATGAGTAGCATGAAAAATAAAGACAAAGACTGACTACTTTTTTCTTGTTTTTTGGGCCTGTCCTGAACTAATAATTCCTTAGCACTTTCTAACTTTCATCACATTCATTTATCATCACAACAGCAGACATGTCATCTGTAATCACAACTCTGTTTTCATTAGGTTATGCTATTTTGATACACAATGTATTTGATTTCATTTCAGCCCCGACATGTTCTAAGGAGACGAGGACTGCTCCCTATATCTGTAACATGGAGGGAACCTGGAAATTGTATGTTTTGGCATGGTTCCTAAAATGGCACCTGTTTGCTGCTTTTAAAAGTTGGAAAATTGATTAATTTCAAATACTCATTAGAACATTTTTTTAAAAATGTTATTTTCCCTGTCACATCAAGTCAAACTTAGTTTCCAATGTATACCATTAAAACACAAAATTAGGAAAAGGGAGACTTCCAACAGACAGCTAAACATATCTTGTGAGCTTGAGTGTATCCTTGTAAGAGATTGTGGTAAGCAATGGATTGAGTTTTACTTTGATCTCGGGCTAAAATATAAAGATATTATCTTTGTACATTACACCCGTTATGTGGGGTTTCAGTGATATTGACGAGGTGATTCACTGTTGCCGTGGACTACAGGCCTGGGCTCCGCTTCAGGGTAATACATGTCGTGCTCATGAGATATTATGTCCTACGCACACATGATAATAAGTCGTGGTCACGAGAAGCTAAACTTCTTGTTTAATTCACACCATGTCCCTTTAGGCATTCCATAAAGATGTCACTTCTGAGAGAGCTCAGCACAAATAAAAATAGGCTTGAAGAAATAACTACTTCAAGATGTTTTAGCATTTCATTGAAAATAAATACATCTAAGAAAATCATCTGTCATGGCAAATTTGGCCCCCCTGCTAAATTTGCCCCCCCACCGTAGTCCTAAACTAGTCACGTGGCGATTTCATTTCGCGATTCAGAGTGAACAGAGGAAAAACAACACTACTGTATATCGGTGTGATTTTTATTGGTATTTAATGTTGATATTTTATTGTTTGTGTTATTTATCATCTCTGGATGCTATACATTACATTGCCCTGCGTGTGATTAGATACAGCCTTTACAGTAACATTTTATGAACTCATTTTGTCTCATACAGACACACCAATGGTTGTGTTGTTGCGTATTAATAATGTTTGTTAATATACTTTTATTGGGGCAAATTTGCCATGACACCCCTTCCTTTGTCATTTCCTGTTTTGTTCCAGTGGTTTCTAGTCACACAATTGCAGCATGCCATCATGGGCACATTAGCCGATAACAAACATTTGAGTTTCCTGAGTGTTCATCTTCCACAGGAACAAGGAGAAAATGTGCCATTTTGCGGCCATCAACATTTTAGCTTTCACACGTTATGTTACCTCATAAAAGCTTTCCATTTTATAAGCCACAACGTGACAGCATTTTAGCTTTCTAATGACTTACAACTGTTAAAAAGTAGCTTACAATTTTTTTTCTTTTTTTCACATGCGTACATGTGCAGACATACCCAAGGAGATGGAATGTTATTCGCATAGGGTACATTAAAGTACTGTACAAAGTAATTACTTTCCCAATCATAGAATTGTGTGCATGTATTAAGCCATGTTACAATAGTGCTAGTTTTAGTAGTAGTAGCCCCACAATGTATCCCGATTGATACTCGTTGTACACAAAGGTGTCTGATATACTTCTCGTTACTCTCACTAGATGGCAATATACCAGGGGTGAACATATTTCATGTAAACATAATATACCTCAAAAGGATGAGGAAGATAGCATTCACACAATCCACACATAAAATTACAATCAAAACTGTGGACCCCAGTGACGTTCATTAAATTTTTATTAATTTTAGAACCAAAGAAAAACCGTTTTTACTTTAAAAATCAAATGCCATCCTCATCCACTGTGACCTGATGAAGAGAGCATAAAATGATATTGAGAAACACTTCTAGTCAATTTTTTTTTCTAATTACTAAAGTTCTACAAAACATAGTGCGCACATGGAAACTATATATAAAAAACATCAAAAAAGTGAAATAAATGAGTACCCAAGTTATTTTATACTCCTTAAGATCTCAGCCAGACAGGATGTCACATCTTGGAGAAGTTGTGTACAAATCACCAAGTCTGGCATCAGCATCTTACGAAACCTATTGAATGCTTTTTCATGACATCCATCTGAAAATCATCACTTTACATCCTGTTTTCATGGTCAACATGTAAACTGAACAGAAATGCCATTCCCAACCCGTAAGCTAATTGTAAAACTATATTTCCATTTAAAAAAAAAAAAAAAAAATCTTTTAAAGATTTACAGATTTTATTCATTCTATTTGCTTTGAAAATGTATTGCATTGAGAGAATGCAGCTGAAAATAATCTCAAATGTTTCTTTTTTACTTTGTATGAAATCATGGTAACCCACGGGTTAGCAGGGCAAACCCAGATATATATGATCAAGCAATGTAACTAAAGCATGATAAATGACCATTGCATCTAGTAATACTATAAGAAACCTATACAATTATATTAAAAATGACTGGACGTCTTTCTAAATGTGTTCAACACCTGGCATAAAATGTTTTTCAGATAATTTTAATATTTGTCTTTCATGGTATAAACATGGTGAAAGCATAGCAAAGTGTAAAATGTTAGTGTTGTATTGCAATTGTGATTCCAATGTAGGAGCTATTCATGAACTCCAACTGTGCGTGGAAAGCATACCCTAAAATAGTTCAAATAAACAGTAATATGTGTTTTAAATGGCATGCATAAGATGTATATTTAATTCTTATACATTTGGTTATACAATAAGACATTTTAAACTTTGCAGAAATGTCTAATTCATTTTATAGATGGACATTTTTTCAATGGAAAATGTACATATATTTGTTGTGTGCATAATTGACAAAACCAAAAACTAAAAGTGATACAAGACTAAAATACTCAAACTTCCATAATGACTAAAATGGGCCTTTCATATCTTCTTTATGGTTATGCTTCTTATTTAAAATGAACCTAAATAAACATCCCATCAGTACAGTATACTGTAATCGGATAGAAATGTCTAACCAGGGCCAAATACCACTTGTTTTTAATTTGGAATAAAACATGTTTCACAGCAGGAGTCCCCTGCAGACGAGCTGGATGATTTATAATAGGAATTTGGGTAGTGTTTCATTATTTCCAGTTACAGCTCTGTGTAAACCAAATCCCAAATACACAATGTTAATCATACAAAGGGAAATGATATATTTATTTTATTTAAAAAGACTGCCGCTTCACCTTGGTCTGTATTCACTTCCTTGACTTTTGTGGAAGCAAATGATTAGCAGGCCAAATTACGTACATAAATGAATTCTACATTAGACACTTCATTAAGGAGTATGAATACTGTGTGCCTATTATTGAATGTATTAGCAGTTGTTATGAATCACATGTGAAATGAATAGGGCAGCTTCAGTTCAAAATCCAAATAAATAAAAAGTTTTTTTGTGTGTGTGATGACCAGTTTAAAATTGTCTTTATTTTACAATATAATTGTTTCAGCGTTTCTATATGGATGGATTAACATACTATGAGTATGTAGTTGTGTTATATTTTGACTGCATTGTTTTACTGGTAGGTTAATTGCATCATTTACTTTGTTTGGCAAATGCAGGTCTACTGTACCATAAAACCATAAACCATCAAACTGTTTAGACTCTGTATACTGTAGGTAAGAATGTAGTTTTTCTGCAGCTTTATCTGATTGATAATGAGCACACATGTATCTAATTAAGATATCCAAGTGAAATAAATGGGGTTGTGCCTATTCATCACAGAGCTACACATGAATATGAAGTGGTCATTACTGTAACCTGTGTGGTTTTATTGTATTTCATATAGATTACTCACACCATGACTCCGTAATACAGCTCTTGATATGAGGACAAGCATATAGTAATTATATGCAACATCTGCTTTCATAATATTAGACCTCTTTCTACCTAATTTATCTTGTTAGATATGTTCTAGCTGAACATCATGTTTTATTTATTAATGAAGTTCAATACAAACTGATTGCAGTAATGCTACCTCAAAGCAAACTGCCACACTTCATTTCAGAAAGAATCAAACCAGCTCTGTGCGGGCAGTGATCTGGATTGGTGTTTAAAATAGAACCCTTATGAAATTGAAATCTGTCTCTCTCTTTGTTCAATGGGAAAATTAAGAAGACATTTTTGTATTCATACCCCATATGTTCAGTATCCATCCTTAAGGTTGCTCTGCACCTTCTGGCAAATGCATTTAAGTCGCAGGTGAATTGCTTGAGAATAATGCAAGCAGTAATCCTATTTCTCACAATTCATCATAGATACACAGTAACACCCATTAAATAAAGGGGGCTACTCAGCAGTATAATGGCATCTTGCAAGACCATTTTAAGTTGTTAGGCATTTATGGTAAAAGTGTGATATTTTCCTTTGTAGCACAGTGGTTAGCAAACATGTATCTGTATTTATTCAATAATTCTATTACCAGTACGTCGATGAACAAATGGGGCAATATTCATAGGCTTTGATGGATCTTAACAGACAAAAAATACATATGCTAGTTAATATACGCGTTCATAAGTACAACAGAAAAATAAATAAAACTGGACACCTGTAACAATTTATGTTATATAAATCCTTTAATACTGCTAAAGCATATCAGAGTGTGCATACACAGGCATAGTTAATTATTGTAAGCACATCACAAGCAACATACAGTTTCAGTGAAACTCAAAGCTCACCTGTATCTGTGGGGCAAGAAGAATTGTAAAATCCAAGTCAATGGCTTCCAGGAATTTCTAGTGTAAGCACAGCCACTTGTACCAGATGGCTTTGTGCTATTGTACATATGTGCCACTGGGCTACAACGAAACTCATTTCATATGTGATTGAAACCATTGGTGGAGAAATAAATGAGTAGGGGAATAGAAGCAACTGACAAACAGACATGGTGTATTGAACACTGAGATATAGATTGTGTATTTGATTGTGTATTTGATTTCTTAGATCAAATGAAAGAAGACTGCTGGCCGTTCAAAAAGCTTAAATAACTTGGCTATGGGAAATCGTTCAGAACGGGATAATAACTGTGTTCTGAACTTTTGAACACTGTACTGAGAGGGGTAGCAAAGGCTGGAGAAATTATTGTACTGATGGTGGGAAGAATCCCACTGGGCAGCTGCCCCCTGCTGATTTCACCTGACCCTCGTTATTAGCTATGACAAGAAATGGGAAGTTTATTTTTTCCAGAAACCACACATTCCCTGTCATCTGTCTTCCATGCATCAAATAAGCAGCTGTGATTTTCCCAGAGCTACATTTTTTCTGAAAATTATACTTTCATATTTTTTCCAGAGAAGATTAAAAGACTGTTTTCACAAAGGCTTCAAGGAAAACGTTCTATTGCTGTCGCATATGTAATTTGATTACAAAATGTGTACATTAAACGTATACTATTTCTAATAATTATTAGTACATCACCAGCATGTTCTTTTTTGTCTTTGTAGCTGGTAGACCATTCATTGAACTGTTTAGATTTCTTTTGCAAGCAAGTGTGCCTTAAACACTTTGATTATAATTTTGTCTTCTAAACTGTGAAAGGGAACTGATTATTTTGTCTGTTGTGATGAAAGATATATAGTTTATTACCAGGGGACACAAGCACCAGATGCACAGGAAACAGAGCAGTGGGATGTGGACAGCAGGATTGTTGACAGATGAAGAACTCCTGAGAAAAAAAATAAAAGCTGAAGACTGAACTGATAAAACAGAGAGAGATCCAGCCCCATGCATGCTTATCAATGTACTGTAACAAAATGATTGAACTTATAGTTTTAATATGGAGTCTTTATGAAGACATCTGGCACCACTTTCATAGATTCTTTCCTCTGTTATGTTCAGTAAACTATAATGAGACAACTTAAGAGCACCTTGACGTTGTTTCTTGGTAGCTTGAAAGTTCACAGCTTTGAATCCTGCTGCCGCCTTTGGTGTTTTGGATTGTGTGCAGCTGCAGGAACTGCAATGTAAAGTCATGGCTGCGTTTGCCTCTTTAAAATGTACCTGGGCTTTCTTAGCATCATTGATATATGTTTCTTATGCATGCATTTCACTGAAAAATATATCTCCAACTCAAAGCAGAGATTGTTGTTGTTGTTTGTTTTGTTTGTTTTTTACCAAACATTTTTTTTAAATATATTTCACAAAAAACTTTTAGGCAACTATGTTTGAGGGGGTGCACATGTGGCTTTTAGCTCAGGTTGTTCACCCCTGCTCCAGCCAAATCTACTTACAACCGATTAACAGTAAATAATCAAAGGCAATAATGTGTTTGTAGGACTTCGTTCCCACTTCTTTTCTACTGTGCAATATTTTAAATATATTGCTATTTAATCATTTTACACATTTTTTGCATGTTCATTTTGGTGGTATGATTTATATCGATTTGAATCGTTTTTTAGATCAAAAAGCTTTGACTAAGTAAATAAATCTAAAACAACTTTTTCAAAAACACCAGGTTTTTCAATACATACTGAGAGACTGATAATCTGGTAGATTGTAATACTACATCTGGTGTTCTTTTCTTTTCTTTTCAAACAACACATTCAATTTGAGGTTTACCCTAAAACATCAGTGGAATTTCACACCTTATAGTAACGCTTACAATCCTAGAACACTGGTGGGCACCCCTTATCAACATTCTTAGAACACTGCTGGGGCCTGCATCTTTTCAAGAACAGCTGTGCCTGTTGGTTGTTTAATAACCACTACAGTGCATTGAATAGGATAGGGCACTGAAGGGTTAAGAATTGCTAAATGGTGGATTTAAATAGTAAATTCTCTGCCACACTCCCACATTGCTCTGTGGCACAGGGGGCTGAGCTGCAATTTGCATGTCAAAATCATGTCAAAAATGTTCTATGACAGTAGCTCACTCTGGCATGTACAGTATCTATGCATATTTCTGCCTTGCTTTCAGACAGTGATATTGGAATCACATATACCGTGAGTTGACTGGGAATCAGACCCAGAATTACCTCCTAATGTTACATGTATGCAGTGCATCATATAGGATTGCCATCCAGTATTTGCCTTGATAGACTGGTCAGCACTGCTGCACTAGACATTGACTATGATATTGCAAATTCATATTTGACTGACGATCAAATACTTGTAGCTTATAAACGTATGCTTATTGCTGTTTTAAGATACTTTTACACAATATGTTACTGAAAGAGTATTTAAGACCGTGGACCTGCAGAATCCTCTGAATGTTAACTGCTTATCGTTTGTCTAGGTTATGATGCATCCAAAGGTGGAGACCCTAGGGAGCTGAATAATGCATGAAATCAAAATGAATTCAGATTGGTACTTTCAAGCTCAAGTAGTGATCATGCAATCCTCAGTCCAAGTCCAGGCTGATCAACACCATTTAAAAGTATACATTTTGGAAAATAAGGAAAAGGTTTCTATTTTGAGCAGCTTCAGAGATTAGATGCTGACAGGAAAGTCTACACAGTCTTTGAAACTTCCTTTGAGCTGCCAGGTGTAGACAATCATGTGTCTGTACATGGACCACAAGTCCATCCTCACAGCATCGCATGAATAAAACAAAAACACAGGAAAACTGGGGACCAATTTAGTTACTGAATACTCTAAAAACAGTGCTTTTGCCGGTGCTGAGTGAGCCCTCTGTTGGCCTTGTTGCAACACTGCACACTAAGCTCACTTTGCAGAAACACTAGAAATATTTTAAAATCTTATCTCACTGTACGTTTCATATGCCCTGAAAGGTGTCATCCTTTAGACCTAAAATTATGGGTATTTTATTGAAATGTTGTGGGGAAACAGGGACCTGAACTTTTTAAAATATCTCTAATGTAAATGTCTTAAGTTGGCAATTTACACACAGTGCAACCACTCTATTATGTTTAATAAATATAATACCTACACACATTCACCTCTATTGCAAGGTATATATTGTATATATTTTAGTTTTTTAGAACAGTTGACTTTTATTTCCACCTTTAAATTAAAATTAGCCATTTGGTAGAAGTTTGTTTTCAATTTGATATAAAATAAATATGGATATTACTTTTTTATATATAGGTTTGGGACTAATATATATATATATATATATATATATATATATATATATATATATATATATATATATATATATATATATATATGATATATGTATATATATGATATATATATATATATATATATATATAGGAGCGACCAGAATTATCCTGGATTTAAAAGGCATGTTGTATGCAGACAGGCTGAAAGAATTGAATCTATTCAGTCTTGAACAAAGAAGACTACACAGCGATCTGATTCAAGCATTTAAAATCCTAAAAGGTATTGACAATGTCGACCCAAGGGACTTTTTCGACCTGAAAAAAGAAACAAGGACCAGGTGTCACAAGTGGAGATTAGATAAAGGGGCATTCAGAACAGAAAATAGGCACTTTTTTACACAGAGAATTGTGAGGGTCTGGAACCACCTCCTCAGTAATGTTTTTGAAGCTGACACCCTGGGATCCTTCAAGAAGCTGCTTGATGAGATTCTGGGATCAATAAGCTACTTACAACCAAAGGAGCAAGATGGGCTGAATGGCCTCCTCTCGTTTGTAAACTTTCTTATGTTCTAGTGCAAAGCTGTGTAAGGTATGTCTTTGTTTTTGCTGTGGGCTGATTACATCCTCTAACAATCACTTGCACAACATTTTTACTTGTTCTGTTAACAAATGAATCCTTCCGTCACCTCTGATATTGCTGTAAGCAATTAGTAATTCGCCGCACTGTATGATTATTTTTATTGTAAAGTCTCTTTTTCAGAAAGGTTTATTACGCTTTAAATCCACACTTTTTCCAGGTGTATTGAGTTTGTTTGGCTGTGAAATGGAGTTCGTTTTTTTGGTTAATTTCCATGGTTTTTTTCGGGACTAGTTTAATTTGTGTTCACATTACATTTTGCAAGTGAGCTTGGTTTGGCTTTTTTATGATTAGTGTACAGCGCAATGCATGTTGGTATCTTTTTAAGATGGTCCTGTAGGACATTGTAGAAGTCAGTCCTATAGATTATCCTATAGTACATCCTAAAGGTGAATCCTTCAGGACCCTTTAGGACAGTGCTATAGGATATCCTATAGGACGTGTGCCAAATTTACTATAGGACTTTCTATAGGATTTCCTATATATATATATATATATATATATATATATATATATATATATATATATATATATATATATATATACAGTACTGTGCAAAAGTTTTAGGCAGGTGTGAAAAATGCTGTGAAGTAAGAATGCTTTCAAAATAGACATGTTAATAGATTATATTTATGAATTAACTAAATGCAAAGTGAGTGAACAGAAGAAAAATCTAAATCAAATCCATATTTGGTGTGACCACCCTTGCCTTCAAAACAGCATCAAGCATCAATTCTTCTAGGTACACTTGCACACAGTTTTGAAGGAACTCGGCAGGTAGGTTGGCCCAAACATCTTGGAGAACTAACCACAGCTCTTCTGTGGATTTAGGCAGCCTCAGTTGCTTCTCTCTCTTCATGCAATCCCAGACAGACTCGATGATGTTGAGATCAGGGCTCTGTAGCCATACCATCACTTCCAGGACTCCTTGTTCTTCTTTACGCTAAAGACAGTTCTTAATGACTTTCGATGCATGTTTGGGGTCGCTGTCATGCTGCAGAATAAATTTAGCCAATCAGATGCCTCCCTGATGGTATTGCATGATGGATAAGTATCTGCCTGTACTTCTCAGCATTGAGGAGACCATTAATTCTGACCAAATCCCAACTCCATTTGCAGAAATGCAGCCCCAAACTTGCAAGGAACCTCCACCATGCTTCACTGTTGCCTGCAGACACTCATTTGGGTACTCTCACCAGCCCTTCGCTGAACAAACTGCCTTCTGCTACAGCCAAATATTTCAAATTTTGACTCATCAGTCCAGAGCACCTGCTGCCATTTTTCTGCACCCCAGTTCCTGTGTTTTCGCGGCATAGTTGAGTCGCTGGCCTTGTTTCCACGCCGGAGGTATGGCTTTTTGGCCGCAAGTCTTCCATGAAGGCCACTTCTGACCAGACTTCTCCGACAGTAGATGGGTGTACCAGGGTCCCACTGTTTTCATGCTCTGAGCTGATGGCACTGCTGGACATCTTCCGACAGCGATGGGAAGTAAGCATGATGTGTCTTTCATCTGCTGCAGTAAGTTTCCTTGGTCGACCACCGCGCCTACGGTCCTCAACGCGTTCGTTTCTTTGTGCTTCTTCAAAAGAGCTTGGACAGCACATCTGGAAACCCCTGTCTGCCTTGAAATTTCTGCCTGGGAGAGACCTTGCTGATGTAGTATAACTACTTGTGTCTTGTTGCTGTGCTCAGTCTTGCCATGGTGTATGATTCTTGACAGTAAACTGTCTTCAGCAACCTCACCTTGTTAGCTGAGTTTGGCTGTTCCTCACCCAGTTTTATTCCTCCTACACAGCTGTTTCTGTTTCAGTTAACGATTGTGTTTCAACCTACATATTGAATTGATGATCATTAGCACCTGTTTGGTATAATTGTTTAATCATACACCTGACTATATGCCTACAAAATCCTTGACTTTGTGCAAGTGTACCTAGAAGAATTGATGCTGTTTTGAAGGCAAAGGGTTGTCACACCAAATATGGATTTGATTTAGATTTTTCTTCTGTTCACTCACTTTGCATTTAGTTTAATTGATAAATATAATCTATTAACATGTCTATTTTGAAAGCATTCTTACTTTTACAGCATTTTTCACACCTGCCTAAAACTTTTGCACAGTACTGTATATATATATATATATATATATATATATAATATATATATATAAAAAAAATTAATAGTACTCCTAAAGGATATTTCCGTAAGGGAATTGTATTCCGGCGAGCATGGATGTCAAAAAAAAAAACCCTCACTTGTTTATTGTTTTAAAAATAGAAATGCGGAATGGTTTAATGCTGTTTGACACATTGGACATTTGCAACTTGCCAAGGTACGCTGGGGATAGTATGCAGTAGACAAACTTTTTTTTTTTCTGTAATTATCAATAGCGAATAGGAACATGATTTACACAGGTCAGATTTAGAGACTATAATTTTGTATTTATTAAATATAAATCTGGTGTCTATTTCCATTTTTCATTCATTAAGAACCAACAGATTTAAAATTATTACCATATGTTTATAAAGCAGTCTTTTTAAACACAGTATGTTCCATTTAATGACACAGTCACTTTATTTATTATACAGTACATACTGGCTTTATCCTTGTACAATATACTATTGTATGTACTGTATGCAGTAATCAGATGAGAAACATACAGGGTTATAATGTTTACATGGTAGAATCAAAAGCGTGTACTGTATTAGACTATGTAAGCACTTGTAGTACCAGTATAGTGTTATTTTCAGGTACGCGTTAAAAAGTACTTATTGCACGCACTGTGCTTGCTCGCGCATGCCTAAGCCACCTATGCGAGAAAGCAGGAAAACGCCCTTTCAAATCTGGTACGTTATGCTGCTTACATGGATTTGTAATATAATTTATAATATTTTTCACCATTAAGAACATAGTATGCAAACTTTTTACTTGTGCAACGAGCGGTGACTTCTCATTTTGTCATGTTCGTCATGATTTTTTTAAGAGAAATTGGTTGTCTGTTTCCAGTTTAAGTTTGCAAAAAAAAAAAAACATTACACGGGTCAAGTGTCACATTCTGACTATCTACCGCTTTCTAACACTACACCGGCAACTTCATTCAGTTTTTAAAGTGAAATGTGAAAATATTTCCTTGTGTGCAACCTGCCATATTTAGTGCATTTAGATGTTGAGTCAGGCAGTGCGATTACATTTTCATTAAGCAGGAGGACCAGTTAAAGTACCAATTCAATTTCATCCTTCCGACTGCTTTCTCTCTCGCAGGGTTACCCCCTTGATTACAAGAGACACAGCGCAAGCAGGAAGGCGGGGCGCGTAGAGGCATTTAACCGCATGCGACTCAAGCACTCCAGAATCTCAGACATAGCGGCTCTACAGTGCAGCAAGTCCTGCGCTCAAGAATTCTTCCAAATGCAGCCCGCACCACTATAAATACCAAAGATCTTGCTCTCCCTCTCGAATCAGATCGACACAAAGCACTGCAGACCGAAAATGGGTTAGAGGGAGGAGATGTCCGGATTATTCATTCGCGTACACCACTTTGAAAGGATGGGGAGCTGGGTTTTCAGTGTTAATGCAGAAAACATTAAAGAAGAAGAAACAGGATAAAAGACTGTTTTTTTTTTTTTGTCGTCCCCCTTTTCTTTCTTTTTTTTTGAGAAATGATTGCAGAGTTGGTGTGCAGCGCTGTGGCTGTGGTCCTCTATTTCAATACTCTGGGTGCTGATTTCTGCTACGATGACAGGTAGGGGCACTGTGATAATCAAACTGTCAGCGTTCCCCAATCCCCTTGGCAACCAGGAGAGTGTGGTTAAAAAAAAAAAAAAAAAAATGTATTGCCAAGCCGTTAATACATTCATGGAGTCGGACTTTGCCGAGATGCAGCTCGCCGTATTTATTTTATGCATTTGCCAATGCACTGGGCTACAATGTATCAGACGTTTGGCATTGTAGTTTGTAGCATTG